>OX439388.1:0-329991 GCA_949319315.1 Zelleria hepariella
GATGGGCCCCGCAGGCCCCAGCGGGCCCGGCACGCCCTGGGGCCCCGGCGCACCGGGAGGGACCCGCAGGCCCCGGGGCCCCTGCGCGCCCGTCGTGCCCCGGCAGCCCCTCGGGCCCCGCGGGCCCCGCAGGCCCCGGTGGGCCCGGCTCGCCTGGCTCGCCCTGGAACGCACACATTTTTTTATGTTACTTTCATCACATAATAGTACAATAAGGCCCGGTATCTGAGTTGAGAATTTAACTAAGCACATACTTACGTATCGCTCTGTCACGCTCTTTTCTGAGAAATCTGCAGAGACAGGACGATACTTACCCATTTTTTTACTGAGAAACTGGACCTAAGAGCATCAAGATCATGCAGGTGAAAACTTTGTAACAAGTACCTAAACTCAGGTTAAGTTCAAAATAAAAAGTTAGCGAGGAAATGGGTAGGCTTATGCATCAGTCTAACACAGGATATCGTGAACTAAGCACTCTGGAGATGAAAAGTGTGAAGTATTTTAGTTAATAAATAAAAAAATAAAGTTAAGTTAATAATAAAATTATCGATCCAAAAAGGTTCTCATGAATATGTTAGTGCCTAAGTTCGTCTTAGGAGAATATACATTCATAGTAAATTTTTAAGCGCCTTTCATAGATGGATTTAGTTTGAATTATTTTTGTCCGATGTTGTGAGTTAGAATTAGTAGAACATTCAATAATTATACTTCATGCAACTACTGGAGGCTCATGCAAGCAAAATAATTAGAACGCTCGTCGGCCGCCCATCGGTCGTAGTTAGCCCGTAGGTTGACCGTCGGTCGGCCACTGGTCTGTAGTGTCGGTACCTTGAGCTGCACGACGGTGCTCGCCGACACGTTGTGTCCGGCCGCCTGCAGCCCCTGTGTGCGACAACCTCAGTACTACACGGCACAACAAACGACAATACTAACTACCTACAAACGACACAGTACCACGGAGACACACAGCATATTTAGCGCAACATAAAATACCAAGTACAAAACAAATGGAGGCTGTAACTACAAGCGCTGAGCCGAGAGGCTGTGGGTGGTACCTTCACGGCGATGATCTCGGCGGAGGCGTACGGGCTAATCTTAAAGTTGTCCACCGACCGCTTCACCCCCTGCACCACCACCCGCCACGGGGAACCATCGGTCAGTAAGTATCTCACATACACATTACACATTTTCTTTCTTTTTGTGAAAGGGTTAAGTATCTTTGGGGACTTATTTTGGGCCATAAGTTTAGGCTTTAAGTAGCAAAGGGTAGATAGATACTTTGAATAAGATCGTACATCTCCGATAAGGTAAGGAGAGACATCAGTATCACCATTGAATATGGCCCACATTTTGCCGGGTAATCCATCCTGGCTACAGACCCGTCAAAAGACGAGTCTTTCACCTTTGTGTCGATTGTCAACAATTTCTACTATGATGTTACACACGATGTTACTATTACACGAAAGTTCTTAAAATGTATTGATACAATACGAGGCATAACATCCTCGGAGATTGTAGGTATAGAACCCTTGTCACAACATAAAATTAAATGTGAAGTGTAAAGCGATTAATGCGTACCTTGACAGCGGCAAAGACGTCGAACCCGGGGCTGCCGTGGTCGCCCTTCTGCCCCTTGTCGCCCGCGCGGCCCTGCGGACACACAGCGGCAGTCAGTCAAGTCTCATGACAGGTCATGACAGGTCATGACAGGTCTGCGGCACTAGCAGTACTCACCGGGTCACCCTTCGGCCCGTCCAGCCCGATCGGACCCTGCAACCAACCGATCAACAGTTTATATCCACTCACACACGCGAATATGTTCAAGTTATGATGAAGCACAAACAACAACACAAGGAGTTAGTCTACAGTTGAAGTTAGTGAGACGCAACGAGGCGTAAGTGAAGCGAGGGCAGTTAGAAAGTTGCAAGATTCGGAGTTACCCTGATACTAGCGAACACTATGGGTTACCGGACTATGCCACTTAAATCTCATTTGCTGTAAAGTGGTATGGTTCGGTACATCTACACCATATTCATTAGTATCGGGTGTTAAGGGAACGAATGGGCTGCACTACGAGGGAGGACGGGGGGATACGGGGCACTCCACTCGCTCACCATGAAGCCGCGCTCTCCTTTCTCGCCCTTGCTCCCCTGAAACGGACAGCGGCTACAGACACTCTCTCGCACTTAACACAGAGCCTAGCGCATACGAGTCGGGGGTCATTGTTGGAGCTTTGATACGTTGCATAAGAAAGAAAACGGAAATAAAGAAAAGAAATGAGAAAAAATAAATTATTATTAACGATACAACAAAAGAGAAAATTAAAATAAAGTAATACCGGAAATCCGTTTTTCCCTGGCGCCCCTGTTAAACCCTGCAAACAAAATAAATAGCAAATCAAAACCAAATTCAAACAAAAATGAAATTTGATGAAAAATGAGAACTGTGTTGAAAAAAAATATGGGATCTCGAAACGAAATCTCCTGTTCCATATTAAAATTCGATACAGCACCAAATGTATCGGACAGGATCTTTCGAGATTTTGGGATATAACAATGACATTCTAGTCATTGGGATATATTATAAAGTTTCTTCTATTAATTTGTTGAACAATACCATAACCATAACGTATGAAAAGACATTTTAGTTTGTAATACCGTGTAGAATGATGTGGTATACTCACGGGTGGGCCCGGCTCGCCGCCGTCGCCCTTCTTGCCCTTCTTGCCGCGCTTGCCCGGCGGGCCCGGCGGACCTGCAACCGAACAGATAACACGCACTCAACCAACGTTTTCCATTCAAATAAAAATAACTACACATCAGCCTAGTTTCAGAGAAGAGGTCAGCAGAAGCACTTCAGTCAGAAGGGTTGCGCCTTTAAATTGAGACTCTAAAGTGGGCCTGCATTTGGCCAGGCAGCCTACATACTTCGGAAAGGCTTACATACAAGGATAGATATTTGCATGGTCGATAAATACTCTCAGATAGTATGTTATATTCCTCACAATGTTTTCCTTGATCAATTCGCAATCAGTAACCAACCATTGACCTAGCATCAATCCAGGCACCATAGATAGGGTGTATAACGTATACAGAAAAACTGGGGTTTCCCGCAGTGGCAGGGGGCGGACGAAAGTCGTCACGTCTAGACGCCCGACACTCTCTTCCGACACATAACTTGACAGTCGCGTGTCCGCGGTCAGACAGACAGGCAGGGGTCTTTATGTCCTCATATTTTTGTCACAATTAGCATTTTGTTGTGTGACACGTGTCACATTGTCTACATCGGCAGTGAAGCGGACGCTCACTGAGACTACACCGTCTGTGTGTTTGTGTCGCACCTGCATTGTGTACAAACAGGGAGGCCTGCGGCAAACTGCAAACTATTTGCACTCTATGTAGGTAATGTGTTTAGATACATATCTAGTGTCGGCGGCGGTAACACATAAGTGGCAACCAATATCCTATACTTTTACTTATGTACTTTAATAAACGAGACGTCACATGCGACGTTACACAACAGGCAAACACCGTGACTCAAGTAGGACGCAAGCGGACCGATTTCACGTGACATTTCATCGAAATTTCAACGCTGATTGTATTTTATTTATACATACTTTTAATACAGACTGATATTACAGTTTACGATAACATTCTTGAAACATTATTAAGAGTGAACGATGTTAAGAAACAATCTATGATCATTCGTGCTTCTCTCTTCTCGTCACGGATGACTGTGATGCGAAAAAATAAACAAGCGCCCGATGAACGCGTTTGAAGCCTCACTGTTGACTTCATTTCACATTCAATTACTCACATGGTAAGTACTCACATGGTAAGTAGGCATTTCTGACTCGTTTTTTTTTTATTTAAACTCGTTTGACATTATTCAAAGACTCGTAGTAACGAATTCTATTTAGAAGCCACTTTACTTTACAAAATATATGAATATGAATGGAAACAATGTTATAAGTAACAAACCACCGTAGATTGTGCCGCTTCATTACCTGAAACAAAAGAAAAAAAATGTTGTAAGTACTTATCAATAAAACTTAGAAAAATCGTTTTATGATGACGTTTTCCTGGCCGGTTTCGCTCTTATACACAGGATCTTATACAATTCGATCGTGAACGTTGAGTATGAAGCGATTCTACATCGAATACATTTATATAAAGGGTGCTACGCCGTAGCGTACGCTACGAAGCTACGCGCTACGCGGGGCGGTGGGTTCGCGGTGTCGCGTAAATCGTAGCACTCGTAGCATTCGTGCTACGGTGAAGCTACGACGGTGCTACGCGCTTGGAATTTTATGTTATTGTACCCACGCGTATGTCAGTATTAGTTTGTTAATCAGGTTAAAGTATGTAGTTAATTGAGCCAAGGCAATGACCTTGCGGACCAAATTAATTAAATATCGAACATTCCGATGGTGCCGCATCCGGAATAAACATAATGCATCCGTGTCTTAAGCCTATTTATAGCTACCAACGTATTACTAGCTACCAAATAGTTAAGGTAGAACCGTGTATCTTACTGTAACCCTGCTTTTAGTAGACAACAGAGCGTGCGGGGTGCGCGGGGTGCGCGGGGTGCGCGGGGCGCGGGGCGAGGGCCCCTCGCGGGCAGATTGCCGCCAAATCGCGTTAGCCTCGTTTAAGCGCCATTTTGCAGCAAACTTCAGAAAGTAATCTCGTTGTCCCCCCGCGCCCCGCGCCCCGCGCCCCGCGTATGTGCCCCCCTGACCCTAAGCTGTGACGTAGAGAGGGTCCGTCGGTTACTTCTACATTTACTAAAAATGCAAGTAGCAATTAAGAGTTAACATAGCAGCGGCAGCGCAAGCAGCGGCGCTGATGATGATGAAGTTGTGCTGCGGTAACACCGACATTGAGTCGATATATTATGCTTAGAAACAAGGTTCCAAACTGAAGATCCATTATGTTATTCTTTTGTAATTCTTTTTTAGTTACATATTTTTTTGTATTTTTTTTGTCATTCTAAAGAATCATTTATTGCATTTCTTTGGTTTGTTTGTTCCGTAAATAATTAATAAATGAGGCATTACAATTAAGAATACACGGTTGAATTTCAGATCCAAGTAGATATTTGTATGTATCATTAGTTTTGAGTCGCCGTGACGCAACCGGTGCTGTGTGTTGTATGTCGCCTGTAGTTAGTGGTGACAGTGGTGTCGACACGCGTTTGCGTTCACTTTAACTTTTCACCACACGCAAGTACATCGCATTGTACATTTAAAATTAAAAATGCAATTTAAGCATATGACCACACACCACAATACACTACGAAATTAAACAGTTATAAGTTTCACTCCAAGGGAAAAAAAACAAAAATTATTCAGGACAATTTCACTATTATTATTACGTTATGTGTTACTCACAATAATGCACAGTTAAACTTTGCGAGCTTATTTATTTCTGAAATATTGCCTACTTATAAACTATTATTTATTTTAAACTAGTCTGTAACTCAATAGGTCTCAGTTATCTGAATAAATAAAGATATTATTATTATTATTACAAAGAGATACGGGCTAGAACGCAGGTCGTGGCTTGGGTTATTTTGAATATACTTCAGCTTGTATTGTTATACAAGGTCATAGTCAAAATGCAAATGAAAAATGGGTAATACCACCCACCACCAACATAGTTAAGTAAGTTTAGTGTTCAAAGCATTGAGTGAGTAAAGCTTCTGTGCCAGTCTGTTTGTGGCCACGCTGATAGTATATAATTACGATGACTTTATTAGCGCCGTTGAAGGCGAGACGAGAGCCTCCAATTTCAGTGTAATTTCGACCCTTTCGTAATTACATACAATTTAGGTTTTTGTTTCATAAAAATCCTGTCAAATTACTGGTTTGTTGATAGCCGTCGAGCCACAGGCGTGAGGCCTGCGCCAACTGCCGCGACCACTCCACTTGCAGCGGCAGTGCCGTTCACACACATCCCGCATTTTAATTTTAAAACACGCCGCTTCTCGGTTTGTAATACTAGTCACGAGTACCGACTCGACTGAAATTCTGATTGAAATGGTACGCAAAGTGTATTTGGTAGTTGGATGGTATTTGCTTGAACACAAGAACACATATTGGTGGAGTCAATTCGAGAAGGGTCCCCCCTCCTCCCCTCCCCCCTCCCCGCCCCCCCGGTCCTGTGGTGCTGATCCGCTCGCGACTGCTTTACTAGATTTGCGAAACTAAATTATCGTACCGAGCCGTACGTGAGCGCGTTACGCGGAGTTAAATATTAAGCGCTATTAGGGTCCCTTCAAAGAGATTTATAATGTGAGCAATGTATTAAACATGTACATAAATTACAAACATCCATTCTGTCATTATTGATTAGTTGTTTGATTTGGTTGGTAGATGCATTCGTAGCTGCAGTCAAAGCATTATCGTCGCTGGGCCGAACTCGACCCACGTTTCTCGACTGAACTCGAGCCAGCTGGGACCACTTCGGCCAAGCTCAGCCCGCATGTACGCGCAGAGTTGGTGATGGCCCGCAGCTCGCGCCAGCAAGATCAACACGGAGCTCGTTACTTCGCTCTTCTTTGCAGAATATTCACCTCCGTAATGTGTGCCAATTTTATGCAGCGTTAGACGGGACTTTTCTCTTAAAACAGTGCGATGCATGGGAGATGGATAAATAAACTTGTTCAGAAATTTTACCATAATCAAGGCAGGTACTACTTATAGTAGAATTATTTAGCGTGGAAATAAAGTGCGTGGGCGCGGTGCTAGTTAGTAACAAAGTAGGATAATTGCCTGCGCGGGTACAATAGCCCGCTGACAGTCTGTTGTGAGGCACATGCGGCAGTGTCATGTCGGGCCGTGTGGTTAGAAAGGGAAAAGCCGCAATTACCCACGACAGTATAATTGCACACCTCTAGCCGCCCACGCGCCCTCCGCGCTCTATTGTGACAGTTTGTTGTGATGACTCACTTGCCGGCCGGGCTGACCTCGCAGGTGGACAATACAACAAACCGACGATGGCACAGAGCATTTAGACAGTAATGTTTTCAGTAAACACTCACTTTATATTTATATGCGTCAGTATGGTAAGTACAAGTACAAGTAGGAGAAGACTTGGATCTTTTTGACAAGGCTAGAGACAGCCTGCGCGTGGTTTTTGTGAAAGTGTAAAGTTGTTTTCCCATGTCAGTCCTGTTGTAGTTCACGTGTAAGAGAGTTGAGCAGTGCGGCTGCTCCTTCCGCCCCAGTTGGCGCGAGATCTGTCGCCGCGCGGACCGGCGGCGGCGGCGGCGGCGGCGTGTGGCCGCCACTGAACACAACTCGTTACATAACTACTTGTAGAACGCACACTCAATAAAGGGTGTTAAAAGACCGCCAAGAGACCCGAAAGCCACGCATACTAGATACCAAAACAAAGTACTTTTTCGATAAATTATTGCTGGGAAATGATTTTAGTTTTAGGTTATAATTTTGAAAAATATTTTATCACGCAATGGACGTGTAACGCACAGAAGTCATATTGCGCAAGCGTAGGTACGAGTATCAATTTATGTTACTTAAGCTTGAAGTATCGATGTTTAAAATACATTGCGGGTTGCAATTTTAAGGTCGTTTTTTGTAAGAAATATTCATAATTTTGATATGACTTCTTGAGAAGGTATGTTAAGAAATAATACTGAATAAAATAATAAATAAAATAAATTGGATTTTATTCATCACAATATTTAAAACAAAACAGTCTTGTAGGTACTAGTTCTTATAAAGTATAATACCAAGGTACCTACACTTTTAGAGTTATTTGTGATGAAAAGTTCAGAAGTTCAGCATACTTGCTGTTTTACAACCTCTGCCTGTAAAATGTGTAACAGACTACATAACATAATAAGGAAAATAGGTAGTAAGTTGCATGATTGTAGGTTTCAAGTAAAGGCTACTATGTTATGTCATCCGCTGCACATTGCGCTTAAACTAAATACATTTCTGCAAAAAAAAAAAATTTGAAAAGTCCGACTTTGAAACTCATTATCTCGGAAACCGTTGATTTCCCAGGCATAGTTCCTAGGGCAAAAAATTTCCTTATGATAAGGACAATCCATGGTTTCCCGCTTTGTTGGCGGTCTTTTAACACCTTGTATAAAGGACGAAAAAGCTCATGTTGCAAATACATTATTTCATGCGATAATATTCCTTTGTATGACTTTAACTACTAGAATAAAAGTTCAAGCGTGTATATCACCTCATCTAAGGATTCATCTGATAGCCAGAATCTCCTAAACGCATCTCCAATCGGAATTTGTAGATTTTCCTTCAACTCCTGGAATTAAATTACATCCATCTCTATGTATCATTTTACTGAGTGGTAAATTAATTAATAACCAAGAAATATGTTCGTCGATATTCCAGCGCATCTGTGTCTAATTACCGCCCCAGCGTCGCCGGCGCCGGTACTGCAGCTCGTAGCGAGTGTTGGAGCGAGTAGCAAGCCGCACGAGCGATATAAATACGCGGATGACAAATAGGCGCGTGTCGGAAGCGCTCGATAAAGTCGCTGGATCACCCACATCCGCTCGGCACAAACTTCATGGGAACCGTTTGGGACTCTTCGACGACCGCTGGAAACATGTTATTATATACAGTTATTATGAGATATTCAATATTGTATGGTTTCAGAATCAAGATTTCCTGCCAGAATCCTCAATCAAACATGAATGCAATTTACATTACATGCCAGTAATAGCATTACAGCTCACTAATCTCATTAGGAACATTCGTGTGGAGTACTGTAGGTATCGCGCGATGCGATTCGTGCCGCGGATACGTCTATACTGACGTAACTAACTTACAGCGTGTAGTGAGCTCGTGTTATGGCATCACATGTCACAATGGAATACGTGCTCGGTTTACTTTAGAGTAACGCAGTAGTCAGAGAGTGACGTGAGTATGACGCTCTCATAACAATAATGTGGCAAACGCACCGGCAACGTGAGCTGATCATATCTCCAAGTGGTCACTTTGTATCTTGCTCATATCGTGTTCATTTACATGTATATCGGAGACAGGCTCGGGCGCGCGGGTGGCCGGGCCGCCTCACTATCTAAAGTGTTTATTTATGTATCGTCAATTAAAACCAGTATTGGGCGCTACTCGCGAGGTAATGATGATTTACTGCTCCAAGTGAAACGGCCACGTGCTCGCGGAGATACTTAGCAAGGAAATATAAAAGGTCCATTCAAAATAGTGCGTTTAAACAGCTGCAGGTGCAACTAAAATGTACGGCTAGCGATACGATCTTCTATAATAGTTATAAAGGGTGTTAAAAGACCGCCAACAGACACGAAAGCTACGCATACTAGACACTAAAACAAAGTACTTTTTCGATAAATTATTGCTGGGAAATAATTTTGGTTTTTTAGGTTATAATTTTGAAAAATATTTTATCACGCAATGGACGTGTAACGCAAAGAAGTCATGTTGCGCAAGCGTAGGTATAAGTTTATGTTACTTATGCTTGATGTGCCGATGTTTAGAATACATTGCGGGTTGCAATTGTAACGCCGTTTTTTGTAAGAAATATTCATAATTTTGATATGGCTTCTTGAGAAGATAAGTTAAGAACTAGATACTGAATACATTTCTGCAAAAAAAAAGTTTTGAAAAGTCCGACTTTGAACCTCATTATCTCGGAAGCCGTTGATTTCCCAGGCATAGTTCCATGTGCAAAAATGTTCATTATGATAAGGACAATACGTGGTTTCCCGCTTTGTTGGCGGTCTTTTAACACCCTGTATATTAACACACATAATAATATGCTACGTGCAACAAGAGTCACTATGGAATATCCTAGCATGTTGCTGACTGTATAAGGTGTAGTATATTAAAAATAACAATGATTCGACCAATTTCGAACAAAATTAACCTTACTATAATTTTATAAAATTAAATGCGAATGTAAGTTTGTTTGTTACGCTTTCATGCTGAAAAGGCGGAACGGATTTGGATGAAATTTGGAATACATAGCTTAGATATCAGAACAGAAGACATAGGCTACATATTATCACGCTTTTATACTTAGGAGTAAAGCACATATCCTTTTTCTACGCGGACGAAGTCGCGGGCAAAAGCTAGTACAAAATATCTTCGCCTTTTTTTCACAGCAGAAAACGTTTCACTGATCTATTAAGATTCCTATTTATTTTTCACAATGTCCGCTGGTTTTCAACATGCTCGAGCGATGTCGGAAAAAGTCGGCCGTGCTCGGGAGCTCACGCAAATGCGAGGAATGTGATGATAAAAGATATGATAAAATCCGTACAGAGTGCCGCATGCCCACACATGCTTCATGTATGTCACACGCGTTGCGACTTGATAAAAATGTACAGAATTAACGATATAGGAGTTCCTTCATAAAGTTTTCTATACAGGGTGTTAAAAGACCGCCAACAAAGCGGGAAACCACGTACTGTCCTCATCATGAGAAACATTTTTGCCCAAGGAACTATGTCTGGGAAATCAACGGTTTCCGAGATAATGAGGTTCAAAGTCGGACTTTTCAAAACTTTTTTTTTGCAGAAATGTATTCAGTATCTAGTTCTTAACATACCTTCGCAAGAAGCCATATCAAAATTATGAATATTTCTTACAAAAACGACGTTAAAATTACAACCCGCAATGTATTCTAAACATCGGCACTTCAAGCTTAAGTAACATAAACTTTTACCTACGCTCGCGCAATATGACTTCTGTGCGTTACACATCCAGTGCTTGATAAAAATATTTTTCAAAATTATAACCTAAAAAACCAAAATCATTTCCCAGCAATAATTTATCGAAAAAGTACTTTGTTTTGGTGTCTAGTATGCGTGGCTTTCGGGTCTGTTGGCGGTCTTTTAACACCCTGTATGTAAAGTGAAGTTGTGTTGTTGAAGGTTAGTCTATCAGGTGCAGGCAAAAAAGCTTGGGCTTTTGTATCTACGTAATGAGACGATTTGTTTATTGTCCAGTGGCACCTTCACTCACGCTAGATGGGTGTAGGGACCACTCGGACGGACACTGCAGTGCCTGGGAGATTGTTTAGATGTAATAGGCTCAAGGCAGGGGATGAGGAAATCGTATATGTAGCGGGGGGCGAGGGGCGGGGAGGTACCCAATGGCCCGTTAAAGGCTCGGGCGCGGCCGCGGGCTGCACGCCGGCCGCTCATTACGGGCCCTTCCGCGGGACACGCGACACACAGACGGACAGAGGACCCGATCATTTAGGCTTTTGTATGGAAGTATCTTAGATGAAATATTGTGAGACCTTAACTTACACTCGATGAGTGAAGGATCACTTGGACGCTGCAGTGACTACGACATTATTTATCCCTAGATGTAGTATGTTATACCATCCTGACAGCTTAGTCGACCAAGCCCACAGGAAAGACAGGTCAATACGTGTGGAGCCAACTGAGCCGCGGGTTTCCTCACGATGTTTTCCTTCACCGTTAGCGAGTGGTATTGCTACTACAAATTCACAAATGTACGTAACTTTGAAATGGTGCTGGGCAAGCCTACTCCATCTAAAACAATGTCCCAGGCACTGCAGCGCCGAGTGGTCTCTTCACCTATCTAGTGTGAGTGAAGGTGCCACTGGACGCTGTATAAATCATCTCATTACGTAGATGCAAAGGCCTTAGTTTTTAGTATGTTATATTATTTATGTGTAGGTATGTCGCTTAGCACAGGATCCATACAACCTCTCATCTTAGTTGGCGTAGTTCATAGGAAAGGCCATGTTAACTCCGCACACTACATAGCAATCCAAAAGCCTTTACATTTAATAAAGAATTTAATAACCCGAAACAGTCATATTAAACTGAAGCGAACCTTTTGTGTATTCCTAGTGGTGGCTACAGTACTACCCTACGCAGCGTGTTTCAGAGACTACAGATGAAACTTGCGGGTCGGGACACGAAGCTTAATGTTGAGCCTAAACTACGAGTAAAAGCTGCCTACGTGACGCTACTGCTAACACAAGCTTAGGTTGTCTAGGTTTTACGACGCAGCAAAAAGAGAAACTTTAGCCAACACACCAATTATATTAGTCGCAGTGGAAGAAAACAAAAACTAATCCAGTGAAGAGCTGGCGAGTGTTGGCGACGCGCGGCCGGCGGCGGCGGCGGCGGCGGCGGCGGCGCGAGCAAAAACTAGATACGAGCGCAGCCGGGGGTGGGCACTAGCTCGGACCGAGCCACACACTCCGCCCACTGTCTCTGGCAACATAGAGAGACATACTACAGCCGCCCACTTAAAAAATATTATTCAGGGTACTTAAGCAACGCCCATTTTACTGAAGAGCTGAGCACATTAATTTAATGAAGCCAAGCGAGAAAAAGGCAAGGATATTACCAACCAAGACGGCACGGTTAGCGAAACGTCTAGCGACTCAAAAGAGTCTAGTCAATGTTAGCCATAGCCGATCCTGAATGAAGTTACAACATTGCCGCTTGCTAGATAAAAAAGACTTGAAAATAATTAGTAATAGTAGATCAAAAGGGCTGACGAAGCCTTCCGTTCGTTCCAGTTCGGCGGCGCGGAGCGGCTGACGCGGCGTGTCTGATAAGTTTGCCTTCACTTAGCGAATTACATCGCGCACTGGATTAGATGGATATTGATTTTGTGTTGCAAGCAAGCCTGCGGTCAAAACAGTTCCCGCCACGCACTTGGAGGTAAAAAAAATATAATGTTGGGAAAGAGTTATCTATCTTAAGCCTTTGCATCTATGTAAAAAGATGATTTATAAGGCACCTTCACTCACACTAGACATTGTTTAGATGCAATAGGCTCGGCCAGCACCTATACCATCCTGACAGCTTATGATGATTATGATAAACTGTTAATATTCTGAAATGATAAACTGATAATATTCTTCTACAAGTTTGAGGTTTGTGCTTAGTACTCGCAACTTATTGCGACAACAGAGTTGAACTTTTGCCCATGTCGAAGCATGCGGTGCTGGAGGCTGTAACCGCGGTACATTTGCATCCGCGGCTGATATGAGGCAGGGAGCGAAGGGCTCCGACTTAATTTCCACGCTTGCCCCCGCGCCCCGCACCCCGCGCCCCGGGTCCCGAGTCCCGGGGGAGCGCTCTCGCAAGTGCTTTGTGATTGTTGCGTTTGTTTGCGCGACTCGTTTGGATAATCTGCAGCGCCCGTGCCGCCAAGCAGCCTCGGGAGGAGACTGTACGGCCCACAGATAAGTGTGTTCTATAGCTACAGTCGAAAACGTATACAACGCATTACCATAGCCACCTCTCCTTAGTACCTTCTCGCTAGTGAACGCTTGCTATAGAATTCGTAGCAAGCAGCTAGGAGAAGACAAACCTTGATATTATGTAGGTAGCGTCTATAAGTGTCTTCAGTTTTTGATGGCCCAAATGGAAAATAGATGCCGGTTCTCATAACATGAATATTAATTTATATGATAAACGTCTGTTGCTCTGATTCTAAAATAGTCTCACGGTAAAAAGCGTCTAGTTTGGGGCGATGTCGTCCCTAAACCTGTCAGCGCTCGGCGCGTGCGCCGGCGCCGCCGCACCGTTCACACCGTTCACACCGTTCACACCACGTCACCGCGATCAATTATGAACTTAAAAATAAGCTCTTCATCACGTAGCGTCACGTTGCAATGGGAAGTCGATTGAATATTCATCAAGTCGTTCATTAAGTGCGCAGTGCAGCCGCACGTGACGACTCGCCGACCGTTGGTACCCTTGTTACGGAGGTACCTATATCGGAATTCCACGAAGGATCTTGATAAATGGAATTCATTTATGTGAAAACACTAATGAAAATGCTGAAACTCTTCTTTTAAGTTTAGTTCAGGTGTCGACACAACTTTACAAGGCGCTAAAAGAAAACCAATTTTCTCGCGAAACACAAACGAAAGTTTCCACATCCGGCGCTAACTCGCAAACTGCGCGCAGTGCGACTGCTCGCGGCAATTACCGCCCGTAACCGTAGCAACCGAGTAAACAAAACAAGTAACGTCTTCCCGAGCGTTATAACAAATATAAGTACCGCGCGATCGGGAAACTTTTTAAATAACCCGCGTTGTCTATTAGCCGCCCGCCCGCCCTCCGCCGCCCGCCCACGCTCTCATGCGGGTGAACTTCATTTCACATCGGCACAAAGTACTTTGCTATAGTTCTTATTGTAAGAAAATGAAACAAAAAGACGACCTCCGAACAAAAATAAATAAAATAAGAGGAAAACGGCAGCGAGATTCAATATTATGATGAGAGACATAAACAAGTGATACAGGCGGTGTCGCGGCGGAGGTTTGTAAATCTTCTCAAAGCGGTTTTTCATCAAGTTGATTGTGTTTCAGTGTTCGCTCCCCCTCCCCCCCCGCCCTGCCCCGCCGCGCGAGGGTGAAGTGCAATAAAATTGTGTACACATTTATATGAAAACGAGAAAGGAAATTGTAATAATGAAAACACTTCAGCGGCAGCGGATAATGCGTCGTTTGCATTCATGCTAATGTTTGTGGAAGGCGCCCTCGCCGGTGAAGCGGCGAGTGTGGATGCTCAGGGGTTCATGTATATTACCAATACGTCATAACGTCTAGATTAGTTCTCGTTGGAGTATATAACTGATCCGTGTTATTTCTGAGGCATCCACATAATACAGGCCGGATGCTGGCGGAGCGCGCCGCACATAATGAAAGCGGCTTAATGCGGTATCGGCAAACATTTGCATAAAGTATTTGCAAAAATTGCGTTTCGGCGCGCGGAGATTCGCAAGGAATCTTAATATTATCTCCGCCCGCTCCCCTCCCACCCCCGCCCGCCCCCCTTAACCACGCGGCTGCGGCGAGATGTCGCATTACCGCCGTCGACATGACGTGTCATAACACGCGGCACTCGCGCGATCAAACCATATTACATAATCGATTCCTGTGGCTTGCGGAAAAACGCAACAAGTCAAGCGACGAAAGCACTGCCATAAAAGACACAGAAGGCGCTACGATCGTTACTTTAGATTTTTAAACTCAGTGTCAAGCTTTAAACATTATATTGCATGGAAATAAATAATGAGATATCCATATCATCTATCTAATTGGTAATCCAAAAAGTGTTGTACTCCCTGAGTGCAAAAGCGCCTCAAAAGGCACCATGATGTCTTTCTACTTAGTGGATTCGGGCAAGAGGATAAGTCAAAGTGAGTGAACAGTTGACAGCGCATTACCATACTGCCTCTAAGTGTTGTTTTGTGCTGCACAGTGCACAGTGCGTCGCGCGAGGGGAGCGATTGTCGCGATCGCTTTCGAAACAAACGGATCGCGATTAGCATAGCATTTACATTTCTTAAACAAGTTCCCTCACAGAGTCACAGCGCTAACAAACACAAGCGAGGATAATGCACGTGCTGCCGGTTCACTGCCGTTGTCTGGAGCGGCGCGCGGCGGTGCGGCGGTGCGGCTGTGCTGTGAGCTTACCATTCCAATGCATATTATAACATGAGACAGTATAAAAATATAATCCGAGATACATGATAAAAAAAATGTATTGAGAATATAAGATAGTTAGATAGAAGAAATAATTTTAACAGTCCAGACAGGACTTTGTGCGATGTTTATTTAAAGTTTCGTATGGAGAAAGATCGTTTCTCTTCATGTGGACATACTCTATTTATTTGATTTGTATTTGACGTTGAATTAATTTGACAAACCGTACTAAGTCTGGATTAATGTTGATTTAATATGGTCCAGTATTTCACAACAGCGACAAATCGGTGTCCGAGAGCAGTTCGCGGCGATCCTGGTATTATGGATGGCTCTCGCGGCAGATACTAATAAAACCCGTCAAATTAACAGCGGAGCAGAGAGCGAAGAAACGTATCGCTTATAAATACAATATTAAAGTTTAGATTAGAACGGCGCTGCCGCTGGCGCCGCGCCAACCCCGCCTTATTAACTGACACAAGTATGTGTCGCCGGTATTGAGAAATAAAACCATATTGGATACTCGAACATTTTGGATTAGACGATATTTATCACTAGAAATATTGTCGAAATAAATAACTCTCTCTCTCTCTTAGTAGGTTTGCGGATACTGCTTCATACCTCTTATTAAGTTTTCTACGATCACGTCTACCTATCATTCTACCACAGCATATGTCGACTGATTATTATCGGTATGTGTTTATTGAACGACTTATGTAGTAAAGAGTAGTAGCTTGATATAACAACTATTTGAATTAGAGCTACGAATCACCAACTATATAATGATGCTCTCGATTTGCTTTCGACACATCAACACATGCGTTTAAGAAATATCAGAACCACTAGTTGTCGCAGCGATGTGCGTGTAGATGACAAAATATTTCATGATTTCCTAAAACTGCTGACCAAAGCTGTCGTGTACGCTTAGTGAAGGGCCTTAGCCATTCTATCGTGCACAGCAAGACCCAGTTAGTCCGTAATGGATGAGTCAGAAAAATAAAACTCCGTCCTCCCACCGCCCGCGTGAGTTATTCGGTGTTCTGTTCGGTTTCGTGGAGAAATTAATGGTCGCTGAAAAAGCCGCGCGATAGAATTGCAGCGATAAAACTGAGATATAGAGCAATAACGGCGCCGGTATTAAACAGCACTCCACTGTGAAGTGGAATAAGTCTCCGACACGATCTGTTGTTGGGGCAAAGTATTGTTGGTGCCGCGCCGCCTGACGCCACCTGCGCGTGACGCCGCCGACTGAGACTCACTGAATATCTTGTTGTAGCTGGAGAACCCAGCATGGCGCACTCAAGATCACTTGACTGCACCATGCTACACCAACAACACGGTTTAGCTCCTGCTCGTGACGTCAATTTACCCTACACCCTCTTGGATGTAAGCTCTGTAAGAGTAAGATGTAGCCTGTACAATTGTACATGTCCCACTAGCTGGGCAAAGGCCTTCTCTCAGAGAGAGTTCACCACGCGTGCTCAATGCGGGTTGGCGATTTTTGCGTTGAGGGTATAATGCCTCACACGCTCAGGTTTCCTCCCGATGTTTTCCTTCACCGTCAGCGAGTGGTAAGCTCTGAATGTTGTAAATCTTTCTGGGAGTTTGAAACTTAACCCCAAATAATAAATAATACAACGGTAGAAATTACATCATAAGAGGCTTTTATTTTTCACGTAAAACAAAAATATTGTAAAATGTGTAGACACGTAGAACGCAAAACGGTTTTTATCAGGTGGAACCGGCTAAAGCTCGGCATTTCTCCGGCGGTTTCCACGCAGCGGGATTAAAACAAAACGCGGCGATTTGTCAGCGCTAACTGTCCGCTGTAAAGCTATTTTTACATTCCTCCTGCCCGCCCCGCCCCGCCCCGCCCCGCCCTCACCCCCGCCCGCCGTGGCCCGGGCTAGAGGCTATATTAAATTCCAGCCGGACAAGTATTCAGTCATTAAGGCGGACTGTCGCACCGCACAAGTACAGCAGAAGTGCAGCCCGGACCCCCTCGCCTGCCTCTTGTGATAGTTCCAACTATGTCGAGGACGATACTGATGACATATCGAGAATATCCAAGCCTTTGCATAACATGTCAGATGATTCATGTAAGTACTGCTTTCACTTACACTCTTCTTCTTGTAGTGCCGTCTCCTATCGGAGGTTGGCAATCATCTTGGCTATTTCTTCCTTTGAGGCTGCCAAACGGAACAAGGAGCTCGTGGATTGTTGGTACCAATGGCGTAAGTTCTCCAGCCATGATATCTTACACTAGATGGGTGAAATGACCATCATGAAAGTATTTGAATTGAAAGCCGCTTTTCCGCGTCCCTATGAAATAAAATTTTCTTAGCAACGAGTTAGACTAGCTTACTAAATTATTAAAGATCTGTCTCAGGCGCGAGCCGAGGGATCAAATAAAAGTCTTTATCCTTAACCCTTTTGCTTCTAGGATATAATAATATGAGTCAGAAGCAAGTGAAACCTTCTGGAGCAGTAGGTCGGTGTGTCGGTGCGCACTCCGCACTCGTGGTGTCGCTAATTGCTACTGCCCTGTCGGCGCACGGGGTGTCACCGTGTCACCACTGGAGACGAACGAGTCGGAACTGAACCTATTCATCTTCATTTCTGACATCCATCGAGACATTCATTGCACAAACTACTATCTTGGACGACAAAAAATGCACGGAAATCGGTTGTTTGATGGTCAGTGGTCAGTCAACATAAAAGACATCAACGCGCGCACGTGAAAATAAAAAAATGTAAGTTCGTTAACGCAGGTGACAGGAAGACCATAGTTTCAGTGATCGTTGCAAACGCTTATATCGAAAACAACATTTACCTATGTAAATATTATGTGTTGCAATAAAGTTGCAATAAACGCTGGCGTGGTCACGTGGCCGGCACGCGATGTCGCTGGTCCCTATTAAGAAAGTCGGAACTACAAAATGACAACTTTACAGGAGAGCAGTTTAAAGTTAATAAAGATAAAACCTAAGTAACAAGTCATTACTCTGAAATTTTTAATGCATGTTACTTGGATAGTTCTTCGTCAATTTTTACGTATTATTTTATGTTATAATATTTTGTAGTTTTTGAGAAAAGCTATTAGTGACAATATTACTCGGACAAAAATAGAACAAAATTGTCGGATGTGCTACATGCGACATTTTTGTTTGGGTTACTCACTACATTTTAAGTAGGATGTGGCATATACTACATTTTTAATTGAAATTGTAAAAAAACTGCTAGGTCGCATCTGCATAGTGAATAGCCCGCGCGCAAAGAAAAGTGTAAAAAATCGATTCCTGTATCTGATACACTAAACGAATCAAAAAAGTACACATTTAAAACACAAGAATTAGGTGAAAGCTATCTAACAGCTCTCTCTACATCCGAAAAGATATCTAAAATAAAGTCAAAATGGAGTTTGGCCATCTTCTGGACAAATGCAATCTTAAATCTGAAATCGTAGAGCCCATCAGAATCCCTGAAGTTATCAGAGGCATAAAAGATGCAAAAAAAAAACACCGGGTATCGACAAGATCCTACTAGAATTTCTGAGGCACCTAGGGCCCCTAGCACAAAATTGGTTAGCAGACTTCTTCTCAGATATAACCGCTAAATGCAAACTCCCCAAATAGTGGAAATCGGCAAAAGTGGTTGCACTGCTAAAACCAGAAAAGAAACTAGACGATCCATCTAGCTACAGACCCTTTTCGCTCCTTTGTACCACCTACAAGCTGTACGAGAGAATACTACTCGCACGCATTACACCAAAAGTCAAACTACATCTTCCCGTCGACCAAGCAGGATTCCGCCCTCGAAGCTGTAGCAATCAGGTTGTCGCACTGACATCACACATAGAAGCGGGTTTCCAGAGAAAGCAGAAAACTGTAGCGGTGTTTGTAGACCTCAACTCAGCTTTTGATACCGTTTGGAAACAGGGACTCTTGCTGAAGCTGACTAAAATCTTCAGGTGCAAACACACGTTGAAGTTGTTTGACGCTATCCTCTCAAACAGACTATTTCAAGTGAGCATGGACGGAAAGTTGAGCCACCTTAAGACCCTGAACAACGATGTCACACATGGCTTGGTCCTAGTCCCCACGTTGATCAATATCTATCTAAGCGACATAACGGAGGTGACTGGGCGCCGATTTATGTAGGTATGCTGATGGTATTGCAGTAACAGCACAAGCTCCGACGATAAATGAAGCCTCTACCGTCGTACAAGAGGACATTGCTAAGCTGCAACACTACTTCGCAAACTGGGCTCTGTTACCTAACCCGCGGAAAACAACTAGGTGCTGTTTCCATCTCAACAACAAACAAGCCAATGAGAAAGCGAATCTGGTTTTCTGCAAGAGCCTGGGAGTCACGCTTGATAGGACTCTTGCCTTTAAAGCTCACCTTGAAAAGGTCAAAAAGAAAGTTTTTGCCAGGTGTAACCTTATCCGGAAGATAGCAGCAACTTCATGGGGCAGCAATGCGAATACACTGCGCACGTCAACTGGCTCTAGCCTTCAGTGCAGCCGAATACTGTGCACCAGTGTGGGCAAGCAGCCACCATACTAATCTATTCGATGTGGAGATTAACTCTGTGCTATGAGGACTATATCTGGCACCGTACAGCCGACACCAACTATTTGGCTTCCGGTCCTTTGCCACGTCCTACCTCCAGACCTCAGAAGGGATCTATGCGTTCGAAAGGAGTATGAGAAGATCAGTCAAATGCCGCAGCTTCCAATACACCAAGAACTGGAACACACAAGAAGCGATCTGCGCCTCAAATCACGTAGACCATTTGGACTGATGGCGTCAGAAGCCCTAGAAGCTGACAAAACTCTCAAGGAAAGATGGTCAGAAAGGGGGAATGATTCTGATGTGACAAATAGAGCTCTTGTGTCCGATCGTAATGTACGAATGCCAGGCATCTATCGAAAATACTGGACTCAAATAAACAGGTGCCGAACTTCGCAGGGTAGCTGATGTGCTGAGCTGATCTACAGATGGAAATTTGGGACGGACCCGCACTGCTCTTGCGGAGAGATGCAGAGCATGTCCCATATCACGGACCATTGCCTGCAGTGCTCAATAGAAGGAGGGATCCAAAATATCTACGAGGCCCATGCGGAAGTGACAGATTGGATCAATGGCCTTCCCTTTGTTCTTTGATATTCGCTGCATAATGTGCCATACCTACGCAAAATAAAAATAAATAAATGATACATTTTAATGTAACCTACTAATAATTTAAAATTTTCGCTTAAGACTAATTCACATCCTGCGAAATAATGTACCTAAATGTTAATTAAAAATGTAGGTAGTGACATATCCTACATTGATAACCTTCCCAATCACATGAAACAATGTCGGTTGAGTCAGATGCAACAAATCATCCTACCTTGTGATAACTTAACAATGTCGTTAGTGGCATATCCAACAAAAAGTAAAAATCAAGTTTCAGATAATAATGTTGTAACTACCTGAACCAACAATTTTATCCGTCTCAGATTGGAATATTATAACATTGTAATTTCATACGTTTTTCACAAAAATACAAAAAACCAATAGCACTTTTGCCAATATTTATGCGCTGGCGCATTTCCCAGTAAAATTGTCAGTAATGGTACATACGACTATGCCCGTGCGCTCAACCTCCGGTTAACAAAAGCGATACGTAACTACCGCCATTTTTGCACGGACATTATTGCTACAACTGACTTTTTTTTTACTGGTAATTCCTTTATATTACGAGTTATCACAAAAATAAAATGTTGTACCTATAGCTCTTCGAATTTATAACATACTGATGCAAAAAAGTAAAAAATGACAAAAACGTAGTTCCGACTTTCTTAATAGGGACCAGCGATGTGACAGAGCGATTGTGCTTGAAACCTTTTTTACTCGGACATTGCGCCGCCATGACCGTAATCTCTCCGCTTGCACTCACAACGCGCGTAATCAATCCCTGCGAGGATATGAACGAGACTGACATTTTTATTTGGTTTAAAGAGTGTGATAAATAGCAGAGTCTTTTATTGCACAACAAATTGTGCTCGTAAAAACGTACAAAGTCGGTAAGCTATTATAAAAATGTTCATAGGAAGAGCACGAAAAACAATTTACGCAGTAGCTAACTCAGAGTGTTTCATAGGGAACCTGCCCCGACAGCGCCTGCTGCTCGTGACAGTCCGAGCACTAATGTTCATCCGCAGTGACTCTGCGTGTGCTCCGCGCTGCTCCGTGTGCTCCGCGCTGCTCCGCTGCAGTCAAGCGGATACGTTATAATACCGCCAAGTTTTTATTCAAATTAGGCGCAGCCGGAGGAAACTTGAGCGTAATGAAAATATTATGACAGAGGCAGCCGAGCCGCCGCCGCCGCCGCCACCGCCGGGTGCGCCCGACGATGGTAGGTACCGTACACTTGCTAATGAGAGGTCGGTTCACCTGTTTGCACAAGAACTTTTACAGCAAATATCAATTTATGATATTATATGGAGACGCAAATCATTTTCTGAACGAAATTTAATTTAAAACAATTCTTATCTTGAGTCTCGATTTTAAACATTCATGACCACAAGGTGGTTGGTATGTGGACAGAGCCAGAGCTCTCGAGGGTCGGTGTCGGTGTGGGGGTGTCGCGCGACAAAACTTTTTCAATTAGTCCCGAAATCACGTCCGACTTGCAGCTGACGTGTCCGAGTCAATTCCACCCACTTTGTCTAATTGAATTTGTTTTGATTTGAATGAGAGGCTGATTTTTATCTCACCCTCTAATACCACCGAAAAATAATTAAATACTCCAATGATTAATGTGATCCAGCAGATAATGCTATGAAGTGTCATTATTCACGACAATGGCAAGCAATTTAAGATACAAGTATCGAGATGGTGCGATATCTCTGTAATGCGTCAATTTGTATGCGCGCGCGAGCTCGTCTCCATAGATAAGGGGCCCACACGTACGCGGCCCTCTAGTGTAAATGTCTCCTTACTTACATTCTCTACTAATTAACAGTGCCTAATATGAAATGAATATTCACACACCACAATGTAGCGAAATAATTTTACGTAACATCTCTGAGTATTTTTGCATTACTGATACGAATCAGTAAAGTCAGTACATTTAGATGTGACTCAATGTTTATGTAATCCAATCATGTGTTGTACTTGTACGCCACGCCACGCCACGCCACGCTCCGCGGCGGTTCCACTCGATGTTAAAGGGCTATTACACGCGGCTACATTGTATTATACTCGCAGCATAAATCAACCACGGGCCGTGTGTGGTGTGTGGTCCGGGCTCGCGGCGGTCATCTAATTCTATTTAATAACCTAATAGCTTGTAAACTTAATGCCTACATGGTCACTTCCCATAATATCTTGTTGGATGGTGAATTAAGGTCCATTACCTAGACTACTTTGTTATTGAACGAGCGAGCGAAGCGAGCGAAGTTCTCCGAGTCTACTGGAACAATCCGGCGTTTGTATGTATGTATGTATGTATGTATGTTTGTATGTTTGTATGTTTGTATGTTTGTATGTTTGTATGTTTGTATGTATGAATGTTCGTTCGACGATAACTTGAGTAAATTTGGTCGGATCGTTATGAAATTTGGTAGGCGGGTAAATGAAATTAAAAGAATTTTTAAGTTCGAACATGAGCCAAATCGGTCGAGGGGTTGCCGAGATATCGGGTTGTTAAGTTTATATGGGGTCGCGAGTTCACAGTTCGGGGCGAACCACTAGTAATAAACCATACGAAATAAATTATAAATCCGTTTACTATATTCACCCAGCTGTCTTGTGAACTCTTGACGGTCTCAGTTGATATTTTGCTTGACGCGAGTGCCATTTCTGTTCGCCAACACAAACACGGCCGGCGCGGCGGGCCCACGCCTGCCCATGTTGGTGTTGGCGCTAGACTAAACATCCATTACTTAGAAGCAACGTTACAACTTAGTTTACATTACCCGCGCAGTTTGTGCTCAATTTAAACACGCGTCACGTGGCTGCGCTTGCAATTAGCTAGTGCTTATAAGTTCACTCACTCCAAAATTCGCGACGCATGTAGAACTTAACATACCTGAAACAAATAAAAAGGAAATTAGCGGTGTTATAAGAACAGAAATAATATAAATCTTACCTAGCATTAGATTACTTTCCAGTTTAGGATGATACATGTTGGAAGAGACAAAATTGGCCATTGCTTTCCATGTCTGTTGTATAAATGTTATTAACCGAGGTAATCTTCCTCAAGTACGAGTACCTAGTGTAGAATTGTAGACGCATCGGTTATGATGCACACCATATTGAATCTGCCGTTACTACGAGAATATTTTTTCCGTTAAGTACTATACAATTAGCCTTCTGTATTATTCTCGGTAGCAATCAGACTGTGATGGGAGTGAGTCTCGGTAAGATACTTCCGCTCGTCAACCCTTATCGCTTCCAAACACGACACACCCGATTTTCACTCTACTAGTAAGTAGTAATAGACTTTTTAAGATGAACGAACACATCATTCAATATCCTTGACTGAAAACTTTATTTAAAATTACTATTCTGTATTTTTAGTCCTTAGTATCATTGAACGAGCGAGCGAAGCGAGCGAAGTTCTCCGAGTCTACTGGAACAATCCGGCGTTTGTATGTATGTATGTATGTATATATGTATGTATGTATGAATGTTCGTTCGACGATAACTTGAGTAAATTTAATCGGATCGTCATGAAATTTGGTAAGCATATAAATGAGGCCAAGAAAATTTTTAAGTTCGAACATGAGCCAAATCGGTCGAGGGGTTGCTGAGATATGGGGTTATTAAGTTTACATGGGGTCGCGAGTTCATAGTTCGGGGCGAACCACTAGTTATACTGTGTTTTATGTTGTGAATACATATCTTAATTACTTGCTAATATCTAAACGTAGGTACCTAAATTGAATTAGTTTAAACCACCTTTTGTTTTTTATAAAGAAGCATTACTTTTTTTCATTCCTCTAACTACTTAACCCTTAATTTGTTTCCAATCCATGCCAGTTTTCTGTTTTGAACAACTTCGGATTAAGCCAATACGATTTATTTAGGGCCTAAGGGTTGACGCCCTGACGCCATTCCCTGACGCAATTTCTGTCATTTACGTACCCTCATATGTAATGACTGCCCTCTAGCTCTCGGCGCGGTCTACGCGGTGTTATCTTATCTCACATCGGCACACCCCGTGATAGACGGACACATCTCGGTGTGAAGACACATCGCATGTCAGAACGACAAACAACGGTATTCCGTCACCGAGAGTTATCATTTGTGTCGGGGTAGAACCACAATATGGATTAAATTGGAAGAACTGATAAATAAACCACTGACGTCCCTAGTAGCTCGACTAGCTCGAGCAAATTATTCCGATTTATTAATGATCTATTTGTGCGTGAGTTGTACTTTAGAATGCTGTATTTTATCTCAATTATGCGATATTTGAATGCTGCAACGAAGCAGGGTCGCAATCGAGTTAGCCGCGCCGGGGGGGGGGGGGGGGGGGGGGTGTCCCTAACTCGATAATGATAATTGACGACGCTCCCTTGCCCTCGCGGCTGAAGTGCAACGTGCAGCACAGAAGTGCAGGTTAGTACTGACCAGGTAACGACTCAAGAAACAATATAATAATAATACAAACTGTACATTTTGAATGTGCTTCCATAAAATTTTACAGAGCACGTTTTTATCGCGTCATATGCAGACGCCGCAGCTGCCCACGCCTCACGCTCTTCGTCTGTTATCCAAAATATCTATTGCAAGATCTGCAAGCATTATTATTATTCAATCAATCATTATCCAACTAAAAAAAAAACAGAAAAAAAGCTAAGAGGATGTACGAGCCAGCGACTCACGTTTTGCTTACTCGTACAACCTAGTTTAGTTAGGTTTTAGGTATGCTAAGCACATTACATTTTAAGATGTTTTATAACAATATGTTAGTCTACTACCATACTCGTGAGAGATAATATACCGACATCTGATTACTTTGGAGTTTGGCTTTCTCTCCTTACGACTCAACCCCAATGTAGTTGTACTGGGACCCACCTCCAGTACTCTACAGAGGTACTTAGGTACAGTCGGTCACAGTCTCAGATACCCCATTTTAATCGATTGGCGCCCTTATGCCGCGCGCGCTAAGAGCTGCCATGGGGTATCTGAGATTGTGGCCGACCGTACCCATAATAATTGTTCAACATCATTGCCGCGGCGGTGGATCAAGTGTCATTGTGACGTCCGTCTAAGTTTTGAACGTTAGCATGGCGGGATTCCGATCTGTTATTTTTGTAATCTGTACAGCGCCCCGTAGAGGGCGTGGCTTCCCCATGACTGTCACTCACGTCACTCATGACTGTATTTAGTCGAAAAGTATCATCATCATCAGTATCAATAAAGTATAGCTGTTGAAACAAACGCAGCCTATCATATCCTTCTGTCGGTATCTGTTAATGGTGCGCTCTCGCCCCTGTAACAGCGCTGTTTTACATCCACCTAACGCGATTATGCCAGATACATGGTGCTCGCAACAGCAGCGAGCAGCCCTTCACGCCGTTGTGATAAAATGAATTAATTGCTCGGATTGCGTCGACTGACCCCCCCCCCCCCCCCCCCCCCCCCTGCACTGGGCACGGCCCTGGGCGCAGCCGGCGCGTGATAGATGGACACTCGATACGAGCCGCGTTAGCTGTCATACCGCTCACCACTAGCATACTGCATTATGGAGGAGTAACATCTCTCGAAGGAAAGGAAAACGTCTCTCTAACAAAAAAAAAAAAAACCTTGCAGCCCCTCAAAGGACTGTGCGATAATGGGCGGAAACTATAAAATCCAAGTCAAAAGTGAAGTTCCCGACGCTGTTTATAAAGAAACTTGGAGCCGCAGAACTTGAAAACAAACTTAAAGCTCCTCCGCGCGAACAGAAGCTACAATGAATCACGGCGAGTGATCGAGTCTCACAAAAGCGACAGACATTAATCATAAGCGCGCTACACATTAATCACACAAATGAGCCGACTGACGAAACTTTCTCGACTCAATAAAACTATTGTACGACTGCATTAACCCGCACCCTCCGCGATCCGATCACATCGGAGACCTCAAGTGTTTCACGGTTTTCAAGACCTCAAGTTTTCACTTCGGTTCAACAAAACAGGAAAACACGGAGGTTGATCTTTAGTTCAACTATATTGTATTTGTGCGCAATTGCGCTTGCTGTCTTCTAAAAATATGTTCCTAGTTATATGCAGCATTTGAGATCTATCGTTTTAGTCATTTTAAAGTCTCCGGCGCGTCTAGGGCTGACACTAGGCCTTAGAGACCAGGGTGCTCTTGCTAAACCATGGCTAGAGGGGAATATGCAGGTTGTCACTCTTTCTCCTCACTATATTTTATTCAGAGAAACTTCTGCGTGATCCTATGTTGCAGTGTCGCGGGACAGCACAGATTATGATGTAAATGTATGCAAATGGTCGGAGGGCCCATCGCGCGCCTCGCCGCCGCCGCCGGCGGTAAACCTGACAAATGTACCCGCGGCGTGTCGCGCGCCGCTACTAACAACGACGGAAAAAATGACTTCTCCGACACACACAGATGTTATTTGAGCCATACAGTGACAGATCCATTATTTCTCAGCGCATGATGATGTGACTTAAGTCGCACAGAGTAAATAGAGCAGAGAGGAATGTTTATTGAAAATCTTGCGCGATACGAAGTGGAGCGTTATCAAGTTAATAAGGCGCTGCATAAAATATCGTTCATAAATTATTGTTTAGTGGACGATAAAATGTTCTCTATCTATTTATCTACCCTCATGCCCTCTCTCTACTCACCCCTTTGGACAAACCCTTTGGGAATCTCCCTAAAGGAGTAAGAAGAAAGACAATAATTAACTTATGTAACCCAGTAGTCATTTAATGTTCCAACAATCTTGATCATAAATAAAACTTTGATGTGTAAGTACACAAGCATAATCGTGTGACACACGTTACTGGATTTTCGTGGTCAGTGGTTCTTTTGTTTCTCCATATTGAATATCTCGGACAAGTGCTGAATTCAAATATCACCAAGAAAGGGGGCCCACGACCCCCTCCCCCGGGCCCGCGGGCCCCCGCGGGGAGATACTCAGCCGTTATGTAAAAACAGCCAAATCGCAGCTTTACATAGCATTTAAATGGACAATTTGCAGCGCCGTGTATTGACGGTTGTTTCGCGGCTGTGTGTACAGCGGCCGGCGCCGAGTGAACCTTGGGAAAAGTGCCACTTGGCGAGCTTCTTGCATATGAAAACACACTTCGTTACATTAGGGCTGAAACTTGATTAATTTGGAGTAGACCTGCATAGCTGGTTAGACTTAGTTGGGTTAGGCATCAAGTTTAGCCCATCGAAATCTGGATTGTGAACCTCCATACCTCTTAAAATTATTGAACGAGCGAGCGAAGCGAGCGAAGTTCTCCGAGTCTACTGGAACAATCCGGCGTTTGTATGTATGTATGTATGTATGTATGTATGTATGTTTGTATGTTTGTATGTATGAATGTTCGTTCGACGATAACTTGAGTAAATTTAGTCGGATCGTCACGAAATTTGGTAGACAGGTAAATAAGGTAAAGAGAATTTTAAAGTTCGAACATGAGCCAAATCGGTCGAGGGGTTGCTGAGATATGGGGTCGCGAGTTCAAAGTTCGGGGCGAACCACTAGTTGAACGAGCGAGCGAAGCGAGCGAAGTTCTCCGAGTCTACTGGAACAATCCGGCGTTTGTATGTATGTATGTATGTATGTATGTATGTATGTTTGTATGTTTGTATGTATGAATGTTCGTTCGACGATAACTTAAGTAAATTTGGTAGGATCGTTATGAAATTTGGTAGGCGGGTAAATGAAATTAAAAGAATTTTTAAGTTCGAACATGAGCCAAATCGGTCGAGGGTTTGACGAGATATTGGGTTGTACAGTTTATATGCAAAGCGCGCGCGCGCCTGGGTGAATGGCATAAGCAAAGTTACATATCTTTTACTGGGGTCGCGAGTTCAAAGTTCGGGGCGAACCACTAGTTATTATAGCGATTGATTGGATCCACATCAGCTTACGTTAGCGACGAGTTAACTCTCTGTAATATTTGAACAAGCGAGCGGAGCGAGCGAAGTTCTCCGAGTCTACTGGAACAATCCGGCGTTTGTATGTATGTATGTATGTATGCATGAATGTTCGTTCGACGATAACTTGAGTAAATGTAGTCGGATCGTCATGAAATTTGGTAGGCGGGTAAATGAGGCAAAGAGAATTTTTAAGTTCGAACATGAGCCAAATCGGTCGAGGGGTTACTGAGATAGAGGGTCGCGAGTTCAAAGTTCGGGGCGAACCACTAGTGTTAGTCAGAATTAGTCGAAGATGCGTGTGCCTTGGGAGCGGAATGCATCGGTCGCGATGTCTGTTCCTTCGCTCAGCATGGCTGATTACCATAGCAGCTTGCGAGCTTGCTGTACACGAGCATCAGTGCGCATTACCTCGACGGGTCGACGCATGCGGGGTCAGAGGGCGCAGGCGCAGGCGCAGGCGCAGGCGCAGGCGCAGGCGCAGGTCTCCCACATGCTGTGGCTCGCTGCGCTATTCATCATTATAGCAACGTTGACTACACCACAGGATCGACGCGAGAACACCACAGAAGTACGGTATGTGACAGCTTTTTAAAAGGTTGTTAGGCTGATGATATTATGATAGGAAAAAAAAGAAGTAGATATCTAAGTGGAAATAGTGTGTGTAAAATTTGTTGTCTAAGTAATATTTTTTTGAATTGCAAGTATTGTTTATCATATCTTACCATATCCAAGGTACAGTCACGTAGACAAAAACTTCAGGAAAACCCATATTTTTTATTAAAGCGGTGGTGGTCTAGTGGGTAGAACAATGGACTCGGAAGCGAGAGACAGGTTCGAATCCCGGTGCGGGCATGTACTTACTTAAACTTTTTTTTTTTTTTAAATGTTACGTATATTTATGAATTTGTAGTAGCAATACCACTCGCTGACGGTGAAGGAAAACATCGAGAGGAAACCTCTGAGCGTATGAGGCATATTATAACCCTCAACGCAAAAATCGCCAACCCGCACTGAGCACGCGTGGTGATTAAGCTCGAACTCTCTCTCTGAGAGAAGGCCTTTGCTACATCTTACTTACTTTTTGATTAAAGATTAGTCAAAAACAGCTAACAGCAACCATACCCGCACACTGCCTTTATGAGGATTAGCCGCATGGGGTATGTCAACCAGCCCCGCTGGATCCTGACCGCGGTTCTCACATTACAGTCGCGTGGGTCAGCGCTCACTGGCCGGCCGCTAGTTGCTTGTAGTCGTTCAGTTAATGACGGAGGTATTTCTCCGCCGATGGAAAGGTCAGGCGCATTAGGCGGAATATGGCCAAAGTACCGGTAGTCGCTACTAGGGCCATAACTCTCCGACGACCCCACGGATTGAACTGTGCTAGGATCTCGCATAAACACTACAGAAGGGCACCTTGATTCCTAGAGTTTATTTTGGGATGAATGATTGCGTTGCCATTGACTTGAACTTCTGATTTCCGAGTTAGTAATTCACTGTTTTTGCTTTTATCGTGTAGATATGTATCCTAGTGCGTGTGTAGTTCGCAAGTTGGCCGCGTGCCAGCCGGCGGCGCTGCCGTAGCCTTTTTGGTCCTTCGAGCCGGACAGACAGTTGTTCGCCGACTTTACAGCCCGCTCTGACCTGATTTATGCCCGTAATAAGACTAAAAGGATCATTGTTTGTCTTTACAAATACCCGCGTGAGGCATACTTCGGTGAAAAACTGCTTTTGTACGCGTATTTGCGAGACGTCTGCGCCCACACGACTCCAAGAGCAATAAAAACTATTGACTCTGATGCATCACGCAGCGTTTTATACTTGGGACGTCAATGCGTCGATTCGCATAGTTTAATTATTGAACATCCTGCTACCATAGAACATTGTTACGAAAATAATAGGAAACAATGTTGACAACGTCTAACGAGACAACTCTGTACAAACAAAACAAAGGGCAAACAACGAGTAAAAAAATATAATGAGCAATGAACTCGCGAGCGACAGAAATAATTTGCATCGGAGATACTCGAACATTATTAACACGCAGAAGGCCAATTCCTGACCGATTACGGCAAAGCTGTAAAATGTTTGTTTCGTAGTATACTCCGTGCAATTTTAGTGGTTTTAAAGCCGAAGGTATTTTGTTGCACTGGTGATTCTGAGCCAAATTACAAAATTTCATTCAAACCCGCGCGAAAAAAAATATCACTTCTCCATACAATTGGTGTCGATTGGCGATAGCCGTTTGTACTGGGAAGTGTTTTTTTTCTCGCTCGTTTTGAAGTTATATTTTGGAATTTGGCTCAGAATCACGAGTGCAACCTTTGGATTTAAAACCACTAAAATTGCACGGTGTATATTTGGGTTTGCCTTTCCCGATCGAATTTTTGGTTAGAATTTATTTACATCAGGATTATCTAGACGGCCTATAATTATCTTGCTACTTCACTTTGGGTGATACTACAAGTGTAAATAAGTAATGTTTATTATTTCAGGTTACTAATCTCTTCGAACGAAGCACTTCGTATAATTATGATCGAACTTCACGTACAAGTAAGTTCGTTTAATCATTAATTATTTTTATCGGAGATGCCTGTTGATGAACATCGTCCATTTTACAAATTTTCAAATCGGGCTTTCTATGTATCCCTGTCTTGTACCCAAGGTTAAGCTGTTCTATTTGTGCTGAAGCGCTTTAATCGCTACATTAATACCGCTAAGTCGCGGCTCAGCGAGCCCTCGCTAGGGACATGTCATAATGCCCGAAGACATCTGCCTTTTCGAGTTATTGGCTTTGTCACGCAGCTGCCATTTGTGAATCTGAATAGTGTACAATGAAGACTTGTAAAACAAGGTAAGGTGAACGGGAAAATTACAATTTTTTTACGCATATTTTAATCTATTTCCATAAAGCTAACATTTTGGAATCATTTTAGTATTGAACTTATACCCATACCCCCGGCACCCTTAGACAATGACAGTGGACTGAAACACATTAAGTAGGTACTTACCTACAGTACCAACTTGCTGCCTAAAGAATTCGAGATGAAGAAATTAAGCGTTCCCCATCAAATGAACCGCGTCTCTATAATGTGCGTTTCATTAGACACTCGGCGGGTAAACAGCCGGGTTCATTAAAAGCCCAATGAGAGTCAAAACGCTGCTCCTCCCCGCCCCGCGCCCCGCGCCGCCCGCCCGCACCCCCGCTGGCGCCCTCGGCGCACCGCCCGCAGCACTATCGCTAATAAATGCGGATCCGTTCGGCACAGACCACTCACAGAGCACTCACAGAGTCACAGGTCATGCTTCGCAAAAATACTGATAAATAAATGGTGAAATTACACGGAGCTATTTGCTTATCCTTACCTGTATGAAAATGGCGGATTAGGTACTTACCTCGGAATTTGAATTTAAGCCCACAAGAAGCATCTCGGTAACGGTTATTAGATTAGATTAAAATATATTAGATTTAGTTTTTCACCTTTTTTTTATTATTTTGTTGCCACTAGTGGGAGCTTTCAGAGACTGTCTGCTGTAATTTAAGTTTCTTTTTTTACGCCACTAATGTGTTTCTATTCGTGTTGTTATAAGTTATATTATTGTTACTATTAGTCACTAGTTGTCCTAAATATTAAATAAATTAAATAAAATTAAAAGTAACAATATACACGCATGCAAAAACTTTAGTTGGTCATGCGTAGTGAAGAACCGGCACAAGCAGCTTCTGTATCAGTGTGTTCAAGAGTGGAGCCGGAGGAGCGAGAGTCAATACGTCCGCTTCAACAACCGCCCGACTTCAGCTATTTCAATACTTTGACGACTCGGGGAAAATAATTGGGTTTTCTTAGCGATTCCTCCTGCGCTCAGCTAGTTCGTGTTTGATAACCTTTTTACCATTTTAATCTCCGGCATTATGCATTCATCCACGTCTAACGCGATGAATTACTTTCAAATTGGAATTCCTCTCGGGTGGGTCGGCAGTCTCTCGTAACAAAGCTTTAATAAAATATAAGCGGATCGGCGGCCTCACCCCATTATTAGTCGTATGTCATAAGTGATCGGATATTACGGAATAGCGGAGGGACCGCCGGAAAAAATTGAAGTGGCTTTAGCCATTTGTTTGAAGGATTCGCAAATTAATTTTTCCACTTGATGGAATATCAACCTACAAAAAATATACCAGGTCGATACGTCAAGAGTCTCCCTAACCCGGGCCAATCAAGCCCGAGCCAGCACGAGCCAGCCGTCTGGAGCACGCGCGTGGAGTGTGGAGCCCCGCTCCGGCTGTCGCATGTCGCTCCGACCACTGACAGAGAGCACTCCGCAGTAGGCAGGTGACACTCCGGACAAATTGGAGCCACGCCGGCTCCCAGTACTCTCGCTACAGCGACAAATCTCAAGGACAACGCAACTGAAACGTAAAAGGCAGCCGACAAAATCTTTTTCTTCTTGACCTTTGTGCATCCTAATTGAAGCTTAATTGGGGTATTTGCTCTTTAGCCTCAAGTTCTCCGGCAACAGTCATTACAAATGGCCAGTACAGCACATTATCCGGGCACAATGTTACGAGTTGAGAAACGCGAGATAAACGCGAGATATTTTTGTTCGGCAAAAATAGCTTTCAGTGTCCTTACAAGATGAAACAGTTGAAGGCCGACAGAATACCGAGACAGGAAGGGTTAAAAATCCCGCAGCGGTGTTCGACATCTGTATGTATGGTGTGTGTGAGCGAGCGGCGAGCGACGTGCGCGACGTGCGCGACGTGCGCGACGTGCGCGACGTGCGCGACGTGCGCGACGTGCGCCGCATTGCGAGCGAACCCGCCCTAGGGCTCGCTCACACAACTACAACGTGTTACAAAACAGCCTAACTCTTTTTACAGGGTGTAACCTACTGGTCAACAGGATGTCAATACTGTAAAAAAAAATTGAAAAAAAAAATTTTTATTACCTCAAAATTGTTTTTTTCTTAACTTTTATGTTTTTGGTATTAGCTCAAATTTCAAAATATGTTTGTGGGTGTAGGTGCATTTGCATAGCTTTGAGTTGTTAAAACATAGTAAAAGTCAATGAAAACAATATTTAAAAAATACTTTTCCCCCGCCACAGCGTTCACATTTTATTAATTTAAAAATCAACGGATAGGCATAGAGAAAAAAAAAAAAATTTGGTTGTGATCCCTATCACCGGGTGCTATTACCCTGTAAAAAGAGTTAGCATCTTTTGTGACACCTTGTATACCCAGAAGAAGGTCCATTGAAGGATAGAGAACATAATAACAGGCTCCCGTTCACGAAAAGATAGGGGTATATCGAGTGGCCTTTGACGAATATTATTACGTGATGGATCGTTCTTAGTTATCAAATATCTACGACACTTTGGATTAACTTAACTCTACATATTATTACTTTGTTTTGGCTCGTTCACCGACGGAATTAAGATGCGTTATTCACCCGACTGGGCCGGTGCATCTTTGAATTTCGACCTGAATACAAAAGTCTATGATTTATATTCCAAACTCCATGACAAAACATTATTTTTAATTTATTGATCTCGAGATAACAAGTGCCGCTGTTGTATCGGAGTACGCTCATTGAATATTTATTGGTCACATATTATATTTTAGTATTGGTTTGGAAAGCAAAATTTAATAGTAGAACTCCATGTTTATGTGACAAACGGTGCTTCCAGTGAATGAATAGCCACCGGCTAGTACTAGTACCAGTGACGTCACGCGCGACTCGCCTGTGCGCCCGACCCAATGTGCAGCAAATCGTAACCGTCTCATCGCCCGAAATGTGAAACATTACGGTTCAACTTGATCGCCGACATCCCATTTAGGTCCTTAGTCCGTAACACGTACTACTAAGGTATGAATTTGCTCGTGTCAACTGCATATTAAAGCCGGTCACAGTAACTCGCGGCCAAGCTCGGTATTCGCAGTCACGTCCGCTCATTTGCAGCTACATTCATTAGGGAAGCCAAACTGTTAATATCGTTAATGTCAGCCGCAGTTTTATTGCCCCGACCGCGACACAAAGTGAATCAATGTGGTACATTGTTCGGTTTTACAGCGATGTTTAACGGCCGTTTAACATTCGTCGCTGAGTCGTTAAACGCGACTTAGTAGTGACTGAATTCAATCTGTCGCGTCGACTCGAGCGGATGGACGGAGCGCAGACGATGGAAGCGGCGGCGCTGCGCTTCACGTCGCTGTGCTGACGGCTGATTCCGAGCCATCGCAGAGCAGCGTCAACCGTCAACCGTCAACCGTCAACCGTCATAGAGCGGTGTAATCAGTGCCCAGCCAGGCGGCGGAGACTATGTTGGTATGAACGAGCCCGTGACAAGCGGAGAACGTGGCAAGTGGTGGCAGGGCAGTTAATGTCATGTTGTGTAGTGGCAACTATTATGGTGATAGAGGAAACCACCGATTTATACGGTTTAATCGTTTATTTAGAAACCAATGTTGTAGTGGCAGTAATAATGCTGCTTGTTTATGAGTTTTTGCAACTTAATGATGTGGAAAGCTTGAGAAAACAGTTTCCTCCGAGTTTCATTCTAGGGTACGTTAATTGATAGTCAAAGGAGTCAAAGGTTGACAGGCTTTCCATTGCTCTTTTATGCTGTACCCATAGTGTGGCAATGGCAGTCCATACGGGGTCGACAGCGGCGCTAAACGCATTACTCTCGCTTGACACCCGACACCCGCCACCGGCGGCGACTGACGGACAAATCACATTAGCACCTCGCCGGCACCGAGCGACCCTAGCATGACGGGTCGGATCGAGCTTCGATAACTTGACACAACAGCGTTCGTCACACACTACGCGGATTTACGAAGTAAACGCAGACCTTTGCATCTTATTAGATGATTAATAAACGCAACCTCAAAGCTTCAGTAACTTAAAGCGTGCAGTAACACCTCCACCCTCACTGGATGCAATAATCACTCGGGTTGCCCAGCACCTATACCATCCTCTCAGCTTAGTCAGCCGAGTCTATGATCATAATAATCTTTACAGAGTGAGAGAGCGCAGTAACTAGCTCGATACTACTTGCTCGGTCTCTTGTGCTAGATCTGCCACATGACTTCACTGCCAAGGTCTGTGACCTTTTTATTTGTAGAGCATGCGTCAACATTTTGGCTAAAACTGCAAAGTTATTGGGGAAGAAATTCGTCAAACAGCCAGGGGCCTGCTTTATTTCTGCATTACTGCAGTCGGGTAAAAAGCTTACAGCCAATCTTTCAGTTGGTAGTGGAGTTCATAACACTTTTAGCTGCATCACTTATTCATTCGGATAAAAGTACTCGTAGTAACATTTTGGGTAATCTCTCTCTCTCTCTTTATTAGCTAGTTTTTCAAAGACTTGGTGATCTTCATACGCTATGGACAGTCTGCGACCTAATTACATGCAATGTCACAGGTATTCCGTCCCAATTGTAGCGACCACAGAATGCGGGGTATTGGGAGCTTCCACCGACTATGTACCCGTCCTACCAACACCGTGTATCAGGGTCCACCTAGCGCGGTGTGTATGTAGCTAGGTGGACCTAGCGCGGTATGACGTCACGAGCGGCGTGTCTCGGCAGACAGGCGAATAATTGAAATAGCGGCGGAGGGAAGAGGGGGGGAGGGGGGGCACAGCGTTATCAACTGGGCCCTAATTGTCCTCTCTATTGCACTATGTCAGCTGGACGAGTTATGGGTATGTGAGGGGTTAATTGATTGAGTTCTAGTTAACTTGTTGAGATTAAGATAGACCAGCGGTTGACAATAAGGTTTGTGATTTATTAAACGATGGTTACCTTCTTATAGGTTACCAACCGTTGGTCCCGGTTGTTAAGCCATGTCAGAGGCCCTTTGGGCGGTCTTAAAACTCTGACACCAGGGGTGGCCACTACCTCATACGGTTACCCACCTACCTATAGGTGAAATTGAACTATTTCAGCCAAACTCACCAACTGTCGGTATAATGACAGTGAAATATTGTCGCTTTAGTCTAACCATGAATAGCCTGTGCGGTGCCACAGAGTTGTGATTAGAGGCCAAAAACTCTTCCTATATACTTCTTCACACTCTTAATATAGGTTGAATTATCCTACATCACATTGTATGACTAGGACACAGTGATGCTTCCTAAGGAAATGATCGTCGGTAGAGTAGGTAATCATCATCATATCATAGTTGGAATGAAATAAGAACGGGCAACTGACACCGGCGAGTTTTATTATAAAGTCATCAAAATACGTTTATCTTCTGATGAAGCCTCATAAGTGTTAAGTTCTATCATCCATGATAGTTGTAGGTGGTAATCTGGTTGTAATATAGTAATCAAATGTGTATTAAGGCCAGCGGTTACACGCGCGTGTCAGCTGCCGCGTGGTACTCAACATTACAATAAGAAAAATACAATATTAGGAAAGTCGTAGTCATATTATATCCTACGACATGCATTTATACAATACAGCAAGGTCAATGCGCTGCAATACATCCCCTTCAAACTTAAAAAAAAAACTGATCACGGTCACACGTGAGAACATCTACGGCGGTAGCAAGCTACGTGAGTTATGATGCTACGGCTAACCTACGAGTACTACCTTACATTTTAATAGAAAACTTCATCACCGAGAATCAGATCTCGGTTTGAGACCGAGTCAGGCACTACCTCACAATAAAAACGCTTCAATAAAACCCTTCCAGCAAATGAACGCCATCACAAGCCACTCGCTCGTCCCTACATCGCGATTGCTATGACGCCGCACATTATCTCAACAATTCGAGAAAAATTACGGCACTTGACACAACACGCACACGCTGTGACGTCACTAGCTAAACCGCGTGCGTGAGCGGAAGAGCCTCCGACCTGATGTTATGTAATAGGCCTGTCTCCCTGTGACAAATCCATTTAGCTCAAAATGATCCGTTTTCCCAGACATATTTGATCTTATTAAACTTCTACATTTTGCAGGATTTTACCTTGAAACGTAAACGAAATCCAGAGATAAATATATTTTCGTCCAACCAGCGCGGGAAAAAACTATGGCAGCTCCTTTAAAAAAGCATTTATTTAAATTAAAATACAAACGAGATTTTAAATGGGCTACAAAGAAACGACAAAGGATCTAGCAACGTGAAATTAAACGAAAAAGTTGGGGCTCTAAAGTGAGTTTTTTCTTAACTAAGCTAATGTTATTAGGGTCCGTCCGTCTGTCTGTGAAATCCACAAACAGCCGCGAGCCGCCGCCGCCGCCGCCGCCGCTCACTGTACAGAACAATCGCTCCGACTCTATGGACTTACAGTCGCTGCATCTAATGAGGTTATTCAGAATTTCAGTTAACCCTTAGAGCGGTCTGCATAAAGTGTTAAGAGCCCATGCTGCGTCTGAACGTCACGAAACATCTGGAATAAAGTTTTGCTTCCCTTTTGAGGTGGAGTGAAGGCACGCACGGTGTGTGTATCAGTGAGTCTTCTGCCAGCCAGGCGTTCTGCAGCGGCCGCGGGCGGCTACAGTTAATTGCTCTTAAACCTCGCTCCCTCATTCAGGGAAACGCAAAGTGGATAGACAATTCCAAGAATGCTTACGTGTCAAAAAATTACGTAATACGTGCTTTAGCTAGTTCTGCTAGAGCCACGAACTTGCTTGCCTGTCGTGTTTTTGTCTTCAGTTTAGAGAATCTAGAAATTTAAGAGCGCTCATGTGACAAAAATGTCGACTTTCTAAATGTAGAGATGATAGGTCGATAAAATTTTGGGCTTATAATGTTTCGTTGGATTCAGAGAATCAAGGCTTGCAGCCGGAGCCGGGGCACGGGGCTGCGCCCCCGGGGCGGCGGCGGCGGCGCGGAGCCCTACCGGTCGCAGGCTCGCAATTAGACAGTCTGCGACAAACCACGCGACTCTTACTGCGGGGGAGCCGTCTACAAGGATTTAAAGTACCATTCAACTAAATAAATATCTACTCTACAGGGTGAACTCTAAGTCAATAGCGGAACTTTAAGGAGGCTTTCTACTGATCACTACAAACAACTTGTACGAGGTGGCGAAAAAAATAGAGCGAAAAAAATTTACAAAACTAACTACTAAAAAACTACTAACAGAGTTGAATATTAATAGGATCTCACGACCCTTTTACCCGGATAACCCGACTTGGGCATACATTTCACCATCACAATTATACCATCCTATCTCTACGTATAGTCATTTAGGTACTTCTGTGATGCTATCTGTTGTACGGTCGGCCACAGTCTGGTAGCTCTTACCGCGCGCGACATAAGGGCACCAATCGAACAAAAAGGGGAATTCTAGTGTGTGGCCGACTGTACCTACAGCTACCCTCTCGTGCGGCTGCTGATACTGAAGGCTGCGGCGCTCCGAACACAACACAACAAAGCACGACATCTAATTGCTCGTTTTCAATAGCTTATTAAACTTAATTAACTTCGCGCTCAAGGGGTACTTAATTTTATTTGAATTGTACGACTGAGAGCCGTTTTATTCGCATGTTATAAATTACAGCTCGTTTTATTATGTTTGTTCTTTAGATTACGCGTCAAATATTATACTCGCGATATACGAATTTCACGTTACGATGGAACATAGAAAGTTTAAAAGTTCGTCTTTCGATACCGTGTTATCCCTGATTTATACACAATGCTTTTATATCAACAAAATATGTATTCCAAAGTCGATATAATTGATAAGTTATGGAATTAAATCTATTATTATGAAATGTGGAGATTATATTTTGTCAAGTAATACTTGATATAAGATTCTCTCCAAATTTAGGCAGTATGGCTATTCTTGGTTTACTCTCGGTACAAGATTTATTCTACGTTTAGGGTCGTGTTCATACCTCGTGCCCCTGACGCCCGCCCAGCCGCCCGGCGCCCGCCCGGCGCCCGCCCGGCGCCCGCCCGGCGCCCGCCCAGCACCCGCGCGGATCACTCGCGTCAGTCGCGTCGGTAAATAACTCGCTCGTCTTGCACTTTGTAACTCGACACCAAATTAGCCGCCCGCCCCGAGCCCGCCCGCCCAAGACCAGCGCTATGTCAGCGCACATTTGTCATACGGGTTATATTCATCTGCACACGTAGATACAAAAGTATTGAAAAAGACTCAATAATTAAAGAGGTTACAAGTTTGGTTGATTATTACATATTTTTTTTACATACCGGTTGGATGTCCCACTGCTGGGTTTATTATACACAAAACTATTATAACTTAAGTGCCGGTAAGCTCTGATATTGCCGATTGTTCTCTCGATTTATTTCTACGGGCACTTCAAGGGATTTAAAAGTTAATTTTATCACTAATGAAAGTTTTTAAGTTCGTTCTAGAGGTTCTTCTGTGTGTTTAAACTGTGCGGTAGGGACACGAAATCTTTTCCAGTTTAGCACTTTTATCACGTATTACGGCGTTTTTCGTTTTAGATTTCGTGCAACAGAACGTCATTTAATTCGGCGCCCCCGCCCCTCCGCGCCCCCGCCCCTCCGTCGCCCGCTAATTGCAGCCGACAAAAACTACTTCGGGGCACAGATTAAAATGCGCATCAACTAGCCACCATGTTGCAATTTCAGCTCTCTCCTACAATGGTAGAGTCCAGTTTGCATTGTGTGCGGGGACAAAGAGATGGCCTCTCAATGTCTGCGCTTGCAGTAGCAATTAGACCAGAGAGGTCTCCTCCACCTAACGAGGAAACGGCCAAGAGTAGCTCGAGCCGCTTGCATGAGAGCATACGTGATCTTTATCAGGAGTTGAAAGAGGAAATTCACAATAATAATTGATATATTTAGCCAATCTAATGAAAGAACATAGTCAATAATAGAATATCAAATATCAATTGAGTTTAGTCAATGTTATGCGGGACACAGTAAAGTGGTAGTGAGTACAATATCATATGAAATAAAAACTAAGGCCTTGTTGCATCTACGTAATGAGATGATTTATACAGCGTCCAGTGGCACCTTCACGCACACTAGATGGGTAAAGAGACCACTCAGCGCTGCAGTGCCTGGGACATTGTTTTAGATGGAGTAGGCTTGCCCAGCACCTATACCATCCTGACAGCTTAGTCGGCCTAGCCCACAGGAAAGACAAGTCAATACGTGTGGAGCCAACTAAGCCGCGGGTTTCCTCACGATGTTTTCCTTCGCCGTTAGCGAGTGGTATTGCTACTTCAAATTCACAAATGTACGTAACTTTGAAATTAAACAAAGTCATAGATACATGCCCGCACTGGGAATCGAACCGGGTACCTCTTGCTTCAGAGGCCACTGTTCTATCCACTAGACCACCACCGCCACAAATAATACAACTATAATTTATGTATCTGCCGAAATACACACATTATTGTGTAGGTACACAATTTATACACTACACAGAGCTAGTAAAAGAAGTAGATTTCTATGCGGCGGACGTGTCGCGAGAGGTTCAAGTTCGATTCCCACGCGGCCTGTTACATTTTAAATAACGCGACATTCCGGCAGCAGTGTACGCGACGCGACCGGCGTCTCTAATATTATGATAATGAACGTGCTGCTTCCAAAAGGCAGTCAAAAGTTGTAGAAAAATTCTATCTACAGAGAATCTAGTCTTACAAACTAGCTCGGTACCTTTGGAAATGACTTTTCCCATAGGGAAAACGAGCTGCAACTGCCAGCTTTGACAATTTCCATCTGTCTCGCAAAGAACCACATTGCATCTCCGCAAAACCAGAGTAGCTAGTTGCAGTGGAGAAAACGGGCTTACTTTGATAAATAATGTTTTTTGTAGCAAATGACGTCCGAGTCAGAGCAGAGCTGCCGAGCGTCGTCGGTCGGTACAGTCGGCTGGCGGTAAGCGGCTGTGTAAACATCGCCCCAAACAACAATAACTATGTAGCGAGTAGGTGTAATTTGCAATCGCCGCATCCCGCGGGACGTGGTCGCTCCGCTCACTACACGTTATGGGAACATACAAAATACAGAACGGATACTTTTACTTGCTAGTACATTTAATTTACTCTAAAAACTGGACCAAAAGCAATATTGATGTTTGTTTCAGTTTCAGTGTTGATGTTTTTCCAACTAAGCTCGCATCCACCGCTGAAAATTTTCTCTTTCATGTTTGTATTTGAGACAAGTATTTAATTTGCATTGCAGTTTCTGTGATTACTCTTATGTTGCGTTATTTGATACTAACTGTCATACTCAACATTTGCTGACATGTTAGCGTGGATCTTCTGTGCTGTGTCTAGAGCATTCGATCCCGGGATCCCGGATCCCGGGATCCCGGGATCCCGCCCCTTTTTCAGTCCCGAAATTTTCGGGGTTGAAATCGTCAAATCCCGGGATTTTCGGGATTAGTAAGTAGGGATGAAATAATTTTAAAAAACAACGAAACGCACTCGCTTCTCTTGAAACTGTCGTAAAGATTTTTTATAACATTAAATGGAGAAACAAAACGCAATCGTTTGGCTGAAACGGAGCGTGATCAAGTCAAAAAAAAAAAGAATCTGTCAGCCATCTTACTTTATCAGCTAATTCAATAAGTGCTCAAGTTTGTGTGAAATTAATTATTTTATAATCCTTGATCTCCATCGTCTGTTTTCTTTAATACAGTTGATTTATTTAGTTTTAAGGGTGGACGATAGCAACGTGGCGGGTAATTCAAAATTTTCACAGTTTTTTACATTTTGTAGCTAAACTGAGCTATTTTTGTTTAGCGATTTTTCGTTCGCGGCAATAAAATAGTATTCTTTTCATTATTGTAAACAACTAAACAACAATAATTCAGCCGATTATGTGTTCTGGTCTACGAAGCAGTGGCACTGCCCAAAAAACTTATCATAGACCAAAACACATAATCGGCTGAATTATTGTTGTTCTGTTGTTTACAATAATGAAAAGAATACTATATCCCTGAACAAAAATAGCTCAGTTTAGCTACAAAATGTAAAAAACTGTGAAAATTTTGAATTTCCCGCCACGCTGCTATTTTTCAGCCTTAAGGAAGTGTTTTTAGTTTTTCTAAGACATTTATTTGGTAGTTCATTTGATTACTAATCAATAAAAGACTGAATTCCTATAAAAAACAATATTTTTTCTAGCTTCTAAACATCATTCTCAATCCCGGGATAATCCCGGGATCCCGGGATTCTGTTAAAAAAATCCCGAAATCCCGGGATTGGCGAAAGGGTCCGGGATCGAATGCTCTAGCTGTGTCCCACCTCGAGGCCTAGCGGACAGTGTACCTATTATTAAATTATTACTTGGACGATTTACTTGTAGCAGTGGTCGGGATGCAGGGCCGGACTAAGTGAGCAATTAACGTTTCTGCAACTTGCAAATCGTCAACATTTTATAGTAAGTTTTTTAGATAACGTCGGCAGCAGCAATCAGCTTGCCAATCTCTCATGCACTACAAAATAAATATAAAGTACTAACTTAAACAGAAGGTCGTATTTGGTCATCTTAACATATTCACGGAAACTTAGATGTCATCATCATCACCAATATCATCAGCAATAAAATAACAATAGACCAGTCATAATATGTGTGTCCGTGTATGACTATTTTATGATTTTGAATACGATTTGCAAGAATAAGCTGGGTCAACATGTGATCACTTGTTCACAGCATATTTGTACTTATATTGAACAGGCTTTCTGTTTTTCATCCGCTATGTGTGTTGCGTCGAGCTTGCGAGGGGCTACCGCGGTCGAGCCTCTCTATTTGTCTAGTTTACTCAATCGCAGATAATGCGGGTGCAGGATACTACATCACTCAGTCGATAATAGCCCAGCGCCGGCCGTGCGGGGCCCGCGGCGGACACGATTTATGAAGACGTCTTCTATACACACACGCACTATCATTACATTTATAATAGACCTGAGATAAATGCTCCGACATTATAAGAAGGCTGTTACCCTGCTAGACAGACTGGTATTTTCCCCAAGAAGACGCTACGTAATAAAGTGCAAAATCTCCGTTTTTCTCTCCCGAAATAAACACAGAACCTAAAACTAAAAGACAGTACATAACTTAAGCACAACTAATGCCCGTACTTACACGGAGCGAGGAGTGAGCGAGAGGGCCGCAGATCCTCCGTGGTGCCAGAGAGGGTGAGAGAGAGTTAATTAATATAATAAAAGGGAGGTTTAGACGCAGAGCCTGAGGATGCGCGCCGTTGAGGCTGCCGCCGGATGTGAGAACCACAACAACCTTATATTTGGAGGTGTCATTGTACATACAAGCAATCTGATGGGGAAATAGAGAGGGAAATAAAGAAGGAAAGCCCTTTGGAAATATGGGATAAAAATTAGGTCTCGAAGGCGTAAAAACTACTCGTTTCATAACTCGAAGTTATCTTTAGTGTATTTATGGACAAACGGAGAAAGTGCACATAAAGGAGGAATTAGAGGAATAAATTGTCCTATCCGTGACGGCTCTTGTTCGTGGCTCCAGGTTCCGTCACTAGTCTCAAGATCCCAAGTTGGGCGCTCTTTTAGCGGGTCTCGGGTAGGGCTCACAATGGCGGAGACAAAGCGCCGCCGCGCATTGTTCCACGCGGATTACGCGCGTCCCGCCCAGGACGGTAAACAATGACGCGGACGCATAAGTACCGCGTCATCCGGGTATTAACCGCTCTATAGGTTGTTATTAACAGCTTTTGAGGCTTTACTTCTCGATCATTTTGGTTACAAACAAAGCAGCCGACAGATAGAAACCATCATAAGCCGACCGAAATGGTTGGACTGTGTATAAAAGTTCTTCTGAAGTGTACTACAGTTTATGTATCGGAAAGCACAAAACAATTGTCTTACCACCTGTGTAATTAGTAACCCTGTAGTCCTAAAATAACACCCTTGGACATGTTCTGTTTTCCGTACTATCAATAAAGTAAACTTTGTAAATATTGGCCCTGGTCCAAAATAAAAGCTTTCTAGTTATCATTTGTCTAAGCTTGCCGTAGAGATATTGTCAAAAGCGTAGACAAAGTTCGAGACTACGACTGCCTTCTTATTCGGCTGATGGAGGATCTTGTCAGTTGAACGTTAGTGGACACGGGTTCATGCACGAGGCAGATTACTATGAGTGTGTTTAACGCCGAGGCGATGTGTTATTCATGAGGCGTCTAGTTTGTGCAGACGGGCACTTTCTCAGGACCGGGAGGTCGGGCGGTCGGGCGGTCGGGCGGTCGGGCGGTCGGGCGGTCGGGCGGCCGCGACTGGGCTCAGGCACAAATCAATGTGTTCAGTGATGACTTATGATTTGTAACTGAAATTATAATATTTAATTGATTAAACATGATATTCAGCTACTTTCCAAAACTATGGTTATTGATCACCTTTGATCTTGAGGTGATTGAAAAAAGCCCAATGTTTGTAAGCGAATGAATGTCGTTGGCTAATTTGTTAGCGAGTACTGACACACACTCATACCTACGAGCTTTACGAAACATAAATTCAATCTAAATTCCCAGTAAACCGATTCTAAGCATAATATAGATAGAGAACATTTTATTGAGTAGTTAAGCTAAGTTAAAGAAAAGCTTATCCACCCATCCATTAGTATGCAACCCGAGATCACGAATATGTCATTATTTAGCGAGACCACCGATAGAGCATGACAGTTGCTTCAGATCATACAACGTAGTGTATTATGTGCGGAGTATCATTGGACTCTATTATCTGTAAGTTTACTGTCCATTCATTGTCACTCTCGCCGAGTATTGTGTTCGTTCTAAAGCCCTCATACGTTGTATAATGGGATGCGCAATGTGTGTTCAGCGGCTGAGCGGCGGTCGGGTGACGTGATAACTTGAGACGTTCATTTGTCTACGTCTTGATTGCTGTTGACATTCCGCTCCAATATCGATTTTAATTAGTTTGCTGCGGGATGTCACGTAATTAATATTTTGGATGTTGAAGTAGGCGTGTCGTAATAGTAACCCGATGATACTTCGAATTGACTTGTCGAGAGATATTTCATATATACGTACAGTATAGCTAAGATAGTGGTTGTTGATAGGGTTTGATATGATCTACAACTTATCGCGAAAGTTTCAAACAAGACATCTCTGTCAAAGTGGAAGGATATTGCGCTTCAATGGCTACGAGCCACAAGCTATGAAGCCACAGACTGGCTGTAAGAAGATGCAAACTGGTTCCTTGGTCGTTGTTGGAGCAGATGTGATCTAATTGTTAAGTTTATGCTGAGGCAGGCGGGACCGATCACACACGAGGTAACGACAGAAGGGTTGACGACATTTCAGTCATTGCAGATTTAAAATATAACACCTAGTATTATATTGGTGTACAATAAAGAATATTTTATCTTTTTTTTAAATACACTACGTATTCTATCGAACAATGGACTCGAAAGCGAGAGACCCAGATTTGATTCCCGGTGCGGGCATGTACCTATGACTTTAATTTATTTCAAAGTTATGTATATTTGAGAATTTGTAGCAGCAATACCACTCGCTGACGGTGAAGGAAAACATCGTGGGGAAACCTGAGCATATGAGGCATTATACCCTCAACGCGAAAATCGTCAATCCGCATTGAGCACGCGTGGTGATTAAGCTCGAAGTCTCTCTCTGAGAGAAGGCCTTTGCTCAGCTAGTGAGACATGTACAATTGTACAGGCTACGTCTTACTTTCCTTATCTATCGAAATCCGATCTTGGTATTTTGATGATTGAAATAAAACTATTCAAAACCAGCAGTGGCCTTTACCAATGGGCTGGACAGATTTAAAATTGCCTGGGATCAGCTTCTTTCAATAAGAAAACTTTTGTTTTTATTTTATGTACGAGTACTTTCTATGTTGTTCACTTACTTTATAATGGCACCGAGCTAGCGTCGGGCTAGCGGCGGGCTAGCGGCGTGACGTCACAGCTGCGGACACAACTTCCTCATCGTCTTCCCTATTTGTAATTGACAACGCGAAGGAGTTAGCCAGCTACCTAAGTTGTCTGATAGATTAGTGCAAGACAGCATAACATTATGGAATAACACCAGTAATTTGATTAAAATCTGCTGTTGCTGTAGCTTCCATCAGTTATGTACGAAGAACAAGGGATAATTTTATTACTGAACGAGCGAGCGAAGTTCTCCGAGTCTACTGGAACAATCCGGCGTTTGTATGTCTGAATGTATGTTTGTATTTATGTTCGTTCGACGATAACTTAAGTAAATGAAGTCGGATCGTCACGAAATTTGGTAGGCGAGTAAATGAGGTAAAAATAATTTGTAAGTTTGAACATGAGCCAAATCGGTCGAGGGGTTGCCGAGATATGGGGTTGTACACATAATATGCAAACCGCGCGCGCGCCTGCGTGAATGGCGTTAGCAAAGTTACACAAACTACCTTGGGTCGCGAGTTCACAGTTCGGGGCGAACCACTAGTTAAATATTTTTCAGATAGAAAAAAAAATGCTTCCGGCCCTATGAACTAGATTGTAGCAAAAATTATAAACAACTTTCACACTTTAGATCTTTAGATTTGGATGATCCGTTTGTCTGGCCAAGAACAAAACGGATGAATTATGATAAGCTGGTGGCCAAATTCCAAATAGTGGAGAGCGCAAAATTTGATAAATAGACATAAATTCTCGTAAGTTCTCATAAGCATTCTGTTTAGCAGTGAACCGATGCCCGAGGCGTAGGTATCCCCGAATGCTCCGATCAGCGGTGCGGTGCCGCGGTCGGCGTCGCCCAAACTCCTTCATTAAGGCGCTGTGCATAGTGAATCGCCCGCGCGCAACGAAAAATGCACAAAATCGTTTCCTGTAACTAATACACAAAAAAAAACGAAAATTTTCACATATCAAACCCTAGAATTAGTTGAGACCTATCTAAAACAATCAGTTTCGTGTTGACATTCATAAACGTTTTGAAGATATTTTTGATGAAAAAAAATAGGCGGCGCACTTTTTTTCAAACAATATATCTTGCAATCTGTTATGGTTATCAACACAAAACTGGCTGTTTTAGATAGCTCTCACCTAATTCTAGGGTTTGATATGTGAACATTTTCGATTTTTTTAGTGTATTTGATACAGGAATCGTTTTTGTGCATTTATTTTGCGCGCGGGCTAATTCACTATGCCCAGCGCCTTAACGAGAGTACGCGACCGCTCAAACGTCCTCACCTCTTCGTTTGACGCGGCTACGGCATCTGCTAACGGAGCGTAGCGGTCTCTCGTAGACGGTGCTACGGAGGGGCTACGCGGGTGCTACGTCGTAGCAAGGGAATAACTTCGTTAATTCTCGACAAAATTGAATGCTATTTTATTTACTTCATCATTGTTTTTTGTTGAGATTCGGTCAAATAATGCCTCAGACGCTCAGGTTTCCTCACGATGTATTTCTTTTACAGCTAGCGAGTGGTATTGTTACTACTTTACAAATATATATGTAGATTTGAAAATATCGCGAATCCGCAGTGGGTTCGTAGTTTTTCTCTGAGCTCCTTTGCCCAGCTAGTGGGAAATGTATACTTATACAAAAATATCAAGAATATGTACAATTAATCACAATAAAATTCACAAAAGCTTCGTAAAAAAAGAACAATGGTAAATAAATACTTGTACAGGCTACATCTTACATTTTCTTTGGTAAAATGAACAAATTATCAATGGTTACTTAGTTTGATTTTATAGCTTCGCGGTTTATTTCCCGCCGTCGCTTGTGTCCCGTGGCAGCGGAGGCTCGTGAAAAAGCGCCAATCAGTCTAATGGAGGCTCGAGGAGGAGTCGGCGCTAACGCAATTACGCGCTCGATAACCCGGGCCCGCTCTGCGCAGTGTCACCGGTTTAATGTGATTATACAAGGTGAAGATAGACTCAGCCACTTGAGACGTGTTTCGCTTGGAGGATTATTGTAACTTTTCGACATCTGGCTTTAAGTAATAAATTATTCATAACTCTAGTTTTTTGTAAAGAAAAGATTAGATTTAAGATTTTTGGGTGTTTAAATTGCATTGATGATACTTAAACCATTAGTATTGTATAGTGTTCGTAATACCTAGTTTTTTTAAACAATTTGTGTACTCCATCATCATTATTATCATTATCAGCCCACCTCTGCCCACTGCTGGGTATAGGCCTTTTCTCCCTCACGCCACCTCTCACGGACTCACGCCTCTCTCTTATCTCGTGTACTCCAAAGATAATCATTTATCTTTCTGTTCTTTATCAATCTGACTACGTAAGCTTGTGTGTGATATTTTTAACACGTGAATAACCTGAACACAAAGAAAAGTGTCGTTGCATCAGCTGCTGCGGGGTCACGTGACCCCGCGGGAGGGGATCAATGGTGCCTAAAAGCATTCGCGTCTCACTGCAGGCCTGACAGCCCTATGCCATCCTTGGGATTGAGAACTCTATCAACAAGACATCTAGAGTTAAATTCGATCGTATATCGTATCACATGTTTGCATAAGGTTAGCACCCTAAGCACAGAATGGAAAGATGCACAAAAGTTTTACATTCGCTATAGTTATTAATTTTTATCAAGTTACAGTTTAGGCCTGTCTCATGTATTTCAAAATTATTTCTTGGAGCGTCTAATAACATACTCTCATGCACATTATTATTGATGGAGTAATCAGAAGAACCAACTAATTGACTTTGTCTACAATGGCCTGGCGTGTTTCGTACTGCGTCGAGTGAGACTTTTGTTTTATTTTTTTAGTTTCGAGAGGTGAGAGTTCACGCGTCATCCATTATGATGCTATTTTAGAGCCGCAGAGTGCACTCGGGTTTGACGCGTTTTTTATTAGTTCCGGGGGATGGTGAGAGAGCCAGTTATTCAATCTATGGGTGATTTTAGCTCCACACGTAAGATTATTATGTAAATGTCAATTTTGCGGTTTTTGAGCTTGGAATAAATGACTATAGACATTCAATACCGTTCTTTTGCACTACTATTAGTGTTTAACTGCATGTAATACTCAGTAAAAAGTAGGTAAAATGCTTATCCTTGCAGGTACGATTTTATGGGCAGGTGCGTAATGATTCTGTAATTTGGGAGGGTATGGTATTTTTTTAACGATCATCATCATCATAATTTTCAGCCCACATCTGCCCACTGCTGGGTATAGGCCTTTTCCCCTTCATGCCATACTCCTCGGTCTCTCGCCAAACGCATCCACGGACCCTCCGTCTTCCTCCACGGACCCTCCATTTTTTTAATAAGCTAAATCAAAATGCAAGAGGTATGATATGTATTAATGGTGTTTGAAATAGCCCCGACAGATGTCTGTCGGTCGCCTTGTGACAGCCGCGCCGACACACGCGCGACTGGGACGAGACGTGACAAGTTTGTTCTACACTGTCACTCGGAGAGCGACGTGACACGTGTGTGACGTCTTAATCTTGTGTCCTATCTGTCACGTAGGTAGAAGCTGCTAACACTCAGAGAAGCGCCGAGTTCGGCCATTTATTGTTGTAAGTTGGGCTAAACTGAATCTAACGGTGATTGAGTCCCAAAGTCATTATCTCTATCATTCTGAAGGAAGGCTAGCAAACCGATTGGTATGGCATGTACATGTACAGTACACAGTTGTTTCAAACTATATTTTGTTTTTTTAAAATGCTTTAAGAAGGTCACGCCCAAACAAACATTGTTTTGTGCTGTAGAGTGCCTCAGCACCCTCCGCAATTTGACGCCTGAATGCGACTCTGGCCGGGTGTGAACATGCCCGCGGTTTCAAATTACTCCTTTACTTATTATTATTTCTGCAGTATGTAGGTTTTATTATATTGTAATGTTTTGCTCCATTGCAGTTTTGCGATCATTTACATCGGTAAACAACTAGAATTAAAATTTTGAAATATTTACAGTCAATGAAACTACATATTATAAACTAAACGCCAATTAATCTATCAGATACGTATTTACGTCTATCAACGTTTCTTCTTTTCACTCTAGATGGTAAGTGAATAATCAGGAGTTATTATTTCGATGGAGTTAAACGGTTGTTCAAGAGTAATAACAGCTTCGATATCAAGATCACTACATAAATATGACAAGCAATCCTATCACAGTTGTTAGAAGGTGACAATAGCTCGTTGTGAAGTGTCGAACAGTGTGACAAGTTTAGAATAACACCCGCGGAATGTCGCAAGCCCCGCGCGCACCGCTGCGCGCCGGCGGCAAACCACACCCAGCAGGAACGGACAGAAAGTACGTTTTACTTATATTTCTCTAAATATTAAGCTTTACAATACGCGCAACGAAAGATGAGATTTGACACACCACCAGCCTCACTAATAATGATTGACTCACGCTGTATAGCACTGCGTAAATTGCTGATAAAACAAGAGCGTAAACGAAGCTCTTGTTATAAGAGCTCGGTATACATCCGATTTGTCAATTCAGGCATTTCTCTTGTCCACCTCTTATTCAATTAATAAAAATCAACTGCATGGTTGAATGGGTGTTTTATAGTAAGTCCTTGTACTTGTAAGTACACTTGCGGCTTCTTCTAATCAAATTTCTGTATCTTAGTCGTAGCATTACTATTTGTTGGTATAGTGTCACTCACGAGTTTCGTTTGCAATCACTTTACATATCGCGTTCGCATGATAATTATCTGTCTCTCACAATGACCTTTTACATCAGTTTGTGCAGTGTCCGCGCTGGAATGGAATCCGCGTCCCGATGCGTGTCGATGGCGCACTCGTTAGCGGCTGTCTCTCATCTCGTCTCATCTCGTCTCATCTCACAATACAGTTACAAGGGGTCGTGTGTCACAGAATTTGCTTTAATGATAGCTCAATGTTACACTGGTTAGAATAACAGCTTTTGGTTTTTATTCAGCGATATTTATTTACAAAAATAAACAAAACACAGCCAGAAGTTTGGTACGTAAACCTTATGTCTGTACTCTGTCATCTTTTAAACAAATTGTTTTTCAATGTGAAGTAGTAATAATTGGTCTCTAATTGGTCTTCAAACCAATTGCAAATTCCTTCAGTAAGTGAATCTAACGCTACCAGACAGTAGAGGTGAAGGTTATCGGTGTTGGTGTTTATGTCCTAATTAAAATAAACGTGCGGCGGCGGATCGTTCCGAGGATTTAATTCTACCGCCAGTTGACGATGGAATCGCTTCGAGGAACTGCCTGCTGCACTTACGACCCGCAGTTCTATCCCATTTAGGAATAATTATTTTGCATCCCATTTGGAATTTTATGACACGTTAACTTTCCCTTTATAACTGTTATCCAGTTCGCTGCGGTGAAGCTTTTGTGACTTGTCTCTTGCGGGATAAAATATCCAAGAAAATTAAAGAGATGTAGCCTTTGCAAGATAAAATACTTGTAACATTATTTTTACCATTAACTTACAGCCGCTATTATTCAACTGCTTTATTATTTTAAAAAGGCACCAAATAAATAGTTGGTTTGTCATATCAGAAAGTTTATTTTTATAGCATCAAAATACCGGATTAAAGGACAAAAAGTCTAAGAATCCATTATCGTTAACTGATCGAATTACTCGAGGATTAATTGCGATTTTATCTGGAAGTATAAAGTGTTTCGACGCGGCGGATGCAACCGGTGGGATGGGACCGGCACCACACGCGACGGTTAGAAACTACTCACCATGAAGTTAGGAGATAGGACGACAGTGATCAAACTTAGCTTGATTGTAGTCTGCATGGATACTGGCCAATTATGATGTGTGTTGGCTTACCTGAAACAAAATAAACATATCAATGTAGTTAATGATAAATTCAAGACAGAAAGCAAAACAACGGAGCGAAAATGTTCTCCCGACGATAAATCCCGAACTGTGTTTAAAGGAGGAGCAAAAAATTTGTCAGTGTGGCCGCGGAGCTGTAGCCATTGTGTGAATGCGGAATGATCCTCGCGCTGGGAACACGGATAAGGCGGGGCGCAGACTGCGCGGCTGTCGGGCGCGTCGCGGCGCACGACGTACGGGTACCTACACACGAAGCGGCAAAAACTCTAGACAAATGAGCGTGGGGCAATTTGGGCTGCCAGCGGGCGGTGTTGTTCCTAAATTGTTTCAAGACCGTTTAAGTCATTAATAGTTAATTTCGTCCTTTTAATAAAGTCACAACGGCACAGGTACTGTTACTGAGTCGTATGATTCAGCCCTTGTATTCTCTAAAAACTAAGCACTGTAATTTTCTTTTCAATATGAGCTATATTGTAATAAATACACCGGTTTTGATGGTTCACGACGACTGAGCCGATTTTTTTACATAACGAACCCACAGGACAGCTGTGCATTTTGCCTGTATGTACAGTCGACAACAGGTCAACCTTTACATGCGTGCACTCTACTCAGTTACGTTATTGTCGACTTTGCAACAGGACTGTACAGTCAGACGTGCTGTCGACTGTAGATATTAGAGATCTTGGCAAGATTCATCATTTTGCACGTTTGCTCAACGTAAAAATCCTACTGATGTTGCAAAAAATATTCTGACAAACATACATGGAATTAAGTCAGATAAATGGCAAATAGAGTTTAAGTGCTGGGCTGGGGACATTATCGTAAACCCGAGGCGAGAGCCAAACCCTCCAGGAATGAGAGGATAAACCTCCGACCGGACTCGCACAAACATCATTCAGAAGGCCCACTCTTCTACCCACGTCTCAACCAAAGTCCAACAAAGGCTTGTTGACTTTTCCCAACAATTACCTTTAACAAACTTAGCTATAAAGTTGTTACACAAACAAGCATGCTAAAGGCAGGTTTGGGCCTTCTATATTGTTCTGTGGCCGCGCGTGAGGGGCAGCGGCTCGCAAGGACTCTCTCAAAGGCCTAGAAGTGCGATCTCGTAAAGTTTTATCGCCTCTCTTGTCGAATGTCGACACATCTGTTGCGGTCGTTACGGAGCCTTACGACCTGCCATTGCAGAATCCGGATTTTTTCCGTAAAAAAATCCTGGACGAAATCACATATCAATATTTAAGGCATGTTACCCGCCCGCGCCCGATTTACCCAAAAGTTACAGAGAAAATAACGCTTTATTTCTGCGAATAAACGGTTTCGAATTCCCCAAAAAATACTAACAGCTCTTTGTTCGTAGACAAAGGTACAGAGTTGTTGCGACACAATTGTGTTCGGAACACAACATAAAAGCGGCAAAAACCGGCATTCAATACAAATGTGTCACTCGATAAAAAGAAACCACCACAAAGCTGAAGTATCACGTTACTGCGGAGTAATTCGACCAACCTGCCCTTCACCGCTATTAAATGAAAAGAACCTTTAATGCAAGGACATTAGGGACTACTCGCTGAGTGAAAGGAATCCTGCGGTGACAGCTACTGTGTCACCGCGACAATAGAGTAGAGTAGTGTGCGGACAGACAGATGGACAACCTGTCAGACTAGTTAACTACCGAGCGAGTGTGAATGGAACACGATAACATATTCAACAGCGACCAAAAAACATCGTCAATCAAATAAAAACTGACAATTAACAAGCTTTAAAAACTACCGTTGAATTCCGGGCAGAGTAAATAAATAGCTTTCATCCGAGCTTTGTACTCCAAAATACTGTTGTATCATGTTCTTGTGCAAACATTTCAGAGAGCTCTGGCGTTGAAAAGAACATTCTTTACTCGCATACAATACAGTAGCGTGTGGTATGAAAGCACTACAAACACACTGCTCCAGAGAATGCGCGCCACCTGTCGGCCGACCGCCGCGGCCGCGCCCGTGACACTCGATCGAGCAACCACATACTTATCAGTAGAAAGGCACAGAAGCTTCGACATTTCGGTACGCAAAGTTTTTTGTTCGAAAGTCTGTTATTGGCTTAATCTTATCTTTAGACAATATTGAGAAACTAATTTCAATATTTTTTATTTTGGTTCAGTAGTTTGGATTTTACAACGTTTCAAAGATACGGTTTTATGACGTCACGCGACGGTCTGCATACTGTTGGCGGTCACAGGAACAAAACATTTTAGCGCATAAAAACAAAACTACTGGACCAAAATAAAAAATATTTAAATCAGTTTCTCAATATTGTCTAAAGATAAGTTTAAGCCAATAACGGACTTTCGAACAAAAAACTTTGCGTACCGAATTAGTGAGCAAATTGCATCTATCGAAGAATCCGCATCCACAACCAATGCGAAAAAGATCTCGAGTGAAGGGAGACTCCAAACCATCAACCTAGAACGATGGTCTTAGGCAAATTACTGCCAACAGTTAATTGAGAATATGCCAGGATGACACAATGTGGAAAACTCTACGTAGTCAGTTCAGACTGTCTATCTATGGATTGATCTTCTGTGTCATTTTTTTTCTATACTCAAGCGGAGCTTGTTGACACTTTGTTATAACTTAAAACTGCTGCTCAAATAAGCTCCAACATGCCATGAGTATCTGAATGAATTGACGTATTATTGTGTAAGAGTGGCACCAGTGGCACCAGCCCTAGAATGTTCTTATTTAGTTACCATTTTTTATTATTTAACACTGATAAAAAACTAGAATAACGTAAGAAAAAAAAGATGTTAGCGTTTACACGACCCACTAGCTGGGCACAAGTTTCTCAGAGAGATTTACGCTTACGCCAAAGTTTCAAAGTATTATTGAATTGAATTGCATTATTAGGTCAATTCAAACATGTTCGATGTACGGCACCTACCATAAATATCGCCACAAAACATTATAACAATAAACGCCTGCACGAAAATTGGAAATATAATTTTATAACCGCATTTAAATTAATCACCACAGTAACGAGCCTGTAAATACTGACGTCGCATAGTAAACTAAACAGATGTTTCACTAAACAGTTACTAGCGCGCTGCAACTGCGCTCTACAAGCCTTACAAGCCTTACTACCTTCCTCGAAGAGACACAAGCTCTGTCTGAGAGACAGTACGCGTATCGCGCCGGGCACTCTACCACCATGCTGGCACGTCAGGTCATACACAGCGTGCTGGAAGCGCGAGAGAAGAAGCTGCAGGTAGCACTCCTATGCTGCGACCTCTCGAAGGCCTTCGACGTGGCCGACCACAGTGCATTAGCTATAAAGCTCAGTCACTATGGTATGACTGGCCCTACGTTGTCTGTGTTGACTGATTTTATGAGCGCCAGGCGCCAATACATACTAGCGAAGGGTGGTGAAGTGAGATCGCAAGGCATGTCCAGCGAGAAAGGAGTACCACAGGGATCGTCGCTTTCAAACCTAGCCTTCTCGTTACTACTAAACGATTTGCCCGCGGCGATATCAGAGGCAGAAATTTTTATGTATGCCGACGATGTAGCCTCAATTGTAGTTGCTCCATCACTTGATGAACTCGAGCAAAAACTGAACGTGGTTGCGCGCCAACTAGTCACCTGGTTCAGGGATAACGGACTTATCCTAAACTTAACAAAGACACAATTCTTGCAGTTCGACTTATCCGGACGAACGCGTCGACAGCTGAGCGTCAATGTCGATGGAGTATTAATCGAGCAAGTACCGGCCCTAACTTTCCTGGGCTTCCAAGTGGACCAAGGTCTCACGTGGGAGCTTCACATTGAAAAGCTTTTCGGAAAACTTGCGGGAGCTTGTTTTGCCTTATACCGACTGAGCCACACTATGCCTGTGCACGCGGTGCGCGCGTGCTATTTCGCCACCGTGCACTCGCTGCTGCAGTACGGTGTGGACCTGTGGGCGCGCGCCGCTGACTGGGAGCGCATCTTCCGGTTGCAGAAGCGCGCTGTGCGAACGTTGGCTCGAGTTCCTCGCGACGACTCCGCCAAGGAACACTTTGTGGCCTTGAGGATAATGACCCTACCCTGTATATTGATTTTCCAAGTGGCTACAGAAGTAAGGAAAAACTTGTCAGGACTCCCAAAAGTTGGTGATCGCCACGGGTACAATACTCGCCATGGCGGAAGGCTATGTCTCACCGAAAAGAAGCTGACCAAAGGCTCTAAAACTGTTAAGGCTATGGGCCCTGAAGTCTACAACAGGCTCCCACCGGAGGTCACCAACGCCCCTAGCACACCTATTTTTTTAAATTTAAACTACGCGACTGGCTCATCAAGCAGGCTTACTATACGTATAATGATTTTTTAACCGACAATAAGGTTAATTAACTTTTATTTTTTATTTTTAATTGACTTATTTTTATATTAACTGACATACTTTAAATTTATCAGATTCTATTTTTATTCTATTGAATTATTAACTATTATTGCATTTAATTGTTTTATTAATGATGATTTTAATTTAATAGCCATGAGATTTATGTTATGCCAATTTAAATTATAATTATATACCTACTACAGATAATGAACTAAAATATTTTATGATACTTAGCTATTAAGTAACAAAATGTATAATGATAATTGTTCGACGTGTAATGAAAATTACCAATAAATATCTGTATCTGTATCTGTATCTGTATCTACAAGTATAATTTTCGGCATTATATCAGTGGTCTTGCGGTGTTCTTGAAACCACGAAAGTTTCAAAAAGTAGGTATAATTGTTGCACTTTAGTAGTCAAGAATTTAGATTTATAATGTTTGAATGACATTAACCTCGTGGCATTAATTCCCAAAGGTAGTAGTTTTGCCTATCCAGGTATGTCCACGTTTTTCCAAGTAGGTAATTATCATATTGAAGTGGAGAAAACTTCTTCAAGCCCTATGTGCCTCCTGAAGGATAACAGGATTTAAGTCAAATAAGTTAAGTCAATGACAAGCCAAGTGACAAGCCTGCTGCCGCGATCTCAATCAATCAATCTGGCTGGCTCATCGACCCAAAGTGGATCTTTGCCTCCGTAACCAATAGACGCCAGCGATCTCAAAGCAAAATATATGTTTTGTACGTATCATTGGAATATGTGTAAGTCGATCAAATCAGAGTAAACCTTTCCAAATTAGTGTGTGTGGTAAGCACTCGAGCAGGGCCCTTAGCCTGTAACACAATGGTGCCAAAATGGGCTTCCGGTTGACGGTTTTAATTACGATTTATTGATGCTGTCGGTCCAGTGTCGGCCCTTTTAATGTTATTGTAGTATAGCAAAGAATATTAAGAGTCTAATCTTAAAGGATTAGTTCGCTGGTTGTAGGAGAACAACGAAAAAATCCCGGTTTTGTCCTTCTACCTAGGACGCCATTGAGACGCCATTGTGTTACAGGCTAAGGCCCCAGATCTTGTTAGCCGGCGCGGGCCCAATTTAACCGGGTGTCATATACAATTATCAAACGGACGGCAGTAAACAGTTCGCGGGGTCTTTTTTATGCTTCTTTGGTTTAACGATGCGAGTCACTGAGCAGTGACTGTGGTTTACGTCATTGCGTCTTAGGTTTTGATTCCACTCATGGTAAATACAATCCCACCAAAAACATTTTCATGTAAAAAATGTTGCCAAGACGAGACCATACACCTTGCAGTGTCAAAAAGCTACCAGATCTCATGTAGAGCCAAGCTTCTTACTCTACAAGCCCTAACTTCACAAACTCTACACCTTATTCAAAATATTATGTAGCTTGGCCGTTTCTAGCTGGATGCCAAATTTCAGCTTTCTAGGACTTCAGGAAGTACTCTATGAATTTTGATGATCATCAGTGAGTCAGTGACGAAATCGGGCGTTTTTAGATATCATTAAAATCTAAAGTTTAACAGTTATGTAATTGAAACTCAATATTATTATGTTTAATCGTCCTGTTTGGATGATTGCAACTCAACTTGACCTTTATCATTTATACTCACCCTTTTAAAATGGGATAAATACATTGGTTGTAAGTAGAGTTGCCGCATCAACGTAACAGCTTCAGATGCTCAGCTGTAACTTGTTATACACTAATGAATATTTATAGCTCTATAAAAGACTCAATTAAATATTGTAATAGGGTCCCTTTACAAGCGTTGCAATTACGTGATGGCACATTATGATGTAAAATATGGACTAGGTTTGCCAGAACCTTACGAAATTGGCTCTCTGTATTTTATGCTATATTTTTTTATGTACGAAATAATTTAGTGAACGAAAATTAAATGTGCATAAACTAATATCTGAAAAAAAAAGAAAAAATTGTTTTACATTGCGTAAAGGTTAATTTTAATGATTCGCGATATTTACAGTATTATTTGGTCAGGTCGAATCGTGGTTATTTAAGTATTAATTTAACAAACAGTGGTTAAATAGCCATGATTTGTCCCGTTTCGAACCAAATTATGTCCAAAGTTTACATTTTTAACTAGCACGATTGTGAGGAAAGAGATTTTTCCGCAAGACGTTGCAGACCTTACATGGTGCAGCTGCAATGGAAAGAAACGTCCCTTATCGGCAGCTCTCTCCTTTCTACTTTTATTTCCCGCTGAAAGAAGCGTGACGGCGGGCTGCGACATGTTTCTCGCTGTTAATTTCCGCTTGTCGCCATGTCCCGGGCTCGCGGGTGTCGGGGCCAGAGATGGGTAAATGCCCGGGTTAAAATCCACCGCTGGATTAAAATCCATTTCTGCCCAATAAATGCCGGGCATTTATAATAAACGCCGGGCGGAAATTAAATTAATTTTGTCCTTACATTCGGTGCATAATCGGTAACAAAAGAAGCTACAAACAGGTGAAATACGAGCTTAATTTAAATGTTTGAACATGAAACCACATGTGAAGATTATTAAATGAGAAAAGACAAAAAAAAGTAAGGACTGGACAAAATTGTAAAAGAAAAAATGTTGGCGAGAGTTTGAAATTACCCTGTGAGTGACGGTTTCCTATCGTATCATCGAATGACTTTTCACCGAATATCGTTTCATCGACAACGAATCACCGAATGGTCGGATCATCGAAAGGTTCATTTTATCGAACGTTCTACTTTATTATTTAAAAATAACTCTTATTGAAAATTATATGATAATATGATGGATGAGTAAGTGAGTTTCAAGCAATATTATCACCGAACTAAATCCCATAGAATCCGCATTACGTATAAAATCACAATAATAACGTGTCCCCACAGAAACAAAATATATAAGCAATAGAACAATACGAAACATCATTTCGACCATACGTCTAATATTCGAATGTCAACCTTATTGCATCAGTGTACAGTTTTACTTTAATTGCATAGACTACGAGCAAATAAGCTCCCAAAAGCAGTTTGGACATCTATTTTTCCAGACACATTTCAGAATTCTATGTTGTATCTAGTTTTATCCTTGATCGAAGAATATTATGCGTTGTGTGAGGTTTACAAGCTAAAATTTAACATTGGTTCACCTAAAGTAGCGTGGCGGGATTTTTTTTATTATTTTCAGTTTCGTTACAGGTTTGATTTCCAGTGGCAGCATGTAATAGTGACTTTACACCTGTTTTGGTTTCCTTACCCGAAGGGTGCCAAACGGGACTTACAAACTCTGCCTTCACTGTCTGTGTATCTGTCCTACATTTGTAGTGACAATACTTGCTAATGAAGGGAAAATCGTGAGGAAACCTGAACTTCGGGCATTGAACTTGACGCGAAAAACGGGACGTCGGGACTTGACGCGAAAAACGCCAATCCGCAGTGGGCACGCGCGTGGTGGGACATTTGAATAGGTACTGCCGGGTGGCAGCTTGTGAAACGACAGTTGTAGTAGGTACCTACTGGGCTACCACTGCTCTAGCTCTAAATATTGGTATAGGGCATTTGATAAAACGACCTATTCGATGAAGTGTACCATCGGTGATCCGACCATTCGTTGATTCGTTGTCGATGAAAATACATTCGATGATACGATAGGAATCTCCTGTGATACCCGTTGGGGAAGTCATAGCTTAGGTATGCTTTCAAAGTATGCAAAACACCAAAGTTGCCTTTCATACCTTGGCTGTCCACGAAAAGGCTAGGTACACACTTACCAATGGAGGATATCCCAAATCAGCACTACTAGACGAAGATTTTTGTAAAATGTTGAAACAATGTCACCTGTTTCTGGAACCCATTACAGAGGCTATAATATGTCTAGAATCCAATCAAAAAACCATAAGGATTTTTTAACTTTACAAAACATGCATTCCAATTTCCAAGTTACTTTTCTGTTTGCCAGATGTAATAAAAGGTGAAAACGAAGTCAAGGAAAAAAATCTAGACGTTGTTGATGTGAGTTCTGCATGATAACGCCTTCTAAGTGAGAGAAAGAGATATCCAATAACGAACACCTAGGTATTAAATAAAAGTATCATACTCTGACACGTACGTCCTATCCTGTAGCGGACGGACTGTAAACTCAAATTTTTAATTCGAGTCCACGGAATGACAGTTGCTACAAAGGCTTTATCTGACAGTTCCATGCTAGCAACTGTCATTCCGTGGACTCGAATTAAAAATTAGAGTTTAGGTAAGTTGATGGTTCATAGAATAGAAAAACAATCACACTAAGCTATACACTGCACTGCATACGAAAATATCGGAATAGTTAACAGTGTCCATCTTGTGGATGAGGTCTAGGGTCAGCTATTTAGTGATATAGACTAAAATACATGTACTTCAAATTTTAAATTACTGTTTTAGTGAAATCAAACTTTTTTTGACGGGAATTGCTTGGGTAGGCGCTAGGAACACTTAGTGCTGAAATACGCATCGTTTTTGAAATATGAGATATTGAAAAAAAAACTCAAACTTATTCTGTCGGGCGTCGGGAAACTAGTAGCTGGGTCGCTTTGGAGGTGTTTTTTTATGGGAATCTGTTGGGTAGGTCCTAATTAGCAAAAAAGGTCCCGTGACTTGGTGCCGGGTAACGTACCGTTTTTGGGTAATGAGACTTTGATAAAAAAATACATAACTCAAAAACAGTGCGTTTCCCGGCATCAAGTTACGGGACTTTTTTTGCTCTCCAGAACCTAACCAATCAGTAACCGATCAAAAAAAATTGACATTAATTTTATTTGTAAAAAATTCTAAGTTTTCGGCCCATAGCGCCGATAGCGCCCCCAACACTACACTACACCGCAACCAATTTTCTTTCCTATTATCGTCATTTAATATTTTCCGAATAAGGTTTTGTAAACAAAAAAGTAATTTGTAGTGAATTTCTATTTATGCCCGCCGAAATGGGCAAAAATCCATTTCTGCCCGATTTTAACCCTTTCTGCCCGATTAAAATCATTTGGGCAGAAAAGGCAGAAATCCATCGCCCATCTCTGGTCGGGGCGCAGGTTCGACTCCCGCTCCCGGCGGGCCGGACGCGATACGGCGCGTCGAGGAGGTACTTCCGGTACGTCCGGTACTTCCGGTCCGCAGCGCGCGAGCGACACGGACCGACGGAGAATTCACACTTGAAATATTACAATAATAACCGAGAAGAGACTCTGAACTCGGACAAGCAGAAATCTGTTTCATTTGAATCGTGCTCCCTCGGAGCTTCAACTTAAGCAGGAATTTATTTGACTTCATCTCGCTACGCGTCTAGGACTTGCTCCGGAAGAATTGCGACAGCGTAAGTGTTCTAAAATATTTAGAATATGTACAGGCGTTGGCAGAAAACAAAAATTGGATAGCGTAGCTGTCGGCTATCTTCCAAAAGCATGATTGTTACGAATAGTTGGAGAGCTGGTGACCAATCGAGATATTTTTTCGTACAAGGCTGGGAGTTAGTAGGCTGATAGAGTAGACTTCGCTGAGTCTGGGAAAAATATTTTTTTGGTCCGGTCGCGGTTGAAAGTTAGATTTTTTCGACTTTGAAAGTTTAAATGTATGGGTTGAGTCATTTATTTTTTGTCTACAAGGCTGGGAGTTTTTAGGCTGCCTTTTTAGTCTCCGCTGATCACGAAATCACTATTTATTACTAGCCAAACGCGGTAGAAAAATTGTTTTTTATAACCTAGAAAGTGTGAATTTTTGGGTTATAAAAATCAAACTTTCAACCACGCTCGGCCAAAAAAACAAATATTTTCTTGTTCAACGGAGTCTCAATAACTAACCTAGAAGTTTCTAGCCTTGTACGACAAAAAAAATATACTGAACCCATACATTTAAACTTTCAAAGTCGAAAAAATCTAACTTTCAACCGCGACCGTGCCAAAAAAATATTTTTCCCAGACTCAGCGAAGTCTACTCTATCAGCCTACCAACTCCTAGCCTTGTATGAAAAAATATCTCGATTGGTCACCAGCTCTCTAACTAGAACAGGAAATCTTAGGTTTGTGTAGATAAAATTATATTTTCTCAAATCTCTACAAAACTCTGCTATGTACAGATTGTACCAGCAAGCCCCGGTAATCCAAATTGCCTTTGAAATCCATCCCTGCGCGCCGAGCGAGGCGGCGGCAGGGCAGCGGGGCGGCAGCGGGGCGGCAGCGGGGCGGCAGCGGGGCGGCAGGGCGGCGGCGGCGTAATGACGGCGCGAAGCGGCAGATTAGGCCCAGACGGAGCCTCAAAGGAGTTTTCATAAATACGCTGAAGGATCGAAATCTGTAGCGGCTCGGGCGCCAGATGATACTTTAACGCTCCCGAGACATATTAATCCTGCTAAGTCCGATAAATTATTCACCTTTACTTGGAGCGCTTAGCCCCGCCGCAACAAATTATAAGTCACGGAACTTCCGCTTCGACTTTGCTTGGTAATAATGCCGGATGTTTCTTTGTCGCTGAAAAGCGGAAAATGATAAACCATCTTCTCTTCTTGTAGTGCCGTCTCCTATCGGAGGTTGGCAATCATCTTGGCAATTTCTTCTTTTGAGGCTGCCGAACGGAACAAGTAGCTTGGATTGTTGGAAACAATGGAACAAGTTCTCAAGCCATGATATTATTATCTTGATAAACCATGCTGACGCATAATTTTTATTCTGACAGTTTAGAAAATGCGCGAAAAGTCTAAACTTCATACGTGCAGGAGCTGCTAAAGGTTTTCACTTCTCTATGCAGGCGGGTTTGAATCATATCTCGTAAGTACCTTATTCCGATGATTATGCTGTCATACCTAATTAAATATCCACCTTTTGGTTTAGGAGTCTTTACAGAGTGAACCTTTCATTCATTCTACTTGGTTGCGGCCCCCTTCGGGACCGGTGCAGCTCTTGCCGTGAAATCTGGGGGCACGGCAGTGCCCCCACCAAGTCGAGCTAAAAAGCGGCACGGCCGTACCATACTTTTCTCGAAGCAGTTCAGGCCATTTTCGACCCCCCTATAACTTCGTTTCGGATAAAACTAGAAGCCTGAATTTTCTGTAACCAAGAAAGCATTGTATAAACACGGAATATTTCAAATTTCATTCAATTTGAACCAGTAGTTTAAGAATTATAACTAGTCAAAGTTTCGTATTTTGTCACTCACTCACTCACTCACTCACTCACTGATTGATCATCAAAACTCTAAGGCACTTCTAGCATACATAGAAGCTTCAAATTTAGAATATAATTAGTATTTAGTGTATAAATCAAGGAAAAACTAAAATATTTTGCAATTTCAGTCCAGGTTTCTAGGTACACCAACTGCATATATAACTTTGTATTCCCATATAAATATATGGGATTACAAAGTTTTATGTGCATACATGTACAATGCAAATGTAACTTTGTAATCCTATATATTTATATGGGAATACAAAGTTTAATTGACCATGTCAGAGACCCTTTGGGTGGCCTAAAAACTCTGACACCAGGGGTGGCCACTACCTCATACGATTACCTACCTACAAAGTTTAATTTGCATACATGTACCCACGACAGCACGACAGAGTGTACAAACGTAACCGAGTAGAGTGGTAGGGTGTAAGGGTTTACATGCTGTCTTGTGTACAATGCAAATGTAAGTTTGTAATCCTATAATGAAATCAATAGGTGTAGATATGTACCTACATAATATGTACCTACCTACATATTATTATGTTCAAAGGTAACTTGTACAATGGTCAACGGAATGAAAAAGCCAGAATGGGATGTCTTGAAGTTGTACCAAAAACCCGCAAAGTATTAAGTAGATGGACAGAGGCCCGGTTTCTGAATTGAGAATTTTGCTAAGCAAATACTTAACTATCGTTCGGTCATGCTCTTTTGTGAGAAATCTGCAGAGACAGGACGATACTTACCCATTTGCTTAGTGAATTTCTTAATTCAGAAATCGGCAGTAAGGCCCGGTTTCCGAGTTGAGAATTTTACTAAGCACATACTTACGTATCGCTCTGTCACGCTCTTTTGTGAGAAATCTGTAGAGACAGGACGATACTTACCCATTTGCTTAGCAAAATTCTCAACTCAGAAACCGGGCCTATAAGTTTAGTTGCCCGATCGTAATTGAAGCCGTCAACTGGGAGCCCGTTTTGTCACCATTGCGTTACAGGCTAAGGGCCCTGGAAACCTTTGGGTACTTATCAGTCAGTATGAGTAGGTATACAAAATTAAATAATCTTTATATAAATCCAATTCTATAAAAAAATATATTTATGCATTTCAAAAAACATTGAGGGCTGTACTAGTTCTTGTTACTGTTATTACGTACATTGACGGTATTTACATAATTAGTGAATGAGGGATAACAATTTTACCTAAGGATTAAATTTATGTTGTTGCACACTCATGTTGTAAAGTCGCCCGTAACGTAACCGAGTAGAGTGCTAGCGTGTAAGGGTCGACGTGCTGTCGTATGTACGGTCGGCCACAGTCACAGATACCCCATGGCGGCTCTTACCGCGCGCGGCATAAGGGCGCTAATAGAACAAAAAGGGGTATCCTAGCGAGTGGCCCACTGTACGTGCGTATTCATAGTGCGTAAGTAACGTTGGTAGGTATAAAGGTTGTAATAAAATTGTAAATGACCGCGCTCGCGGTGGATGGAAGCGAGCGCCGCGCGCGCAGTGGTGAATCCCCCCGCCCGAGCGATCGGCAGCCGTGCAGCGACTTTGGAAGTATTAAAGCGCAGGAGTCCTCAATTTGTGAATACAATAGACTAAGAAGCATTTACCGTCCAGACTTATCGAAAATTATAACATCAAAGCCTCCGAGAAAAACCCATAGAGACAGGGAGTGGGCTTTGAGAAAAACTGTAGCTGAAGCTCAAGAAGTAGAACCGGAAAAGAAAAAGAGGAAGACTACCTACAAAAATAAGAAAAGCTCATGACAGAGAGTGGGCTTCAAGAAAATCCGTTGTTGGTATTCAAGAAGTAGAAGGTAGAAGACGTACTCGTAGAAGTAGAAAGCAAAAAAAAGTAGGACTATCTACAAAAAGAAATGAGATCCCATCAAAAACAAAACTTGTAAAAAAAAACCAAGCCTCGCTGCTCAGTTCTTCTACCGTAAAAAGTTTTGAGATCCATGTAATACCAAGTCGGTTAATTTATTCAGTCCCTACTTTTTAAGGGTCCTTCTGACTTGAGTAATTTATTACGTAATTAGCTAACCTAACAACATCTTATAGTGACCATATCAAAATTAAACATCTTTTATGTTTTAAATAAATAGATTGACTTGGCCATCGCATGAAAACACAAGTAATACAAATTATATTAAATTAGATTATTTGATGCGATTGCCAAGTCAATCTAATTATTTAAAACATAAAAGATGTTTAATTTTGATATGGTCACTATAAGATGTTGTTAGGTTAGTTAATTACGTAATAAATTACTCAAGACAGAAGGACCCTTAAAAAGTAGGGACTGAATAAATTAACCGACTTGGTATTACATGGATCTCAAAACTTTTTACGGTAGAAGAACTGAGCAGCGAGGCTTGGTTTTTTTTTACAAGTTTTGTTTTTGATGGGATATTATTTTCCTCATCCAGATTCTCAGCGGCCTCTTGACATCATCCACGATAACAAAAGATTTTTTTTATTGTCGCTTTCCGAAATTATCTTGGCATCCAAATCAAGTATACAATCGCTCATCCTTTAAACTACAACAAATTGACTGCAAATAAATGGGTAGGTAATCGTATGAGGTAGGGCCACCCCTGGTGTCAGAGTTTTAAGGCCGCCCAAAGGGCCTCTGACATGGCTTAACGATTGTTATTAATCAACAACAACCGGGACCAACGGTTTAACGTGCCTTCCGAAGCACGGAAGCGCTCAGATATTATTGCCACTAGCGGTCACCCATCCATAGACTGACCGCGGCCGTTGTTGCTTAACTTTGCCAATCGATTAAGAACGCACAGTGGTCGATTTGTACGATTTAGGCGGCCAAAACTATTTTATGCTTTATTTCAGTAATAAATACGACAACAAATGCTAATCTGGTATTTTAGAGTGAATATATATGTTTATCCCTATTCGTTTCATTGAAAGCGTATTTTTCTATACAAAAAAACATTTCTGTGAAAATATTTTTGTAAATAGCGCCAATGTTTTTAAATTTTCTTTAAATCTCCCTTTGGTGTAAAATATATATTTTGAGTTCATTTGAATTATCAAAATCGGCTTAGTAGTTTTTGATATTTGGGTTAAGAATTATCACAATTTGTTAAGTAAAAGACGGCCGTACATAAAAAAAAATGTTTATTCTCTACAGTCTGCATGCCTATTTAAATTGAAAATAAAATATGGATGACAAAAAAATACAGTATACACTAAAATTAAATGGTCAACAGTTATTACCACATTATTATACTAAATGTTACTTACAATGTTAGGTACCGAATCATAAACAATAAGACAATATTTTATGAAAGTTTAACATACAAATTGTTATGTTACTCTTTAAAAGACAATTCTTCCTCACCGTCACTTTCCATGCATTTATCACAAGTGCCTTTTGTATTTGGTTCTGCAGGAAGCAAAAGCTCCAAAGTTTCCTGCAAAAATGGTTTTGATCGGATCTTCTTTTTTTTTCTCATTGAACTGATGAGTGGATCTGATGTCAAGAGTAACCTGTGATAAATATCAAGGTTACAGTCTTCGCGTGAAAACTTTCGAGCAAAGTTTAGACGGTATGAGCGAAAGTGCTTATTACGAGCTTCTGCAGCTTCCTCCGAAAGTTGACCAATAGGCACTAGAGAATTTTCTATAACTTTTCCACCATGTACCAAAATTTTATGCATGGTAGGAGTCATAGAATGCCAACCATATAACTCTACATACAGTTTTGCTGTCTCCATGGCGTATTCATCAAATTTCGGGACATCTATTTTGTGACCGCTTGATATGGCTTCCAAAATAACTTTAATTCTATAAATAAAATTAAAGTCTATTCCCGTTATTTCAGCAGCCAGATGTGGGTTTTCAAAAAATCTTCTACTAGTATTGCCGTCATTTGTGTTACCAAAATTACATTTTGGCATATCTACCAAGATACCTACTTCTTCTCTGAATCTTTGCTGAATCTCTTTTTTTTTTGTTGTTCTAGCATCTTTTCTGCTTTGGTTCTTTTTTCACGGTATTTCCCAACGGGCAATTTATAAGCTAAATGTAAAATACTCTCGAATAATCGAATTCTGGCATGTAAAGTTGATAGGCCAAATTCAAGCGATTCTGGGTGAATTTCGTTTTTTTTACTTAAGTCATTAAAGTTTTTTGAAGTGGCTCCGCATATGTAGCATCTACTCGTTGATTTGGTGTCAGTCGCCGCATTGCAAAGTTTGCCGTCCACCATGGTCATTTTAAGACTGTGGCTAACCGAGAATTTTTGCCCATTCAGTTCCAATTCCGTGGCTTTTAGGGACTTCACACTGTCCCGAACGTAATTTATTTCATCTTTTGTAATGTCTGTAGACTCTTTTATAAATCTGAATCGTATCGGGCGGCAATATCGTGGTGAAGAAGGAGTCGGGTTTTGCCAAACCATTTTTGTTTTGTCTTCGCCGCAAACAATTTGTAGAGGCACGAATGAGCTCAAAAATATATTTGCATCCGAGTCGGCGTCATTCATTAACTTTTGTTTGTATTGAGCTTATTGTGAACCATCACAACCCCATTTGCAGATAATCTGCAAGGAATTTCTCTCAGTTTCTGTAAGAGTCATTAGTACTTCTTCGAGGAAAATTGATAATCGCGTGACGGTGTGATCTAACAAAGATTGTAGATCACTTTCAGCACAGGAAGCGGTCACTCGTAGCGTCTCTTTGGGTGGGTAACATTCCTGTTTAGCCTTCAACACTAATTCGTAGCACGGGTAAAAGCTTCTGTTGGTTGCTCGCACAATTTCATATTGACTTCGTGTCAAATCAGCGTCCACGCACATTCGCAGTGCCTCCCGAGGCGTAAGGGGATCTTGTGCCTTTGATTTGGAATGTCTTTTTTTACATTCGTTTGCGGCTGCAGGCGAATTTGTAATATCTTTTAGGACTTGCGAGGCGTTTCTTTTTCCTTCTTTTTGTAAAATGACTTGCGCTGCGTGAACTATCACTTCTTTGCCTACAGAGGAGCGAACTTCTTCTGTTTTCCTCCTTTTAGTTCTTTCACTACATTCACTGAATGTTTGGTAGGTCGTCCTGACTTATTATGCGTTTTTATGGGCATCTCGAACGTTCCTGCTAACCATGCAACATTGCTTATAAGAAATTTTTCTAGCGTGTTGCGTGCTTTGGACCATCTCTTTTTTATTTCTGTTTTAAAATATGAAAATTTATGATTTATATACTTTTTGTCTTCGTCGGAGTCCCCGTAAGACACTAACAAATAATTTTGTAAGTATTCCAATTTGTCGTTTATTGATGGAGAGTTTTCCTCAATCATCTTATCAAAAAGATATCTGCGAGTTACTACCTCCATGCCCGAGTAACTTGATGAACCTAGAACAACGAAAAGGAATTTTAACGCAAAAGAAACAAAAAATGAATTTTCCTCACTTTCTGCCTAAGTTAATGAATTATTATTTTTCTCGCGAAGTGGTCAAAGGTGGTGGCTATTTTTTTTGTGGTTATCTGCTCAAAGAGCTATACTATTAGAAACCATAAGGAATTTAACTCGGACGGTCTCGGAAGTACAACATTTTTACTATTGAAAATAAAAAAATGATAATATTTTCTACGAAAAAGGGCGATCTTTGATACGTTGTAACTGCACTAAATATTGATATTCCTTATCTTAATTTAAATTATATTTGAAGGAGCTTACCTGAATTTTCGACTTCCATCACTTTCACTTGTAACTGAATAATATCCAATGAAATATTCACTTTAGAATATCGGTTGCGCTAAGAGTGTCGAGAACGAACGCGTACAGCTTGCGCGACGATCAAGTTCCGACTACCTGTGGGGGCGCGCACGCAGTTCTAGGAACTGGGGAGGGGTGGGGTTTGGGCAGTCGGGGTGTCTATTTTTCCGGGAATCAATTAGTTTTCTTATAAGTTAACTTTGAGAAATGGACTTTTGGCCGCCTAAATCGTACAAATCGACCACTGTGGAACGGCTAGTACAACTAGGCTGTGAGTATCTTCTATGCAAATAAATATATTGGTACCTATGAAAATGGAGCTAATATTCAACACTAGTAGCGCAGGACATCTTAAAATTCCGCTATTTTAATGAGTTAGTCATCTTCAGCGATACTCGACAGTGACACGCGACATGCGACACGCGACACACGACACGCGACAGCGACACAACACGCACTGAACGGTATAATCCATGACGGCGGCGCGGGATTACCGCTGCCGCCGCGCTGCGCGGCTGATTTACTCGTTTATACACACAGCAGAAATCACGGGATTTACAATGGCCATATACAATACAATGATACAGAGGTTTTTTTATGGACATTTATTTTTTATTTGCAACAACGTTCTATACTTTATTTATTCGCTCAATTAAACTTTTCGCTCTCGCGCGTAAAAAACAATAAAGGTGTTAAATGAACCAAAGTCTTCATCTTTGTAGGTATTGACCCTGCTTTTGAAACATATGTACTGTACGATGAGCAAGAGCTAGTCTGATCGCCATTCTGTCATCGGTTTAAGTGACTGACTGAGGCACAGACTCTATTCTGCTTGACTGAGCCTGAGCCTGAGTCTAAACAAATATAATCTTGAAATGTTTTTGGAGTCCGAAATAATAACTTAATTGTCCTCCTAAAGAAGGGTTTGAGTGTAACTTCTGTGATGGTCTGTGGCGTGACGAGGGGTAGAGCGTGCTATTTACGATGGATTATATTAAGTTAATTACAAGTTAAAGAACCCACTGGTTTCTGTGGCGTCGGATCAAACAAAGATACAGTCTAATTGAAATGTTTTCCCACTGTATCACAGTCAGACGCGAGTATTTGGAATGGAACCAATGGAAAGCCAAACTCGCAGCTTGATTATGTTTTGATTGCAGCTTTAGGGTTGCAGATTGAGGGAAATTGACAGTTTCAAAAACCTTATTACTCTACAAATTTCTAAGAGGCAAGGATACAATGCAACCTAAGGGCATTACTCGCCCTTACATTTTACTGTGAAAACAAAAGCCATAATTCCCTTGTTACGATGCCAAAATGAAGTGAGGGTAAAAGTTAATGAAAATTCCATCTTAGTCCGCACTTAGTTATGAATAGGGTTGTTTTGAGCAAGTCGCTCGCACTCTCCGGCGCTCGTTTATGCCGGAGTTGAAGTCATAAAACTCGTAAAAGTGAATTCGGAAGTGACTTGAAGCGCAGTTCATATCTTATTCCACAATCACGTCATTACGGGCTGGCTTTAACTTGACTTCACAGTGTAAATTGAACAGATATCCAGAAATTTCCAGGAATTTTCAGGAGATGGAAAATTGTATGACTGCCATGAGAAACTTTAAAACATCCCAAAATAGCAGCTCTATCGATAGACGAACAATGGTGCCACTGGACGCTGCATAGTCATCTGATTACGCAGATGCAAAGAACCAAGTTTTTTTTATTTACTAGAGCTTATATTCGTCCGACAAAACTGTTTTCGTTTGGTATTTCATCATACTACTGACAAGCCTGACATTATAAACACGACAGCACGTCAACCCTTACACGCTAGCACTCTACCCGGTTAGGTTAAGGGTGACTTTACAACAAAAGTGTACACTCTGACGTGCTGTCGTGTGTACAGATTTATGATTCCCGGATCATAATCATAAATTCGGGCATCTTAAGCAATGTAAGATGTAAAAAATTACTCTCAGAAATGTAGGTTTCTTCACGAGCTATTTTATGAAGCATACTTTTCAGTAAGTAGATATCGCAGCACCGAGGTTACTGCTCCTCAGCAAGGTGCCCGGGGGAGCTCCGAGCGGCGTCGTCGGGGCAACTTTGTATCGGCCGATCATTTTAACGTCTGCTTCGATAACAGCGCTCTAAAACTACTTTTATGAAAGCTATTCTGGCTTTATTTCCCGTCTATTACTGTGGGAATCCTAGATGGCTGAACTTACCGCCTTTTGCAATCATCTTATACAGACTAGGTAAACACTGTGACAACCAAAACAACTTTCATCGTTACTTACTTACGTTTTGAGAATGAGCTAACGTCTTAAGGCATTTTAGCGATCACGCATTTTAGGGAACTTACATAGGTCCCGAAAAGTTGGGTCAAGTAAATAAAGGAGTGTGAAATCAGTTTATCAGATAAGTGGTTGGTAGTGCTGATGCTAGTGGAACGAATTCAACCGAAGTTGGTATACAATAAAGAGTTTTCTATCTATTTATTGTGTAAAGTTTCTCCGACAGAAAGAATAATGATAAGACACGTGCCAGATTCTGACGACGGTCACCAAAGCAGCGTGGCCGTTAGAGGCGAATCCAAATGAAGAGCGGGCAAACAAACATACAGCGGCGGCGGCGCTCCGTATTCATGAAATTCAGCAATACGTCCGAGCCAGTTTATGCTAAGTCCCGCCCGGAGCCGCCGCCGCTGCCTGTCGCCCACAGAACGTACACTCACTACAAAGATCACACAACTAAAGATTTTCAATTCACATTAGGAATAGGTACTTGGTAATGACTGTAACTGTAATTAGGATTTGTACCACACTGAGAAACCAACTTAGGCCTTCGCATCTCCGAAATTAAATTATACATCGTCTAGTGGCATCTTTACTCACATTAGATGAGTGAACTGACCACTTCGACGCCGCAGTTTCTGGGAGATGTTTAAATGGAGTAGGATCGTCCAGCATTTACAGAAAACAACACATAGGACTAGACTAATTATACTCGTATTAGCAAAATAGATAGATAGATAACAGATTTATTAAATTGCCAATACACAGAATACAATTAATAGACAATAGTAGAAAATAACAATTAAAATTATAACCAATATTCAAATTAATCAATCCATTTAAATTGTTTACAACAGAAAATAGCATGCAGTAGAGATTAGAAGATCCAAGTATATCGTGTATAGCGAATAGCTGTGGATTCTATAACGGATTCTGTAAAAAGCAGGATGACAAGAAGACAAATGATTGTCTTATAGTCATTATTATAGGCCGGGGTAGACGCTCTGTGTGTTCGAGGCTGTGCCGCCGCAACCTAACACGGTTAGAGCGAATACTCAACTAAGTAATTACGTGCGTTTACATAGGCTGCGGGAAAACTTGGCCGGCTTGTTGCGAGAGATGGCGCGGGTCACGTGTGACCGGGCTTAGCTCCGTCGGCCATCTTCACTCTGATAGCGGGTTGGGATAAACATAAAAGTAAGCGATGTTAAAATAAAGAAGTAAAGTTGTAGGATGCGGAGAAAATAAGGTTGTAGGATGCTCCGTGAACGGAGAGCGATGCACCAAGTTGCTAACCATCGGATATGGAGAAGCACTTTAAAAAGATCAGACAGATTTCATTTTCCCAAACAATAGCTTTTATCGCAATCCGCTGAAAGTTTTATGAATAACAGTGTAGTGGCGGATGATAAATGGCTTTATTTCAGTGGGAATAACGCTCAAGCGATCTTGAGAACTGTTACTTGTTTAGAGAAAAATTGCATCGCGTCGGATCCCCCTCGGGACTTTATCGCAGACAATCCACTTGCGAGTTTATTCACGAATTATATGCGGATTTATGAGAAGGAGCAAACATAACTGTTTCGGAGACGTGACGTCACGACGGTAAGAGGCAAAGAAAGACCGCTTCGAACGGCTGCTTTTCAATTTCAAATCATCAACGTGATCTACTTTGCTTATCCTGAGTAAAGTTGTTTTTTTTCGAGACTGGCCAATGACTACTTGCCACGCTATAGGTGGTACCTCAGCGTTTATGATGTAAAACGCACCTAGTGCACATCTAAAATGGGCCCGGTTGGTGTCTTATAACACCTATAACACCTCGCAGCAGCATCAAGTAAGCTCTGTAGGGCCTAGTTCTAGTGTGCATCTTGCTTCCACGTGCCTTGTCCTGAGTGTTCTGTTCTGTCCTTGTGTTGTGTGATTGTATGAGACATGATGGTCTGTCAGAGGCGCCCCGCAGGCTGCCGCTGCACCCCGCGCCCCTCGCCCCGCGCCCCGCGCCACGCAGCCGGGGAGGGATCGCGCGTGACCAAAATTTTCCAACAGAACATTGAGTGGAAAATCTAGTGACATAACAGAAGGGTCACTTAAGTTTTTTGATTGCAAAATTGGGCTTGGAGAGTGATTTAAATATTTTAAAAGTTCACAGATCCTGCTTGATCGACAATTTATTTCGGCCAGAGTGCGGTATTAATTTCAGTAAGTAACTTTTTTACCTATTTTTAATTACTTACAGGAATTTTAATTGAATGCAGCAAGGTTTCCTTTATGTAAAAATCTTTTCCCAAACAAGGGGTAAACCAGTTTTACCAGACAAGACGGATATTTTTCTTGATTTCTCTGCAGCGATCTTTTGTGGTGTACCAGTTCTGTGTCAGTGAAATTGAGGCAGTTCCAAGTGTTATAAAAACTTCTCTTTGTCTGCGGCTGTCTCCGGGCGAGGTCCGGGAATCGTTTCCCGATACGCCGCCGTGTGTAATAATGGTGCTCGATTTATGCGTTTCATGACATTTTTTTATTGGCCTGTGTTGACGACAGCCCGCGCCCTCTATGAATAAAATTTTAAGACTCGGATATTGAAACTGTATTTCATCTGGAAGTGCTGTTAGTTGGCTGGTTTAGGACTGTGATTGTTTTTTCCGTTCGCTGCTGTGATTAGATCGAGCGGCGTGGTCTGGTGATCTGATGTGAATACATTGTATGACTTGGCACTCGAGTATCATAGTAGGTCGGAGCAAGTGCAACTGTATTGCAGATGTGAAACTTTTACTATTTTTTTTTTTTTGAGGAAATGCCCGTACACTGCAGCGAAGCGTTTATTTGTGCTGACGAGTGACGACGGCTCCGATTGGACGCGGACTATGAAAGCTTTTCATTGCATGTGTCGTGTATTTTTACAGCGCGTGTCGGAGCTCGTTGGTTGCAACACATGTCTCGGGACGTCCGCCACCAAATTACTGTCACTCACTCATACAGCGCCTCGGGACTGGAGTAGGAATGAGTTGGTGCGCAGAGGACACGGTCCAAGATAGAGCGTCTGATAAATGCTTACTATAAAGGTGCTTCCTCACTTGGAGCATTCATCTGTAAAGTAAAGTAACATAGTCGAGCTTACAGTAGTGGGGGCATTATAGTGCGATATTTTGATACAACTTGTAACATCAAATGTTACATAACAGGCGAATGCTCGTCAGTCAGGAAAACAGTATTGTAATAATGCTCAAAATCGAATCTGAAATGTTACATTACAGACGAAATGCCCCAAGTGAAAAAGTTTGAAAGGTAAATAAAAAGAAAACCAAAACTACGTATAATTTTCCAAAAAAAAACTTAAAAGCCTCATAATTTCTAAACGCCAAAAAATTGCTGAACATACTTGGGGGTGATTCGGGTACCTTTAAGGGTTGTCTATCTCTGGACTTTCGCATGACACTATTTTTTGGGACACCTACTATTTCAGAGATCTTGTGTGCATCTCTCTATTCTGTGCCGCGGTAGTATTAATATACCGCTCAGTAACCGCGCTACGGTCTAGTCAAGTCGTCGTTGAATTTATTGTGATTTTCTGAGAAACGGCACGCGCGCGCTAAGTCGAGACAATGATGACTTCACGCGGTCTTGATGTGTTCTGTGGTCTTGACGGGTAGCTCACAAATTAGACTCTTAATATAGTCATACCCGTCGGGGTATGACTGTCCTATATTTTATTTGAACAATGGACTAGAATCTGATAAATTAACTCTTGAAACAAACAATTTCAATCTTTCCATATTTTGCCCCGTCAAAGTATGATTTATTCAACGTGTAGATCCCCTTTAGGAGAGCGACAAATGTTTAACAAACAGGTTTCTCAGCGCACTACAACGTGTTACAAAAGATGCTAACTATTTTCACAGGGTGTAACCTGCTGGTCAATATAATGACAAATCTGCAAAAAAAGTTGAATAACACAACTTTTTTTTTATAACCTCCAAATTGTAAAATTTTCAAAACTTTTTTAGTTTTGGATTTAGCTCTAATTAAAAAATATGGTTGTTTGCTTAGCTGTATTTTAATAGCTTCAGGCTGTTAAAACATAGTGAAAGTCTATGGAAACAGTATTTTAAAAATACTTTTCTCCCGTCACAGCGCTTACATTTTAATTATTTAAAAATCAACGGAACGTCATAGAGCTAATAAAATATTTTGGCTGTGATCCCTATCATCAGGTACAATGACCCTGTAAAAAGAGTTAGCATCTTTTGTAACACCTTGTATAAAAACTAAGGCCTTTGCATCTACGTAAAGAGATGATTTATACAGCGTCCAGTGACACCTTCACTCACACTAGATGGGTGAAGAGACCACTCGGCGCTGCAGTGCCTGGGACATTGTTTTAGATGGAGTAGGCTTGTCCAGCACCTATACCATCCTGACAGCTTAGTCGTACATTTATGAATTTGTAGTAGCAATACCACTCGCTAACGGTGAAGGAAAACATCGTGAGGAAACCCGCGGCTCAGTTGGCTCCACACGTATTGACCTTGTATAAGGTGTTACAAAATATGCTAACTCATTTTACAGGGTAATAGCACCCGGTGATAGGGATTATGTAAAATAGATAAAGAGTTATGAAGGGGTAAAAAGTTGGTCCAAATGGTTCGGGTAAATAGACACACGGTGCGTTCACCAGTTTTCCTGGAACTTGGCTTGACACGCTGCCGCGTGTCTAGATCACAACTAAAATTTTTATTTTGCTCTATGACGTACCGTTCCGTTAATTTTTAAATTAGTAAAATGTGAATGATGTGGCGGGAGAAAAGTATTTTTAAATATTGTTTTCATTGACTTTCACAATGTTTTAACAACTCATAGCTATGTAAATGCACCTATACGCACAAACATATTTTTAAATTTGAGCTAATAACATAAACAAAAAAGTTATGATTTTTTTTTAATTTTGAGGTTATAAAATAAAATTTGTTTTTTTCAACTTTTTTTTACAGATTTGTCATCCTGTTGACCAGTAGGTTATACCCTGTAAAAAGAGTTAGGTACTTTTGTAACACCTTGTAACATATTTTAAAGCCATATCCCAAGAAATTAAAGATCGATAAGCCTCGGGATTCCCTGCCATATTTTCTTTCACTTTATTTATAGAAATAGTCTTCGGGTACCTACTTCGGTCCTTCGCGGTTATGTCTACTTATGACATAAACTATTCAAACAAAAGCTAGCCTCTCCTGCCTTACAAGTGCCATGCTATCGATGCACTTCACATCGCATGCAACTGTCAAAGTTCTAACGAGTGTGACAGATGCGATACAATATGTAGGAAGGATGTCATTTACTGCCAATTTTGTCGGGCGAATATCAGCAAATCAAGCGGCCGAGGTTTATTTTCAGTTCAGTTACTTGAATAAATCATCGATAGTTCCTCACTCTAGTGGAGACCTATTGAAATGACCCATATCGTGAGGTAATCATTGTTCTAAACTTCTATTTCTGTTTCTGAAGTGTGCGAGTTAGTCCTAGATTGTTTTTCCTCTTGACGTATTTCTTTAGCTCAAAAGGAAGAGCGGATAAGTGCGTCCGCCCTTACAAACGCTCCTTGTTTAATAGCTTTTACTTTATTTTCTCTATAAACTATGTAGGCGTTCGTTTGCCGCACAAAGAGCAGCGGCAGGCCCAAACAAATCCACCACAAAAAAGCTAATCACGAAACACTAAAGCGTGCGTCATTTCATTACAGGGCGATAGTTTCTCCAAATGTCCCCTACGCCTTCCACAACTTTACTTGTGCCACTCTATCAACCTTTATCAACCAGACAGTAAGGTTGATTTTCGCATTTTCTGTCTGCATTGATGTGGTGTGTACAGAAGGGTCCCGCGATTGCATCGGAAGCCGATCGATCGGAGGGTCGCGAATCGACGAGCCCTTCCGTTTGATACAAACACACGGATCTATTTATGTCTTTACAACAACTGGGGACTTCGGCAAAGGAACTCACAATACTTACTTACAATACATTCGGAAAAAAAGTATTTATTTTCCTACCTCTGAAACGTAGATGGGATGTTAGCAAAAACTTCTAGTCTATGTCCATGCAGAGGTCATGTAATTTTTTAGGGACATTTTATACCATTTGACAAAATAATCACCAATCGTACCTAGTTACCTAGCTAAATAATTGCTGTTTCACCTTACATTCTATCCCATGGTTTGATTGCAGTAATGCAAATGCCGATGAAACAAAAAAGATGCCGCTATATCGAGAGCTTGGACGAGATTTCATATGTCCATTTCGAGAGATCTCTATTGAGCCATATTAAATTCCTAAGCTGAAAACGCGGTGCGCATACGAATGCAATCCATAGAGCAGTACTTGGGAATTTCCAGCTCTGAAATTCCAGTAAATATTTCCAAGTCCGCGCGTGCCGCGGTGGCTCGCAGGACCAAACCAGGCACAATCGGACGAGCGAGCGTTTATAGTCGATAAATTACACCGAGTGCCGCTTTTTATACCTCCCCCTCCCCCTCCCCGCGTCGGGGGAGCTCCTGCCCCGCGACAAACCGATAGAATCGTAAACAGAGATACGATGCCGCTGTCTAACGAGATTAGATGTCCGAATCGCACCGAAACAACACAACAAGTACTAACAGAAGTGAAGCGAAACTCTTCAACCAATCTCACTCAACTCTATAAAATACTGATTGTTGTGTACGTCACCCAATGGCAGTGCACTGAAGCCGATGTTAACTCACGCGCGTTCGTTCACTTCAGCTATCAAAAACAATGTCACTCTGTAGAAAAAACCATCCCTGAAATCTCTCTTCTTCTTCATCGTTACGCTCTTGTTAGAGTGGTCGTGGTCCACATGTAGTACACACGACAGCACGTCAGACTGTACACTTTTGTTGTAAAGTTGCCCGTAACATACCCGAGTAGAGTGCTAGCGTATAATGGTTGACGTGCTGTCGTGTGTACTATCCAGTGGCTAATGTTGCGCGCCTTACGATGTCACGCTATTTTTCTCGGTCATGAAATCTAGTGTTATTATAATGTCCGTCAGCCCAGACGTCCTTGAGAGTGACCCTCATTGGCAAGGCAACAATCCTGCGCTCTCTTTGTCTTTATTTTGTGCCAAAACGCTGAGGAATACACAGAAGCACTTTATGTGATGTATAAATAAGAGATTGACGGCGGAGCGGCCATCATCGCTTGCGAAGAAAAGAGGTGATTAATTTTCATACTGCGCGCATAACAGGGGCCTTAGCCTGTAACGCAATGGCGTGTCAATGGCGTCCTAGCAGAAGAAAAAAACGGGGTTTTCTCGTTTTTCTCCTACAACCAGAGAACTAATCTTCTAGAGTTAGAATCAGAATATTCTTTGCTTTCTTTGAAGTACTACAAAAACATTAAAAGGACCATCAGCATTAATAAATCGTAATTGAAGCCGTCAACTGGGAGCCCATTTTAGCATCATTGAGTTACAGGCTAAGGCCCCAGGCTTTATTTTCTTTATTTAGTGAGTCGCCAGTTCGGTGAATCGCGGTTGTCTCGGTTTATCGCCCGTGAAGCTCTAAGGAGAGCTAAAAATACTCCTCACACAATACAGCCGCGACATTATCATGTAAATACGTTGCACGTTGAATGGGAAGATGCACAAGGGCAGCTCGAATTGCATGGGAAAAGTATCACCCGCACATAAATGCTGACTGCAATTATTGTAGGTAGGTACACACGACATCACGTCAGAATTTACACTTTTGTTGTAAAGTCGCCCGTAACGTAACCGAGTAGAGTGCTAGCGTTTAAGGGTCGACGTGCTGTCATGTCGTGTACTATTATTATATAGTGTTTGTTCCTTGAAGTAGAAATTGTCTACTTCAAGAAACACTATGAAGAACTCTTATCCCTTCATACCTAGGTGAAAGGAGAGCAAAACTCAAACAGAAAAGGATACTTATTGAACACGTGTGAGATGCATCATAAGTGGAATTCAAACAAAGGAGACTCGCACCTTCTCGGCGTCGACGTCGAGTGGCGCGACATTCCCGGGACTTTCTCAGCTCGCTCCCAATCATATTTGACATTTATCGCGCCATAAGTCATAAGTCAGCGGTGAATACAACCCGAAGTGGAGTGTGATGAACACGCGGGCGCGGGCGCGTGCCGCCACTGTCATAACTTTACGAGCGCGGGCAGACCCATCAACCCACCAGTCAGATTGACAGACAAGACAAAACACGAATAAACAGAAGTTGTCCATTACGTGATCGGACGTATGTACAGGCACTAAAAACTACTAAATGAAAAAAAAAATTATCACATCTCATAAAAAGTTGAGCCTATTTCGATAAGACATAAATCTAAGAACACTTGTTAGAAAGCCTGCTTTCAAATAAAAAATACCGCATCCAAATTGGTTCACTCATTTAAAAGCTACGGTCCCACAGCCAGACACACAGACAGAAAAAAATATACACACACACACACACACACACATATTGGTCAAACTTATAACCCCCCTCTTTTTGGGTGTCGGGGGTTAAAAATGGTCTCAGGTCCTGTTGCGTCAAGCAGGGTTAGCCAGTTAACTCTGAGTCAACGTCAAAATTTTTATGGAAATGTCAAATTAACTCAGAGTTAGTTGGCTAACCCTGACTGACGCAAGTCTGCCGAGGCACTAAGACAATTTTCTGGTGCAACTTATTGACATTAATAGCCGACTAAAACTAGTTATCTATTTCAAGATGTAAGGCTTTCAGATTTAAGGTTATTTAAAGAAATAAAACGCCGTCCTACTGGTTGTTATTACTGTGTGGCGCGGTGGCACCAGACTACAATAAAGTCAAAGATGGTAAAACTTTATGCCGCGCTCGGATCAATTCATACAACAATAAAAACAGAGAAACTATCTCAATAATGGCTCGGTCGCCGTTAAAAGAAGCATATTGAGCGAACCGTGGAACGTGCCCGACGATCCACTAACTTATTGCCGGATACCGGTTGTTTCAGAACAATAAATGGACAAAGCTTTCTAGGTTTCGATTACTCTTATTTCCGATAAAGCTTTTGATTTTAAAGTTTAATGAAAGATATTAAATTCAGGTCACTATGTCGAGTCGATCTATGAAAAGATATTGAATGATTTGTAACAATACAGTACGTGCAGCATGGTAAGCCCGAGATAGGCCCTTCTCTATGCAAAACTGTCAACTTGTCGGTCGGGCTTGAGTTGGCTCTACGCCAACATGGCGATGGGGACAAAAATACAACATTTTTATTAAAAATTGCAATATCTACTTTCTGCTCGACATGACCCTAATCTATTGCCATCTCGAATCCCGCCTGCCATGCTCGCACAATAGACATGGCACGTCTGTCACTCGAGTTCGAGAGAGTGTCAAAACGACCATGCTAAGCATACAGGTTCTCCTCTTGTGTCGAGTTGGAAACAATTATTGCTGGGTATTGATCTAATAATATAAGAATAATTGTTGGTGGATTGCTTCGATCAAGGGTTTAAATACATCTGAAAGCAGGGAAATTCAGTCACGTCACGACTCATGCAGCATCTCACATTGTCCGTTTGATGACTCTACTAGCCTTACTGCGCGACCAGCCCCTCTACGCTTGACGCATTTTTCCAATAAGGCCGCAATATGGCGAAATTTACAAAATTTAATATTTTGAATAAACATCACAAAGTATTTAAAATCAAAGCATTACTATGCGAATTCAAAGAGAAATTAATTTTAAAACATTTTCAATTTGATCGCAATAGTGTCAAGGGTAACCCCTCTGTACAAACTTGCCTCTGTCTCTACCTCCACCCTGAGTAGCACGTATTACAAAATGTTCGATTCTTCAGTGGTTTCGGCTGTGCCATGTCTATTATAATTTTGATATGACTTTTTGAGAAGATATGTTAAGAACTAGATACTGAATACATATCTGCAAAAAAAAAGTTTTGAAAAGTCCGACTTTGAACCTCATAATCTCGGAAACCATTGAATTCCCAGGCATAGTTCCATGGGCAAAAATGTTCATTATGATGAGGACAATACGTGGTTTCCCGCTTTGTTGGCGGTCTTTTAACACCCTGTATGTCAGTGCGTATGAATACTGTGTTTATAGAAATGAATGTAACTGAATCGTTCTTCTAGTCGTCTGAAGGCAGTAGTGGACACCGAACGCATACCGCGCGCATACCGCGGTGACAAAAGACCGCGACAGTGGCAGCTGCGGCCGCCCGCGGCCCGGCGCGCATTGCACTGGGGCCTGAGTCTGTAACGCAATGGTGCCAAAATGGCCTTCCAGTTGATGGCTTCAATTACGATGTATTAATGCTGTCGGTCCTATTAATGTTTTTGTACTGCAGAAAAGAACAATAATTCTAATTATAATTCTAGAGGATCCGTTCGCTGGTTGTAGGAGAAAAACGAGGAAACCCCGGTTTTGTCCTTCTGCTGGGACGTTATCGATACGCCATTGCGTTATAGACTTAAGCCCCTGGTCACCGTAGCCACCGTGCTATGCGCTATGCGGAGGATGTAGCACTTATATTCTGCAACTTGACAGAAAGAAATAGCTGCAGACAGACACACACGCGACTATCGATGTAGAGAGACGGCACAGCCGAAGGTACAACAAGAAGGAAAATTATAGTTATTACAGCGAAAATATTATTTATTTCTTAAAAGTCAATAAAAAACTAGTCTCACTTTATTTCTTAATAAGGTGAAGATTATTCAAGTAAAAGTTCCAACTTCCAACATAAAATAAAATACCTTTTAGTGTTCAGTGATTGCGACTGCTAATAGAGAAAGCGGTGGCGGTTGGCACGCGCTCGGTTAAAGTCGTCTCGGGTCGGGATATACCGAATGTCTGTTCAATGTTTTTCTTTCAACATCGCTGTGTTATTGTTGATAATAATTCTCCACTCTAATTTCCCTCATAATGTTTTCTTCGCCTCAAGTTCTATTTACCCCACAGTCTCTATATTTTACCTCCAGAGAAGACCCCACTTCCTTAGGGTTTTAGGTGGGTAAAACTCCGAAAAAGGGTTCTGCTAGTAACTAACTAGTGGTTCGCCCCGAACTACGAACTCGCGACCCCATATCTCAGTAACCCCTCGACCGATTGGGCTCATGTTTGAACTTAAAAATTCTCTTTGCCTCATTTACCCACCTACCAAATTTCATGTCTATCCGACTTCATTTACTCAAGTTATCGTCGAACGAACATTCATACATACAAACATACAAACATACATACATACATACATACATACATACAAACGCCGGATTGTTCAAGTAGACTCGGAGAACTTCGCTCGCTTCGCTCGCTCGTTCAAATAACTAGGCATATAAAACGCACCCCAAGAACAAAACAAACACATTTTGAGCATAAGTCGCTGGCGGGACTGCATCTGCGCCCGGAAGTAAAGGCGTAAGAAATCAAAATGTAATATTGATAGGGCGCAGCTGCTTGTCTGGAAGAGGCAGTGTTTTATCATCACACGACACAATCCCGAAGGCACTTGCTTATTTATTCAACGAGCTCGTGACCCTAGTTACTGCATAATGTAGCACTAGTGTTTATGCCGGTGGGGATAGGGGTGAGAATGCGCTGGCTCCGGCGCCTACCCGTTGCTCGCCACCTGTGCCAAAACTAGAAAGACAGAACGGGTCGAAGGCTGTCTTGAGAAAGAAACTGATAACAGGAAATGTGGAGATAAAGGCAAAAAATTATATCTCTGAAAATACGCAAAAGACAGAATAAAAAGAAGAAATATAGCGCTACGGAACCCTCAGTTCGTGTTGTGTAGTCCAACTCGCACTTGGCTGGTTTTTACACCAATCCCCTCAGTCAAAGCTAATCCAGTCCATTGTCTTCCCGTTGTTTTGCCTGCTTACTGAGTTTATTTTGCAATGAATGAAATATTTCAGTTACTATAAAACTCAGCCCCGGTTTCTGAGTTGTGAATTCTACTAAGCAAACACTTAACTATCGTTCTGACACGTTCTTTGTGAGAAATCCGCAGAGGCAGAACGATATTTAAGCACAAGCTTAGCGAATTTGAAACCGGCAGTCAATCCGATATAGTAGTGTGAACTAGAATTGTGTCAATCGGTGAGCGTAGACCTTAATTCAAGGGTTTCGGTCCTAGATTCACTAAGATTTTTGCATCTACGTAATGAGATGAATTATGCAGCGTAATGAGATGATTTATACACACTACCCCTAGATGGGTGAAGAGACCACTCGGCGCTGCAGTGCCTGGGGCTTACCGACAGTTTATTCACAAAAAAAAATAATAGGGGAACCGGATCTTCTACCCGCACTAGGCCGCGCCTACACCGCCGCACAGTGGTCGATTTGTACGATTTAGGCGGCCAAAACTATTTTATGCTTTATTTCAGTAATAAATACGACAACAAATGCTAATCTGGTATTTTAGAGTGAATATATATGTTTATCCCTATTCGTTTCATTGAAAGCGTATTTTCTATACAAAAAAACATTTCTGTGAAAATATTTTTGTAAATAGCGCCAATGTTTTTAAATTTTCTTTAAATCTCCCTTTGGTGTAAAATATATATTTTGAGTTCATTTGAATTATCAAAATCGGCTTAGTAGTTTTTGATATTTGGGTTAAGAATTATCACAATTTGTTAAGTAAAAGACGGCCGTACATAAAAAAAAATGTTTATTCTCTACAGTCTGCATGCCTATTTAAATTGAAAATAAAATATGGATGACAAAAAAATACAGTATACACTAAAATTAAATGGTCAACAGTTATTACCACATTATTATACTAAATGTTACTTACAATGTTAGGTACCGAATCATAAACAATAAGACAATATTTTATGAAAGTTTAACATACAAATTGTTATGTTACTCTTTAAAAGACAATTCTTCCTCACCGTCACTTTCCATGCATTTATCACAAGTGCCTTTTGTATTTGGTTCTGCAGGAAGCAAAAGCTCCAAAGTTTCCTGCAAAAATGGTTTTGATCGGATCTTCTTTTTTTTTCTCATTGAACTGATGAGTGGATCTGATGTCAAGAGTAACCTGTGATAAATATCAAGGTTACAGTCTTCGCGTGAAAACTTTCGAGCAAAGTTTAGACGGTATGAGCGAAAGTGCTTATTACGAGCTTCTGCAGCTTCCTCCGAAAGTTGACCAATAGGCACTAGAGAATTTTCTATAACTTTTCCACCATGTACCAAAATTTTATGCATGGTAGGAGTCATAGAATGCCAACCATATAACTCTACATACAGTTTTGCTGTCTCCATGGCGTATTCATCAAATTTCGGGACATCTATTTTGTGACCGCTTGATATGGCTTCCAAAATAACTTTAATTCTATAAATAAAATTAAAGTCTATTCCCGTTATTTCAGCAGCCAGATGTGGGTTTTCAAAAAATCTTCTACTAGTATTGCCGTCATTTGTGTTACCAAAATTACATTTTGGCATATCTACCAAGATACCTACTTCTTCTCTGAATCTTTGCTGAATCTCTTTTTTTTTGTTGTTCTAGCATCTTTTCTGCTTTGGTTCTTTTTTCACGGTATTTCCCAACGGGCAATTTATAAGCTAAATGTAAAATACTCTCGAATAATCGAATTCTGGCATGTAAAGTTGATAGGCCAAATTCAAGCGATTCTGGGTGAATTTCGTTTTTTTTACTTAAGTCATTAAAGTTTTTTGAAGTGGCTCCGCATATGTAGCATCTACTCGTTGATTTGGTGTCAGTCGCCGCATTGCAAACTTTGCCGTCCACCATGGTCATTTTAAGACTGTGGCTAACCGAGAATTTTTGCCCATTCAGTTCCAATTCCGTGGCTTTTAGGGACTTCACACTGTCCCGAACGTAATTTATTTCATCTTTTGTAATGTCTGTACCTAGTCGGTCCCTAATTTCTGTCATAGGCACATTATTTTTAAACTTCGAACATGATTTTATGAAAACTTTATAGAATTCCAATTTTGAATTTTTGACGAAAATATTAAAACAAAAAACAATCATATATTGCCATTTTTGACGATGGAGTGGACGTTGAAAGAGAACCGGGTAGCAGTAATAGCGTTGTACCGTTGTGGGCACTCGCCAAGTACAATTTTCAAGTTGCTCGAAAAGTTGAAAATAACGCTTAGGTTTATGTACCGCACTATTGATAGGTACAATGAAGTGTGTAGCGTCGATGACAAAAAAAGAACTGTCCGGCCGCGCTCCGTAAGAACACCAGCAGTGATCAAAGCGATCAAGGAGCGCATAAGAAGAAATCCTGTCCGAAAACAGAAGTTGATGGCTTTGCAGATGGGTGTTAGTAGGAAAACCGTAAAAAAGGTTTTGAATGACGATCTTGGTCTACGAGCTTACAGAAAAAAAAGTGGCCACTTACTTATTGCACGTCTAAAAGCGATGAGACTTAAAAGATGTCGGGAGTTGTTACGACGGTACGCAAAAAACCGCCACCGTGATATCCTGTTTACGGACGAGAAAATTTTCGACATTGAGGAAAAATACAACTAACAGAATGATAGGGTGTATGCTTGCAGCTCAGAGGAAGCCGCAAAAAGAGTTCCACGGGTGCAGCATGGCCACCATCCATCATCAGTGATGATTTGGCTAGGTGTGTCGTATTACGGGCCAACTGAGGTTAATTTTTGTGAAAAAGGGGTCAAAACTAGCGCCAAAGTATATCAAGAGACGGTTTTGGATCAGCTTGTGAAAGACCTGCCCAATACCCTATTTTCAGGACATAATTTCGTGTTCCAGCTAGATTTTGCACCAGCACACAAAGCGAGATCGACTCAGGTTTGGTTCGAGCGTAACAAAATCAACTTGATAAAGCACGAGGATTGGCCTTCCTCCAGTCCAGACCTTAACCCTTTGGATTATAAAATTTGGCAGGAATTAGAGGAGGAGGTCTGTTCTAAACCCCATAAAAATTTGGAGGCCCTAAAGTCATCTTTAAGAAAGGCAGTCGCTGAAATACATATGAATATGGTGCGTGCTGCCATAGATGACTGGCCAAACCGATTAAGGTTATGTATCGAGAATCAGGGCGGACATTTCGAATAATTTTTGTTTATTTTTAATTCATATGAAATGTACTTTAAATTGATACATTGTTAATAAAAATTGGTTTAGTACTTTTGATTTTATCTCAATTTTTATTTGTGACAGAACTTAGGGACCGACTAGGTAGACTCTTTTATAAATCTGAATCGTATCGGGCGGCAATATCGTGGTGAAGAAGGAGTCGGGTTTTGCCAAACCATTTTTGTTTTGTCTTCGCCGCAAACAATTTGTAGAGGCACGAATGAGCTCAAAAATATATTTGCATCCGAGTCGGCGTCATTCATTAACTTTTGTTTGTATTGAGCTTGTTGTGAACCATCACAACCCCATTTGCAGATAATCTGCAAGGAATTTCTCTCAGTTTCTGTAAGAGTCATTAGTACTTCTTCGAGGAAAATTGATAATCGCGTGACGGTGTGATCTAACAAAGATTGTAGATCACTTTCAGCACAGGAAGCGGTCACTCGTAGCGTCTCTTTGGGTGGGTAACATTCCTGTTTAGCCTTCAACACTAATTCGTAGCACGGGTAAAAGCTTCTGTTGGTTGCTCGCACAATTTCATATTGACTTCGTGTCAAATCAGCGTCCACGCACATTCGCAGTGCCTCCCGAGGCGTAAGGGGATCTTGTGCCTTTGATTTGGAATGTCTTTTTTTACATTCGTTTGCGGCTGCAGGCGAATTTGTAATATCTTTTAGGACTTGCGAGGCGTTTCTTTTTCCTTCTTTTTGTAAAATGACTTGCGCTGCGTGAACTATCACTTCTTTGCCTACAGAGGAGCGAACTTCTTCTGTTTTCCTCCTTTTAGTTCTTTCACTACATTCACTGAATGTTTGGTAGGTCGTCCTGACTTATTATGCGTTTTTATGGGCATCTCGAACGTTCCTGCTAACCATGCAACATTGCTTATAAGAAATTTTTCTAGCGTGTTGCGTGCTTTCGACCATCTCTTTTTTATTTCTGTTTTAAAATATGAAAATTTATGATTTATATACTTTTTGTCTTCGTCGGAGTCCCCGTAAGACACTAACAAATAATTTTGTAAGTATTCCAATTTGTCGTTTATTGATGGAGAGTTTTCCTCAATCATCTTATCAAAAAGATATCTGCGAGTTACTACCTCCATGCCCGAGTAACTTGATGAACCTAGAACAACGAAAAGGAATTTTAACGCAAAAGAAACAAAAAAGGAATTTTTCTCACTTTCTGCCTAAGTTAATGAATTATTATTTTTCTCGCGAAGTGGTCAAAGGTGGTGGCTATTTTTTTTGTGGTTATCTGCTCAAAGAGCTATACTATTAGAAACCATAAGGAATTTAACTCGGACGGTCTCGGAAGTACAACATTTTTACTATTGAAAATAAAAAAATGATAATATTTTCTACGAAAAAGGGCGATCTTTGATACGTTGTAACTGCACTAAATATTGATATTCCTTATCTTAATTTAAATTATATTTGAAGGAGCTTACCTGAATTTTCGACTTCCATCACTTTCACTTGTAACTGAATAATATCCAATGAAATATTCACTTTAGAATATCGGTTGCGCTAAGATTGTCGAGAACGAACGCGTACAGCTTGCGCGACGATCAAGTTCCGACTACCTGTGGGGGCGCGCACGCAGTTCTAGGAACTGGGGAGGGGTGGGGTTTGGGCAGTCGGGGTGTCTATTTTTCCGGGAATCAATTAGTTTTCTTATAAGTTAACTTTGAGAAATGGACTTTTGGCCGCCTAAATCGTACAAATCGACCACTGTGCGCCGGTGCGGGCAGCTGCGCCGAGGGTGCGAAGTATTCGCAAAGATTTAAAAAATTGCTCAAACGTGAAAGCGATACGGCGCCGTCCGCGCCGCCCGCGTCCGCCGCGCCGCCCGCGCCAGCCGCGCCGCGTGCATCGGTTTCACTCGGGAAAGAGTTTTCAGATGGTTTTCAGTTTAAATTGCCTCGAGGATGGGCCGTTTTACTTTGGCCGACACGAGACCCGATAGCGAAATAGGTGACACTGAAAACACACTATATTTCACTACCTTGGAGTCAATACGTAAGTAGCTGAAAAGGTGTATCATCCGACAGGAAAATACTGTATTTACTCCTAGCTACACAATAAACACAACAATGTCCCAGACACTGGAGCGTCGAGTGGCCTCTTCATCCATCTAGTGTGAGTGAAGGAGCCAAATGTATTAATCATTTCATTACGTAGATGCAAAGGTTGCTACTTAAAAAGGTGTAAAATCATCGAGCAAGAAAGTGTAATTTATAAATTACTTTAAAATGCCCAATAACATTTTAGTATCTGACAATTTATTGAAATTCAATATCGGTTTCAGACCATTTCGCGTGACATTATCGGCGACGTGTCGGCCGGTGTGAGAGCATCCGTCGTGGTCGGCGGTAACTTTGCCGCGAATATTTCGTTTTGCGTCATTATTGGCAAAAATTGGATTCTGTACGCCAATGCGCTTTATTTACTCGCTACGGAGTGGGTTGATCAATAGAATTGCTAGTTTCTATCCTACTACGAAAATGCTGTTTGTGTGTTAAGAAAATTTTACTTCAATGTTTGGAGGGACCTTTGTGAATATTCCCATAATCAGCAAAGATTGTGGGAATATTCGATCAATATTTAAGGTCAATATTTGAACAATTAAATATTTGAGACGATCAATCAGCCGAGCCACCAACGTCTACGATTGACTTAGGGCTCAACAATTCCGTCAGTCTGAAGTCGACCAATTAATTAGCCAGACCGGAACACACAAACTCCATCAACACCAGAAAGAATAACAAAAGCAGTAGAACACAAAGCGTACCTCCTTCACTGTCCACCCACACACGTACATGGTATAAACACACCCATAAACCTTAATATTGCATGTGTATGCGTGTGGAAATTGCCAGGAAGACGCAAAAGGCTTTGCTTTAGTTTACGCATTATAGAAAGGTTTTGTTAAACTAGGAGTAGTTCTACTCTACAATACGTGTACAAGCAAATTTTGTTAGGAAGTATAACCTGAAACCGAGAAATTCACGTTTCATGCAGCATCCAATATTAAAAGGTTTTATTTTATTTACAGTACATTATTCGCGTAGTGAGCGGCCCCTCTGGAGGCAAGTGGTTGGAAGAATGTGACAGACAGGAACGTTTGGGCGACTCGACGCGTCCATCCGCCGGCAAAAAGACGAAACTGTTTATTGTCCACTTTACGAGTGTTGTAGCGGACATTAACACACGTCCACACATGCAGACCTGGGGCTTAATTCTATAACGCATTAGTATATCGATTGCGTCCCAGTAGAAGGACAAAACCGGGGTTTCCTCGTTTTTCTCCGAGAACTAATCCTCTAGAATTTATTAGAATCAGAATATTCTTTGCTGTACTAAAAGAACCGACAGCATTAATAAATCTTAATTGAAACCGTCAACTGGGAGCCCATTTTGGCACCATTGCGTTACAGACTTAGGACCCTGCACTGTATACTCACTACGACCAACACATTGAGCCACGCCACTCGATCGTGCTGCTTTTCTGGGCAATACGTCTTGTAGTTAAGCTCTAGAGAACAAATTGCGCATGCGCAGTGCAAACAAACCGTTAAAAAACGATACTGGGAACAATTCTAAGCACACGTCAGAATATTGACCGATACGTAAACAAGAGCTTGCGGGGACTTGAACTTACTTCTTTGCGTTAAATACAACAGAACGGCGGTATCGCGTTACCTATCATCATAAATAGAGTTAGATAGTGCGATTTTCGTATCATCGTCTCTTCCATCTAGCTTGAGTAGTGCAACGAAAACAAAAAGAGCGTATCTTATAGCGTGGAAAATAAACAGAAGTGTCTTGTTCACCGAATAAATATACATAACTAAATAATATAGCGGCCAGTGGCGCTGGCTCTGTCAAATGTATGGCACTCGGCCGCGCGCCCTGTAAAATGTATGGCGCTCGATGTCAAGTCCCTTAGATTACCTTCAAAACTACTGCATGTTTTTTTGTATAGAAATGCTGCTTTTGATATTTCATAAACGGATTTCCAAAACGGACTTCCGACTGTATTCTCCTTCTTCCGTGCTAGAAACACAGGTATTGAGTTGTACTTCCGAGTGTGGACCTGCTCGCAACAGTGAGCCAGCGTGGAGAGCCTTAACAACCTTGAACAGAGGAGCCATTGGCCGAGCACATAAAAGTTAGCCCCGGGTTAGTTAGTCCGGTAGCGTTAAACTTTAACAACGCACTGTTTGCCAACTACATACACGCCACAGAAGCACAACTCGTAACCACTAGGGTCATATCCACTAGGGTCATATCCACTAGGGTAGGCCCATCCAATCTATCCATATCGGCTACTTTAGTTATGTGCAATGCTTACAAAAGTTAAAGTTTTTAAATAGATACACTAGTGGGTATGACTGTACGATCAGTAACATGTTCAAAAACGTTTTGTTTGATTCACTAATAAGTGTGTCACTGACTCACTGTCAGTGACAATAGCAGTCTTAATCCCAGACTACATCGTGAAAACTTCTTGCGGGGAAATCCCTAAGTATTTTTTTCAGGTTTTTGTGTGCTTGAGAAGTTGATGGGATAACACTGCAATTGATAGATCGTCATTTGTAGTTGTCGCTATATCTGAACTGCGATAGGCTGTGTGTGTGGCAAAAGCATAACTCAGAGAAGGCTGTGCCAAGCACTGGGACTAACGCGATATTCGAGGGCTTTTCGTGTAATTGGTGTTGTCGTTGCGTGGTAGATGGCTCGACTCAGCAAAAAATTGCGTCCTTCTGTAGCGAGTGGTCGCGGATAAAGTTGAACAACGCACGGCGTGATGGCGCATTGTGCGGGTTACTGCCGGCTGTTAAACTGAGATTTATCTCGCGTTCCCTCCGCAAATCTCTGCTGGTGACCAATGTACCAACATACCAACATATCAACGTACCAACGGCCTTAAGGGCCAACGATAGCAGCGTGGCGGGAAAGCCCATTTATTCAGTTTTTTTTTAATTTTGAAGCCAAACTGAGCTATTTTAGTTCAGCCATTTTTTTTTCAGGGCAATAAAATAGTATTCTTCTCATTGTTGTACGAACAGAACAACAATTACCGTGAAATAAAAATAGCTGTAAAAAAATTGCTCAATTTAGCTTCAAAATTTTAAATAACGAAAAAATGGGCGCTCCCGCCACGCTGCTATTACGCGTATCTAAGGCATTTCGCCAACCCGCTTGATTAGCGTGGTCGCACATTTCTATGGACGACATGAAAATGGCGTGCCCACGGGACGAAAGTAGGCCAAGCGATATAAACTGCAGCTGAATGATTAATGCAGTGTACGCTGAGACTAACCCTTTAGGACTCTACATTGTACCAGAGGAGGAACATGGTGCAAGAACATGGCTATAATGCAAAAGTTTACTCGCCTCAGCAAAAAATCTTTCTTCATAACATCACAATATGGATAGCTTTCAGGTCCAGAAAAATCTTAAGATACTAGATTGGTACCACGATTTCCTATCAGTTAGCAAAGAACTCACGGCTAAAACCATGAGGCAGTTTAATTCCTGACTCTCTGACCGCTGCGTAAGTGGCAATAGACAGACGACAAGTTTTTACGATTGGACAACACGTCGATTGGCTACAGCTCAAATTGCTTTCACGGTTTAAATCGCAAAATAAGCACTAAGCGCAATAACGGATGAGTAATTGAGCATGCAACTTCCAAAGAGACCTAAAATGGCACTTTACGTGAGTTTATTATCTGGAACGAATTTGCTTGACGAAAAATACATAGTGCTACCGATACAAAAGCGATGCAATAGGCCTAAAATGGCGCAAGATTCGAACATTACGAAGCCGTTGCGTCGTCGGCACACAATTGTCTACAAAAGCTGCAGCGTGCAATGTCGGGTCGGGAATGTGTATTTAGCATTTTGTTTTCGCGCCGTAAAGTGCGGGAGATAAACCGCGGCGGTTCCGCGCGATAAAGTTTCAGTTTCAGACGCCCGCGGCCGCCGCCGCCGCCGCCGCAGCGCGACACCCGCAGAAGTTTTGATTGTGTAATTTACTGAAAAAGCTCTTTCAGGGATCTTTTAAGACTATTCACTTTTAATGACTCGCGATATTCACACATTATTATATTCAAAACGGGTCGAATCGCGATTCGACCAGAACCAGAACTTTCTTTTTCGTTGGCAGTCTGTATGACTCTATTGACACGAGATAGAAGACAATGCATTTAATTTAATCCGATTAAAATTATGAGTGGACGAGCCCCATAAGTTTAATAAGATCTTTTTGAACTTCAGTGTAATAATATGACTGAAGAATCAAGTCTCAGACAGACCTCAAACCGTTATGAACTTATGACCTACAATACTTGTGTTTGAAAATGTGATTAATAAAGTCCATTTTGTTTTTTTTATCTTTGTAGCAATAATAATTTGTGGTCTCAGTTTAGCAATTACTCAAAACTTCTGTGCATTAACTCTGTCGGTGGCGAGCGTCGAACCCAAGACAATGTTGTCTTTAAAGTTGTCGCTTCCTACTCCCTTCCCCTTCCCTCTACTGCCACTACCGCCGCAGGATCGCTGACAAATACCCGTGTTAGTCTATTATATAAAATAGTACGCTGGAACGATCATAAAGTGGAGATAAGCGGAAATCTATCAGCTTGTTTGTGCCGTCGATAAATCAGAAAACGCAAGAAATAACCTGCCAATGTATTGAATAGATTGGAAGGACACTAGCAACAGTACGTTTAATTTATGAGGTAAGTAGCTGTTGATATAAATTAATAGGCATGATTACAAGCATTTAATACCCGTTTAGCGTGGATCAAACCACAGATATCCGCCGGCAGCAAGTTATTCGACGTCTTTACACGTAGGCGATCTTTGTAGTCGCTTTAAGAACCCAATTTGCAAGCCGGTCCCTAGCATTAAGCCGGGAAAGGAAAGAGATCGCAATTATGCGATAATGCACCATAATTTCATTAAAGCTCGGACTAATCACGCGTCTGAGGCCAATAATACCGACGCCATTAAATCAATTATCCGTAAACGATACGGAGCCTCGACACCTACACTAATGCACTGAACACCTCACCGCCCGACCACACAACTAACACGGAGGGACAGAAGTGCTTCATCGCACTTAAAAATACTATCTCACTATCCCATTCCACTAATACCTAGTAAGTAAGATGTAGCCTGTACAATTGTACATGTCCCACTAGCTGGGCAAAGGCCTTCTCTTAGAGAGAGAGTTCGAGCTTAATCACCACGCGTGCTCAATGCGGGTTGGCGATTTTTGCGTTGAGGGTATAATGCCTCATACGCTCAGGTTTCCTCACGATGTTTTTCCTTCACCGTCAGCGTCACTAATACCTACCTAATATAAATGCGAAAGTTTGTGAGAGTGTGTGTTTGTTACTCTTTCGCGCTGAAACGGCTGGACGGATTTGGATGAAATTTGGAAAGGAGATAGTTTAGACATCAGACAAAGTCTCAGACAAAGCGCCGAGTGGTTTCTTCACAGTTTTTTGTGAGGGCTTTGAAGTGAATCTTCTGTAAGTGCACAACGTATCGACGCAATGCACCGTTCTCGGATCAGTCGCCGCGCGAGCCGGGCCTTTAGCCTGTAACACAATGGTGCCAAAATGGGCTTCCGGTTGACGGTTTTAATTACGATTTATTGATGCTGTCGGTCCAGTGTCGGCCCTTTTAATGTTATTGTAGTACAGCAAAGAATATTAAGAGTCTAATCCTAGAGGATTAGTTCGCTGGTTGTAGGAGAACAACGAAAAAATCCCGGTTTTGTCCTTCTACCTAGGACGCCATTGAGACGCCATTGTGTTACAGGCTAAGGCCCCCGGTCTCGAACAATCCCAGTGTGTCGGCACCGCCGGCTCGCCGGAACTCACAGACTGTCACTTGTTACTTGGAGCTGACAACTAATATTAATGTCGTTGCCGCAGTGTTTGGGAGGAAACGATTTGTTTGGGCTCGAAAACGCTTTAAACAAGTTTATAACAAAACACGTTGTCTCTACAAAACCACGCTGTGGAACAAGTGTGGAAAGAATCAGAAGGGTCGTTCCTGCGGCTTTTAGGACCGATTTTTTCTCATGAATATAAAGACAGTGTATGCATATTGGGTTGCCACACTTACCTACAGTACAAACATGTCATATGCAGCGCGCAATTATATTTGTGCGCAAGACTGACGAGCCTGACGTCAGGATGACAAGCCTTTGAGGAAGGCCTACTTAGGTGACAGAAGGACGCTTGCCACTTGTCACGTTTGATGGAATATTCATCACCATCATCATCAGCCTATTAACACCCACTGCTGAGTAAAGGCCTCTTCATGCTCACGCCACCTGCCAGGTGCCAGGCGCAACCGCTTCTTACCGGCTACTTGGGCTATGTTATCGGACCACCTGGCTGGTGTCAAACATTTTTTTTAATACAGTTGCTCAAAAAGTGGCGTATTGCAGGGACGTATAGCGTTCGGGATGTGGGCTATTACACACTCGTGCTTTTTTTTACCTTTCCCGAACTCGTGCGTTCTCTTTCCCAACTGTCAAAAAAAGGTCTATTAAAAAGAAAAACCAACCATGAAGTTTTTACTAAAAAAGTTTTTATAATTCATGCAAATACGTATATTTTTAAAAAGAAGCTACTAATTTGTTTCAATATCAGATTTAATGATTTGATTGAATGAGTTTGGTTAGGTTTCATTTCATTAAATTTCATTTTCATTTCATATCAATAAAAAACTTCTACTGAAGACTTGACTGTATGGGCATAGTTGCCTTTGCCTACCAGAATGGGTGAAGAAAAAAAAACTCTGCTTATATTCTAAGGTTGGCGCCATTTTGATTTTTCAGAATTTTTCTTTGCTTTAGTTGTTTGTTGCACAAAATGAGTAATTTCGACCCTAGTTTTTTTTAATTAACACCACCGGAACTCAGTATAATTGCACAAAATGCTTCGGAGAACATTTTACCCGAAAAGTCAAAAATGTTAAGTTAGTTGAGTTTATTGTGTTTTTATTATTTTATTAAATTGCTTAATTTTTTCGCAAATGTATTAAAAATAGTCGTTCAGTACACGTGCGGAACCGTCATTGTAACTTGTTCCGACTGTCAACCCTCGCCTTCGGCTGCGCCTCGGCTCGGGTAGCCATTTGTCGGAACTCTTTGCAATGACAGCCTTTCCACACTTGTAATGAAATATACTATTAAGAGCCCTATGTCCCTGATTAGGGATAAAAGGAACTGATGATGATGATGATGTGATGAATAAACTGTCGGTAATCTAAGCCCCAGGCACTGCAGCGCCGAGTGGTCTCTTCATCCATCTAGTGTGTATAAATCATCTTGTTCTCTTTATAAACAGAACCTTTCGTGTGTTGCTATGGAGTGATCAAGCCGTGGGACTCACCAAGTTGACATGGCACCGTGTGTAGTGTCTCAATAGGAGGAAGTCATTTCTTCCGTCGCCGAAACCCTATTCAAGCACTTACCTGGAAAGAACAAAAAGAGTTTTTTAAAATAAATTAAAACACATTTTAACAAAGCTGCTCTGCTTTGACCCGCTATTTTGATCTACAAAGAGAGGGATAGCAAACGGTAGGAACATCTTATCCTGCACTATCACCTGAGTATTATGTGTCCTATGTCAGTAGATGTTGTGCTGTATAACCTGTGTCATTAAAGAAAACATTTAGGATGAACTTCAAACCCTCGCCCTCTCGCTCTAATTAATACAATCAAAGTGAGACAACGCTAGTTTTGAAGTCCATCCCAAATGTTTTATTTAATGATACGGCTTATAGACAGATTTCATAATTTTTGGGAGCTGTAGGTTACCAACAAGTAGGTAGTCTTCTATAAAAAACTTCACTCTTTCAAATCAGTGATATAAAAAGACCAGGCCTGCCAGTTGGTTTAGTAGCGAATATAAATTACCATTTGAAGCAAAACTATTTAAGTCCAACGATGTATAAAAGCCAGCCCACCTCATATCGAGGGTAAGGCGACAAGTTAACATGACAAAAGAATCACTCGCACTGCGGTATCCGCACATCTGTCACCCGACGGCATACATCTTGTCGCTATACTTGTGCAGTCGCGCGCGACTGACAACTATCAATTGGTGAGACGACGCAGCCGCTAGTTGAATGTGTCCTTTTGATTTTGTTTTCCACAAGACTGATGACTTTGGGTAAGAAGGTCTGCTCCAACCGATGAGGATTTTTATTATTATCGTTTTCCTGTAGATATCAGATTCTGTAGACATTTTAGTGTGTATCATCATCAGCATCAGCCTATTTACTCTTAGCTGCTAAGTAAAGGCCTCTTCTACTACATGCCTCCTAGTAGCGGCAAGTGAGTGCACAGTACAGAGAACTACAGAGGTACAGAAAACGTTAGCTTAGTGTAAAAACGAATGTTTGTGTAGGTACAGATGTGCATGATGCCTTTTGAATGTTCCTTCAAGATTTACTCTACTAGGTTGAATCTCGCTTGGTGACCACATGGTGAAACATTTGGTGGCGTTCGCTTTCGGTAACAGTTTGACGGAATTATTCATGGCGCGATCTGGCGCGTGACACCGGCCGCCTCCTCCACTGTAGGGTCACCATTCTTTATTCTGAGCCACGAAAAAGAAGGAAGATATATTCTACAAAGTATAGACGTAATTTTAAAGAAATTCTGTTAATAGTATTGATGTTTAGACGGTTTGTTTGAATGTAGAGTTTCTGCAGTTCAGTAAACTGTTAAAGCCGGTCTTTAGCCAATCCATGGGGCTCCTACATCCACGATACATTAGTAACTGGCGGCGACAACTCGGTGAATAAATAAATAAAAGATGGAGCCGGCGGCTGATCCCGCGTGATTGATGCGCCGTCTCTACTCACACTCAGCCCACGCGACACGACGTCGCAGCTCGTTGGTTCAGCTCCACTCTGCTGATGGAATACAGAGCGGTCCTTCCACTTGCGAGATAAATTACTAAACAGATTGTGTATTTATTCACCTATCTATAAAATTAAATGCTGTTTTTATCCGGCGGTCGCACTACGCTCAGTTTGCGAGACAGCGCGGTTACGAACTCTTCTACTTCTTGTTGTGCCGTTTCCTTTCGGAGGTTGGCAATCTTTACTACGAAGATAGAATTATACTTTCGTTATAGTAGTTCGTAGTAGATAGTTGATTTCCTAAAGTCAAAGTCAAAGTAAATTATTCCATGCCAGTAATATAGCAAGACAAAAAAAAAAATTGAATCCGTGCATTTCAGTCCGCCCATTCTAGAGTAGATTGCAAATGGTGGCAATGCTAATATTGAATGTTAAATTGAATGTTAATAACTAAAGACGTCACAACAGGAAATATGAAATGAGAGTTTCAAACGGTTGTTTGAAACTACAGTTGGATGCATCATGGGCGGTCTGGTGCGTCAACCACGTGCCATGTATGTTACACCAGCGTTTAGTAACGGAGACAAACAAGCTAGTCGGCATTTAGTACGGAATTAGCGGCAGATAATGAACACGTGTTAATAGCACCATGTATCACACTTACTGTTCTCTTGGCGGACTGTTCCTTATACGCCCGAGGAATTCCTCTTTTTGACTGTCTTGTTTTCCTTAGTAATGGCGATGTATTTCATACTTTTCTTGATCAAAAATACTATTTAGGTAAGACAAAAAAAATCATTCACACTTTTGGGTAAAAATAGGAAAAACTCACTTCTCAAAGTACAATAATATACAATCAGGGAAATCAGTAACAGCAACCTATGGATATAAAAATTTTCTTAGATTTTGCGACACAATTAAGTACAGACACCACGGGCGAGCATGGAGCGAGCCGTCTCAATGAGAGCGCCGTGTTTACTCACAAAGGCGCTCTGTGCTAGAATGTCTCTATTAATTACGGCGACCAATCAGAAGCGCGATAGGGGACGCAGTAAAGAGGGCAGAGGGTAATCCACTATTTACGGACTGTAATCATGTTCAAGGATAATTATGGGGGTATCAAGTTATTCTCCGGCTACATCAAATTGGGCTATTATTCGAGCTATGTGTTGTTTTCTCGTCCTCGGTGAAAATCTTAGAACAGTTAGCAGTTCAAACCTTCAAATCTAATATAGTAAATCAAATATTTTCCTAGCTAAACATTTCGGGAAGCCTAGACTGTAAAATTAACCTTACTAACGTAGTCATTTGCAGTGATTGGGGGCAAATTCTCGGCAATCTCGAATGTGACTTGTTACTAAGGTTTTCTTCGTAGAATCTCGAATGTGACATACCCGAGAATTCGCCCCCTGGACTAAAGCCTTTGCATCTACGTAATGAGATGATTTATACAGCATCCAGTGGCACTTTCACTCATACTAGATGGGTGAAGAGACCACTCGACGACGCTGTAGTGCCTGGGACATTTTAGATGGAGTAGACTTGCCCAGCACCTATACCATCCTGACAGCTGACTTACGGTGACTGGAACGTGTTGTGATTACGCTTGAAAAAGCTTTTGAGATGCCAAAACAATCTATCTCAACAATAAACAGGGATAAAAGTAAGTCTTATAGCCACATGTCTCATATGAACAGTTCTAGGGTATGGCGACAACTTCTATATCCGTCCGCCAGTGGACAATGTCACACGGTGCAGTTCAAGTGCAATTAGTAGCACCAGCGCTAAGAACGAGACAAAGAAAGACTGCGTCGAATGACCTTTTGTTGTCTCTACCGCGCGCTACGGTAAAAGGCAGTTCTTATACACATGACAGCTCGTCGATCCTTTCATGCTAGCACTCTTCTCGGTTACGCTACGGGCGACTTTACAACCAAATTGTACACTCTGACGTGCTGTCGTCCTACTTGGGTAAACCGCAGCTTTATGCCGCCGTAACACATTGAAGTCGCGGGCGCCTTTCTTCATTTGCCACTTGTTTTAACGCTTATTCATTCATATTATTTAATGTGTATCGTGTAACAGGGTTATTTACAGGTGGTAAGTATTTGTAATTAATTATATAAGTGAATTACACGACACCCAGTTAGGGCACTACAATATAACAAAATTGTCTGATACAATCAGGAGGTAAAGAGGTAAAGATTTCAAGGAAAAAATACATTACTTATTATTACATTTTGTTCTCTGTATCGTTATAACTTAGTAGTGCGCGCGCTGCACCATGTCAAAGTAACTTGCGCATGCAAAAATGTAGTAAATCAACAGTTAACTCAGAAATCTCGGTATAATCCGGCATATAACGGACGAAGATGCTGATTGTGTGTAAATAGCTCAACTAGGGACAACTAATGCGGTGTATCACCTCCGTACTTTCTGTGTAGTAGTTCTGCCATGTCTCCTTACTCTGTCGCGTGAGGATGAGCAATGTCGACAATTAACTAATAGCCGCGTCGCGCCGGACGACGACAGAAGACCAATTGAACAGTCCAAGACCTTTTATTGCACCAAATCGATCGCCATTGTCCCGCTTTGTTACCGATGAAGCTCAATAAATGAACGAATTAAAAAGTCTCGGAAGCGATCTTGCAGTCGGAACTCGCAATGGAGACGTAATAGAGTTGCCGAGTTAAAGCTAACAAGTTTTCTAATAGCCCCGGCCAACCGCTCGTGCTTGTAGATAAAACTTTACGGCCGAGGGAACAAAGCGATGGCTTTTGCATACAATGTGCCCACGACGTGTAGTTGCCCATTAGTGAACAGAGTAGAGAGCAGCCAGTAGTCTCTTGATGGGTCCTACGTGAGTGGAAAACTGTCATCAGTAATGCAATTATGTATTGATCGAACTCCAGAAGATGGAGTACTCGAACTACTTAACGTTACAGTGAACAAATAAGGTATTTCATAAACAAACATCACACTTTATAGAGAGCATCAAGCAACTGAGGGCGTGAAAGAACTGTAATAATTGCAATGAAGCCCTTCTTTTGAATTCCACCAAAGTTGAGTAAAAATTCTAAGTAAACCGTATTACAAAATAATACCTACTACTAAACGTTATGAATTGCTGAAAGTTTTCGTTCAAAAATATAAAGTTGTCGCTGGAAGTGAAACATCTGTCTTTTCAACAAGTATGGGTGAAGCGTGTGGCTGGCTGCTTCATTAGACGCAGATCATAACCGCATCGCTCGACCCGCCGCGACAGTGGCCACGGGAACAGTCGCGTGCGCTAACAAACAGACAAACACACCTAGCTAGAACCTGCTTCATTAGACGCAAATCATAACCGCATCGCTCGACCTGCCGACGGAAACAAACGCATAATATGCTTACAAACAGACTAACACTCCGAAAGCTTAGTACTCCGTGCAATTTTAGTGGTTTTAAAGCCGAAGGTATTTTGTTGCACTGGTGATTCTGAGCCAAATTACAAAATTTCATTGCAAAACGCGGGAAAAAAAAAATCCTGCAGTGCCTGGGACATTGTTTAAGATGGAGTAGGCTTTCCTAGCACCTATACCATCCTGACAGCTTAGTCGGCCTAGCCCACAGGAAAGACAAGACAAACATTTACAACAGTTGTATAAACTCGAGAGAAAGTGTATTTTGTTGGAAGAAAGCTAACATTTAGCTCAGCCCGAAGCAGACATGAGTGCTAGGGCTTCGCCCCGAGCACCCCCCGCCGGGACCACCGGCGGCGCCGAGCCCGCAGCGGAGCGCTACGGGGCGCCGCTCCCTAAGGGTTGATATACTTTCTTGTTGAGGTTTCTATGAGGAAATAACGATCCAGAGGATCGAGAAGTTGTTATCGCTGTTATCGAGCTGAAAATATTAATAACTGATATCAACTTGTTTGTAAGTAAACACAGTTATTGAGTAACGAGCTTGTATCTATAGGTCCAAGGCTATGAGTAATTGAATTAATGCTACATAAATTGACTTAATGCTACATAATAAAACATTATTGTGGACTCTTAACTAGCAATATTGTACCAATGGAATTTACATAATGAGATAAAGCGTCCAGTGGCACCTTCACTCACACTAGATGGGTAAAACGACCACTCGGACGCTGTAATGCCTGGGACATGTCCCCTGGACTGCAGCGTCCGAATAGCAACATTGTAACCATTTCGAAGACGAAAAAAATTTATTATCTCAGACTGGCTTTAATTCCTACCGCACACTTTCCACTACATTCTGCAGGTTCATGATTCACCCGAAATGATTGTACAGGGTAATTTTTAAATAGCTTAATTCCTGAAACACGTCAACTTCTAAATCTGATTTCCAACTTTTGTTCTATGACTTCGAATAGCTCAATACTTTTTATTTATTGAACGTTTTAGTTTGCATTTGAACCATTTAATTTTCAGCACTGCCTGCGCGGCGCGCTTCTGTGCCCCTCCACTTTTATCCATCTTCCCATCCTCTCCTGCTCCTAATTGTTACTCCATGCCGCAAATTTTGCCAACAAAATATAGTTAGAAAAAAAATAAAAAATAATTGCGCTTTCACCAAAGTCGTAGAACAAAAGTTGTTGAAAATCACATTTACAAGTTGACGTGTTTCAAGAATAAAGCAATTTTAAGATTACCCTGTATATCGTTATAAACAGGAGCGCATCCTACCCGGCCACACATCTCGGCGCGATAGAATCAGCCTGTGTTGTGTCCCCGGCTGACCAGCGATCGTCCATGCGATACTGCGCATACCCGGCACCGCAGCATCCATCCCTCCCTACATATACACACACACACACACACTCCAACTTACACATAATACACACGATATTCTATTCACACTGTAGGGAGTCCCACCGCAATGAAATAATGAGGATACGAAATGTCCGATTCAGCAATGTGATTATGTGACGAATGATCCCGGATTTATTACGTTATGCAATGTTTTTTGGGCCTACCCAGAATGCGTCACAGCAAGGCCTTTTTAGAGTTCCGTACCTATAGCGCTCCAACTTAACTTAGGCCTTTGCATCTACGAATTGAGATGATTCATACAGCGTCCAGTGGCACTTTCACTTCACTCACACTAGATAGAAGCGTTCCAAGGAGAGCCTATTACTTATTGACTATTATTTTTTGTGTGGTGGATGGCGGAACCCTCGCTAACTTCAAGTCCGACTTTGTTCCCTCGCATAGCCGACTACGACGAAGCCCAAAGGAAGGGTGTTATTGGGGTATGTTTTTCTAACTTCTAATGGTGATTCTTAGAGCCATGTCGTGTGACGCAGCAGGAGTGCCGAGGGTCACACATGTGTGTTTTGTCCCGCTCCCTCGCTGACCGTTGTCACGTTATTGTGACAGTGGCCTTACTTGTCGCGCATTGTTTACCACCCAGCATGAAGAAAAGCTCCATCGTGGCTTTCGAAACATTTATTGGGGTAAAGTAGTCGCAGTTAAGTTAACACACGAGGTGTAGAAGAACTACTCAGTGGAAATCAGTTTATTTCAGAAGCGCTCATAGCCTCGTTGGACTAGCCGTTCTTAATCGATTGGCAAAGTTAAGCAACATCGGGCGCGGTCAGTCCATGGATGGGTGACCGCCAGTGGCAATAATACGAGTATCTGAGCGGTTCCGTGCTTTGGAAGGCACGTTAAACCGTTGGTCCCGGTTTTTGTTGATTATTAACAATCGTTCAGCTATATCACAGGCCCTTTAGGTAGCCTAAAAACTCTGACACCAGGGGTGGCCACCAACCTCATAAGATTACCTAGTACCTAGTTTATTTCATCGACGCACATAATTAAGCTGTATATTACCAAACCTCTTGTTATCGATATATCAATATTTTCAGAATAAATTTCAAAATACATACGTAGGTACCAAAATACATGCGGAAGTTAAATGGGCCTTTGAGTGGTTTTAAAGGTTATGCATATAATAAAGGTCGCTACAAACCCCCACAATGTTGATTGATGGAAACACTTGAGGCTACCAATTTGCAAAACAATTTCGTTCTCACAATACGGCCCGTAATTGCTAGGCTCTGTCTACGCCAACACGCCAATTATTTTGAAAGTAAGCTTTCAATAAAATATCCCATATATTTACTTGTTTGAATAGAGAGTATTTTATTTATGATGAAAAACTTTTCACGATACGCTTTTTTAATATAACCCAGTGGAAAAAAATATACAAACAAGAATACAACGTGTTACAAAACATCCTAACTCTTTTTACAGGGTGTAAGTGTAACCTACTGGTCAACAAGATGTCAATTCTGTAAAAAAGTTGAAAAAAACAATTTTTATTTTAATCAATTTTTTTTTACCTCAAAATTGAAAATTTTTCATAACTTTTTTGTTTTTGGTATTAGCTCAAATTTAAAAATATGTTTGTGGGTGTAGGTGCATTTGCATAGCTTTGAGTTGTTAAAACATTGTGAAAGTCAGTGAAAGCAATATTAAAAAAATACTTTTCTCCCGCCATAGCGTTTACATTTTATTATTACATTAAAAATCGACGGAACGTCATAGAGCAAAAAAAGTATTTAGGTTGTGATCCCTATCACCGGGTGCTATTACCCTGTAAAAAGAGTTAGCATCTTTTGTAACACCTTGCATAAAAATTAAATGTCTTCGTTGGCATCTCGACTCTGGTAAATAGCGGAATATCGTCTCAGTAGAAGTGTTTTATTCCCCGAGGGCGCGCCAGCCCACACGATTGACCACATTTAACAAAAAGCCCGCAATGATTTGATACTTTCTGATTTTTATCATAAAACTTCTAAAAATCTGATTCCATTTAGAGAATGGTAGAGCCGAAAGTTTAGCGTTCGGTCCACGGGAATAAAGCTTAGATTTAGTTTGTAATTTCACTCAAGATCATCAATACCTGCATTTGGTGGATATGGACCGGCGGAGGGAGCCATTTTTTATTTTATTAAAAATTATTCATTTCAAGAAGAATTAGGTATACAAGAAGTGTACATAATATAGGTTATAAGACTTTATGGATTTATGATTTAATTCTACACTGTCTAATCCACGTGGACGAAAGCTAGCTAGTCCGTTACAAACTTCGTTCTTTTAATGAGTATTTCTGAGCTTTAACACAATTTTGCATTAGAACAGTATTCCATATGCACTCAGATTCGTTAGTCTTCTTGTTAGACTCGGCAACGCTCGGGCACAGTAGAAGCAGTATATTATTTTGTCTCCACTCAAACGGGTGAAACAAGACGCAAGTAGGTAACTTTTGTTGGAACGGTCGTAAGGTTGTCGCCAAAAATCTAGTATAGTCCGATCTGACGTTGGCGCGCCGCGAGTTGCGCTGGTTTTTAATGTAAAGCCGCCCCAAAATGGAAAACCTGCGCAATGCGTAGCGCGGCAACTTCAGTGCGGACTAAATATTTGGCGATAACTAAAGTTACCACATTTTCCGACCGGGCGGCCTCGTATTTCAAGGATACGGTCGGGTTATCCTACAGCTCCATCCGTATGTTGTGGCTCGGGCTGGCTCGGCCGCCCGCCGACGCACGCCGATTTGTTATTTTATACGAGCCCATAAATATGGAAACAATAGTATCTTTATTGAGACAAAACACTGTATTACCGGGCTCTTTGTTCACGGGAATGTTAATATAATATTAGGTGTACAGTGGGCACTATGGTTTTAAAAAAATTGAGATTTTCTTTCTCCTCTAGGGAAAATGTTCTATCTTCTTTTGTGTTATTTTTAACCCCTGACCAAAAAAAATAGTTATTTGTTATGCAAGAATGCAAAATTATTGTTTGCGGCGAGTGCTTGTATTGAAAACCGAGCTAGCGAAGGTTTCTGAAATTGAGCCACGAGCGTAGCGAGTGGTTCAAAAAAAGAAACCTGAGCGTAGCGAGGTATTCAGAAGCACGAGACGCAAATAATATTGCATTCGTGTGAAACACAAAACTTTTCATCTCACAGAAGCGAGGAAATGATTTTGTTAGCCAAGCGGGAAATAGTATATTTCATTACAAGTGTGGAAAGGCTGTCATTGCAACGAGTTCCGACAAATGGCTACCCGAGCCGAGGCGCAGCCGAAGGCGAGGGTTGACAGTCGGAACAAGTTGCAATGACGGTTCCGCACGTGTACTGAACGACTATTTTTAATACAGTTGCGAAAAAATTAAGCAATTTAATAAAATAATAAAAACACAATAAACTCAACTAACTTGACATTTTTGACTTTACCGGTAAAATGTTCTCCGAAGCATTTTGTGCAATTATACTGAGTTCCGGTGGTGTTAATTTAAAAAAACTAGGGTCGAAATTACTCATTTTGTGCAAAAAACAACTAAACTCGCGAAGAAAATTTCTGAAAAATCAAAATGGCGCCAACCGTAGAATATAAGCAGAGTTTTTTTTTTCTTCACCCATTCTGGTAGGCAAAGGCAACTATGCCCATACAGCCAAGTCTTCAGTAGAAGTTTTTTATTGATATGAAATGAAAATGAAATTTAATGAGATGAAATGAAATGAAACCTAACCAAACTCATTCAATCAAATCATTAAATCTGATATTGAAACAAATTAGTAGCTTCTTTTAAGAAATATACTTGCACAAATATATTTGCATGAATCATAAAAACTTTTTTAGTAAAAACTTCATGGTTGGTTTTACTTTTTAATAGACATTATTTTGACAGTTGGGAAAGAGAACGCACGAGTGCGGGAAAGGTAAAAAAAAAGCACGCGTGTGTAATAGCCCACATCCCGAACGCTATACGTCCCTGCAATACGCCACTTTTTGAGCAACTGTATTAAAAAACTCTATAGACAACTACTTACAGGCGAAACAGGTGTGTCAAATAAGTTCCTTTTAAAAGCATATTTTACTTTAGTTACGGCTGCCGCACTAAAATTTTGAGCTTCGTTGGTATTAAAACCATTCGTTTTATTAATAATTTCCTGAAGTTTACTTATCCAGACACAAAAATTATGTAAATAAAAGAATGTTTTTTTTTCCGGGTGCATTCTGAACTTTTACCATATAAATTAAAAATTTATAGGAGATAAAAAATGAAATTAGTAATATCATTTGAAAAAATGAATTTAACAAACCAAAACATAATTATTTATTTAATAAAACAGAAGCGAAGCATTTTTTTTATTTACTGGTATTAATAATAAATATAGTGTACAAAATATTGAAAAAACCTGAAAGAAGAAACCGCGTTTCTGAATGTTCTATTCCGTGGCTTTACCTTTTTAAAAGATCCTTATGCCCCATTTACATTCACAGTTTTGTATAGAGAATGGGCACGAACAATCACTTTCGCTGAAGTACGCGTGTAAACGAACTATGAATGAGGATCTTTTTTCCGTCGGGATCTGGCATCTACTTAAACGGCCAGTGTTTTTTTCTTTTTCAACACCATAGGGCGCGAGAAAGACTTTCCCGGCGCCGCGTTCAAATTTCGAAGCGCACTAAAATGCAGATAGTTTAAATCCGGCCTTTACACGATCGTAAGTTACTAGTAACAGCAAACTTTCCGAGCGTGGGAGATGAAAAGAGGTATTAATTTGTCGGTCTCTCTATCAGAGAGGTGTTTGTCTGTTGGTCTGTCTCTCTGTGTGGGTGTCTGTGGCACCGTAGCTCTTAAACGGGTGAACCGATTTGGATGCGGTTTTTAGGATTCCGTACCTCAAAAGGAAAAAAACGGAACCATTATAGGATCACTCGTGTGTCTGTGTCTGTCTGTCTGTCCATCTGTCACTACCAATTTGCTCCGAAACTGCTTAACCGATTAAGTTAAAATGTTGGTCATTTTATTTGGGTACACCGAACTGTCATGTCACCCTCAACCCCTTATCTTCAGCAGGTGGTATAACTCTCTCCATAGCAATGTGATCACAATATCGATATCCTCATATCAGCCTCTCGCAGGTTTTATTGCGGCGCGGGTCGGGCGGAGATCCCTATCGGCGCAGAGAGCCAAACTGTGTTTGTACCACAATATTCTGATAAACCTCTTTTGAGAATACACTGGCCGCAGGACATTCAACAGAAGGATGGATCATTTATTATGTATAGTAAGTAAAAGCAATAGGTAGAGTATCAAACCTCAGAGAACATTACGTATATGTAGGTAGAGTATCAAACCTCAGAGAACATTATGTAGGTAGAGTATCAAACCAAAATTATCTTCTCAGTTTAGTCCGCTGGTTTCTATGACATTTAAAGCTTGTCGAAGCTGACTCTATAATATTACATTTTAAAGTAATTTCCTGCAGTTATCCTGGCTCGTACTTCTGCGGTTTTTGTTCTCCAGCAGCGGTCGAGGGAAAAAATGTGATTTGTTTTGTTCGATGAAATGTTTTTTTATTCGTAACCGATAGGGTTGCCTTTTTATTGTGGAGAAGAAATAATATAAATGTCTCCTTTTAGACAATAGCGGAGGCCACCGGCGTGGACCGTGTGATCCTTATCTCGTAAAAACTCCAAACAAGCTTGTTTCTGTCTCATTGTTAGGACTAACTATGATATATCAATGTCTGAGACACCCAAGACGAGAGATGATGCCATCTGCCATCGTGACACCGGCAGAGAGTACGCAACACAATAATATGTAGAGGCAATTATATGGTCTGACGCGGACGAATATTGTACGAGCACTCGCGATACCCACATTAACCCACTAATACTATCCACATCTGACTAACAAGGCACTGCCTTGTCAGATTGTCAGATGTCAGATGGCAGTAGGCAAAAGGCTAGTGTGAAGCAATGACGCAAACGGAACGACTATTTTCTAAAACTCTAAACTCTTGATAGCATTGACAGACTACTTATCCTTATGAAGTTTTTTCCAAGTGTCAAATAATTATAGTCGGAAATTGGAATCGCTATCAAACTCTGTAGTTTCCATTGGAATAAAGTTACGAAATACAACCTAACGTAAAGCTAAATCTTGCTTACCTATCTTACGCCTGTTCCACGAGGTTCTATTGCTAGTTATATTGTTAAAACTAAAGTGAGCCTGAGGGTATACAATTTTGTGTGTGCCAAGATAGAGTGAACAACCTTCTTCGAGCTTTTGTGACGTTACAGCGGGTCTTCTACCCTTTCCCCGCGGGTTGCGTGAAACAATTACCAGCCTTTGTCACGCGGCCGGCGACGACGTGCGACGCGACGCGACACGACGCGACGTGACGCTGTAATTACTGCACTAATGCGTTGCGCGCACACAGATTACACTGTGACGTGAGATGAACACGGAAATAAGCCGTCCCGTTATACACTAATAGTGAGAATAGAGGTTGGACCTATCCTAGGAATAGAGAGATTGTTGTATGTTTGGATATAGGATATTGGTTGATTGGATTTGTTATCAAGTAAGTATCTCCAATTCCCGAAGTCATCACTGATGTATTTTAGTTTTTATCTGGGGGCACGGCAGTGCCCCCGCCAGGTCGAGCGCGAAGCAAACACTGCCGTACCATCCTTTACTGGAACCATTTCGCCGCATTTTCTGCCCCCTATTTGAGAACCTCTGGATAAGACGAGAACGCAGAAATTTTCGTCATCTAGTAAGTTATATTCACATACTCAAAATCCAAAATTTCAAGTCTGTAGGTCATTTAGTTCCGAAGTTAAGCGAAAGCAAAGTTTCGCATTTATGACACACACTCACTCACTCATGATCATCAAAATAGAACTAGTACTTCCCATAAACACAGAGAGCTGAAATTTGGTACTGAGTTAGGGTTTAATGGCCACATAAAGGGAAAACTATACTAGTGGTTTGCCCCGAACTGTGAACTCGCGACCCCATAACCCCTCGACCGATTTGGCTCATGTTCGAACTTAAAAATTCTTTTAATTTCATTTACCCGCTTGCCAAATTTCATAACGATCCGACTAAATTTACTCAAGTTATCGTCGAACGAACATTCATAATGTTCATAAAAATTTTCAGGGGCGAACCACTAGTTGAACGAGCGAGCGAAGCGACGATAACTTTAGTAAATTTGGTCGGATCGTTATGAAATTTGGTAGGCGGGTAAATAAAATTAAAAGAATTTTTAAGTTCAAACATGAGCCAAATCGGTCGAGGGGTTGCCGAGATATGGGGTTGTTAAGTTTATATGGGGTCGCGAGTTCACAGTTCGGGGCGAACCACTAGTACTTACAAGTTAACAAGAAGAAATAGTCGAATGATTAACTTTATTCTACTCGAACATTACACAAATTAAAAAACTGTCATATCAGAAAATCTAATAAAATAAATCAATATGCCCACGTTTCTACAAAAAGAAGTGAAATCCCACCAAAAACATTCTGTAAAAAACTAACCAGGTCTCGATGGAGCTACTTGTTTATCTCTAAAAAGTAATGAAATCTAGACAAAGTCGTGCCAAGTCTAAGGTTCCTTACTGCGATTTATTTATTATTATAGTTAATGTTGTGAGACTTGGCAGTTGAAGGGTACCTAAGAGTACAAAACCGCACCATGACGCAGGTGCTACATGACACCATTGCACCAATCTGTCGCCAGAACCACTTGTGTACCCTTCAACGGCCAAGTCTCACAACATTAACTATAATCATAAATAAATCGCAGTAAGGAACCTTAGACTTGGCTACTCTTTGTCTAGATTTCATTACTTTTTAGAGATAAACAAGTAGCTTCATCGAGACCTGGTTAGTTTTTTACAGAATGTTTTTGGTGGGATAGAGACTAGACACAATAAGATTGAATTAGTAATTATGAAAGAAAGAAAGTGAAAAATACTTTATTGCCGAAAACATGAAACAAAAAATTCAGTAACAAAAGTTTAGAGTGAAAGAGATTTGTTGATAATATTACTATGCGAACTCTGACACCAGACTATCTCATACGATTACGTACCTTGCCAAGGTTGTTGAATCAATGTTATTATACCTACACATACGCGTATAAACGAAGTCAAAAGCTAATAAAGTATAAAGACGTCAAAACTTTTTCAATCGGCGTCGTATCGGGGCTTCCCGAATTAATTGATTAAAAAAACAAAAAGGAGAAGCGATTAAATCGACTCGCGGACCGATTGTGAATCGATATCTCACTCGGCGATGCAAAAGGAGCAAACCCGGGGTCTTAGTTTGTAACGCAATGTTGCCAAAATGGGCTCCCAGTTGACGGCTTCAATTACGATTTTTTAATGCCTTCGGTTCTTCTAATGTTTTTGTAGTACAGCAAATAATATTCTGATCCTAATTCTAGAGGATTAGTTTTCTGGTTGTAGAAGAAATACGAGAGAATCCCTGTTTTGTCCTTCTGCTGGGACGCGATCGATACTCCATTGCGTTACATACTAAGGCCCCTGGCTATGTCGGTTTATCGGTGTGTGGTCTTGGTCTGCGATGCTCGCAACTTGCGCCCGCCACGGTCAAGCTTCGCAAACTCAATCCACGGGAAGTAAAAACTTTTTTCCGCTATTGCACCCCGACTCTTTTTAGGTACTTTTGTATTGGATGAGACTTTTTATATGTTTTGTCCTTAGCACAGTTGGCGCTCTGCAGGCCTAGCATGGCCGTCATATGTACCTAGGTAGTCTCTCAGTCCTATTAGTGGTAAAGACATAGATATATCGAGCTGTACCAACCAGCAAACCAGAACTATGAAAGTAAGAACAAAATACGCGCGTTGCTTCAGCTGAAACATTCAATGAACTTAGTGTTCGAAGAAGAAGTACTAGTTCAATCCAAATATGCCTGTCATTACATTTGCGTTACCTACGTCCTATTTTGGGACTAGGTCATCGGATAATGGATTTGGTTTCCAGTTTTAAAATCCCCAATTTATTGAGCCACTTGCTTACTTACACTACATACATACAAATAATTTGTTGTAACATAAGTAGGTAGATAGTAAAGTAATAAGTAAGCCTTCACTTGATACGGATATCACTACCACCCCCACCACTATTATTAGAACAATCTTTCATAAATAAAAAATACCTTCTTTAATTCCTTAACATTACAAAGGTTCGATAAAGCCGTAAAATCCCGGGCGGTAGATAGATTGCCGCAAATGGGAATTATGATGTCGTTAATATCCGGAGCGGCACCAACACCGACCAACACAGCCAAGGGCCTTAGCCTGTAACGCAATGGCGTGTCGATGGCGTCCCAGCAGAAGGACAAAACCGGGATTTTCTCGTTTTTCTACTACAAACAGAGAACTACAGGGTGCACTCTAAGTCGATAGCGAAACTTTAAGTAGGCTGTCTACTGATCAATACAAACAACTTGTACTAGGTGGCAAAAAAAATGGAGCGAAAAAAATATCAGCTGTTCCATACAAAAGGTCGACTCAGTACTGCGCCAAATGTATGAAACAACTGATATTTTTTTCGCTCAATTTTTTTCGCCACCTAGTACAAGTTGTTTGTAATGATCAGTAGACAGCCTACTTAAATTTCCGCTATCGACTTAGAGTGCACCCTGTAGTTCTCTAGAATTTGAATCAGAACATTCTTTGCTTTACTACAAAAACATTAAAAGGACCGACAGCATTAATAAATTGTAATTGAAGTTGCCAACTGGGCGCCCATTTTGGCAACATTGCGTTACAGGCTAAGGCCCCAGGTATCAGGTACAGTCGGCAGGTACGGTGTCTCGGCGTGTAATTAAAATGTTAATAGTTTCCATCTGCCCCGCCCCCCGCAGTGCTATCAGCACAGCGCGCCAATGTGCAGAAGTTATGGTTCAGTCATACTCGTATGCAAGACACTGTTACTTATTTTCATGCTTAATTTTAAATAGATAGAAAACTCTTTGTTGCACAACAGAAATAATATTACAGATCACCGTTACGTATATGCTCTATGTAGAGCAATGCTTGTCGTTCACAAAACATCTTATACATCATACCATTCAATCACTCTACAGGGTCTTAAAAGACCGCCAACAAAGCGGGAAATCACGTATTGTCCTCATCATAAGGAACATTTTTGCCCAAAGAACTATGCCTGGGAAATAAACGGTTTCCGAGATAATGAGGTTCAAAGTCAAACTTTTCAAAACTTTTTTTTTTGCAGAAATGTATTCAGTATCTAGTTCTTAACATAGCTTTTCAAGAAGTCATATCAAAATTATGAATATTTCTTACAAAAAACGACGTTAAAATTTCAACCCGCAATGTATTCTAAACATCGGCACTTCAAGCTTAAGTAACATAAAACACACGTCCATTGCGTGATAAAATATTTTTCAAAATTATAACCTAAAAAACCAAAATCATTTCCCAGCAATAATTTATCGAAAAAGTACTTTGTTTTGGTGTCCAGTATGCGTGGCTTTCGGGTATGTTGGCGGTCTTTTAACACCCTGTATAGTCTTATCTCTGTAACATGAATCATTTACTAGATTCGTTATTGAAACCAAAAACAACTGCTAAATCCACAGAACTAGAGGTATATAACAAACAATCGTATTTATTTATTTCCATGTGGACTTCCATGTGTTCATTTAAAAAGTTTGATCGGCGATATTAGATCAGTTTCTTTGAGCAGAAATGATTGCAGCGCAAACCTTTTGTGGATCCCTATTTATTAGAGGTTTCTATCCACCCGCCCTAATGCTATCGAAGTCTCATGCATATTCAAGCGACAGACTCTTGCGTGATTCTTGATTAACTTATTAATTACAATACACGGTATTAATAATACCCCGCGCGCCGTTTAAATCGATGAATTTCCATTATTTTGTCTCTGGAACCGCCTCATAACTCTCATAGTCCCACCAGAGATTGATGGAGTTGATAAACCGGCGGCGTGCTTGTTGTGAAGAAATTCAAAGTTACGTTATTGCGACAAGTTACCGGTTGACATGATGAATGCCTCTGCTTACCATACTTGACAGATACTTGAGGAGACATGAACGTATACAAAGTTCAGTTGCGCATAGACCGGCGTAGAAAGCGTGGTCACTTGATTCCAAAAGGCAGTCCTATCATAGTTTCTGCAACTCGACAAAGACTCGTGTCATCCCATAACGAGGCACCTGGCCGTTTTCCAACTATCCTGCGTCCCTGTTCCCCTTGTAGGTGCGAGAGGGAGGGTAGATAGGGGAAGTGTCACAGGCTGTAGAGATAAGATCCGCAGCGTGCAAGCGCTGATGTGACGCCTGATTATGTGCCAACTTGGACGAGAGGCACTTTAGCGTCACGTTATGGAGTCGAGGATAAGTTTGTTAATCTAGTTTATGCGCTCAGTTTAGTTTTCGCCTCAAGAAAGAAAGGAGGGTGAAAATGGTTGATTACGGAACAAGCAAGCTTTTCAGAGCAAACATTACTGAAATTGCAACGTTATGAAAACTGAGAAGAAGGTGCCTAAACAGCTTAGCCGTTGAATTTGTCGCATTGCTGTGCTGGCAACATAATATTTGCTTTTCTAGCGATTCTTCAGTAAGCCGTGACTTGGAACTACAACCTCAGGTATACCGTACCAAGGTCAAGGTTACTTCTACGTCCAACCTGACTAAGGTCCTCCTTTTTAGGGTTCCATACCCAATGGGTGCCAAATAGGACCCTAATACAGACCGACAGACAGAGAGACAGTGTAGGTAGAGGCCTACACTGTCTCTCTGTCTGTCCAGGGCAGTATCAGTAGGGCAGTGCGCGAGTTCGACTCGCTATTGGCCGGTTTTTTCTTTATAAAGTAAAACTTAAACGTTGGAACGACGCAATTTCCATCGCTTGCTCTAATAAAACGTTTCGCGCGCTCCAGTACAGAACGCACCTGTTAAAATAGCGACAATTTCGCCCCATGCACCCGGCATGCGGCACCCGTAACAAAAAGGCTCAGCTTACACAGTGGCGGGTAACTTGTAACTTTTCACCTGCAGTCTACAGCTGGCTTTGTGCCTCTACGGTTGAAGGGTTGATTGCGAGTTGGACGTTACTATGGCGATAATAGGTGGCGTTTGAGCACTTTTATTCAACTATAGAAATAGCACCCCATAGAGAAGCGAAAACAAAAGTTATCCAGTATAACGTACTTGAGCTTTCGAGTAGTTTTGATAGTTGTCAACTCACCGAAATATTTTTATATTGTGAACCATTCTTATTATCCAATAAAGATATTTGTATTTTGTATTTTAGTAACACTTGATTGTCAGTTTCATTTACAATAACGTGACATTTGCCGTCATTCAGTGCTTTAAATCTAAATGAATGCTGCCTTTAGTTAGTGTTATATGGTGCGAAATTTTTGAAGGTGTGTTCTGCAGTGGAGTGCGTGAAACATTATGGCATGCTGTAACAAGTAAGGTTAAACAGTTCACCGTAATGTACAACTCACGGCAGACCCCGGCTGACACTACAGGTAAATTGCGCGCTAAATGTATTGCCGGCTGCAGCGCGGAGAGCCAGCCGAGAGCGCAGAGTAGAGAGGTCGTCTAGACGGGCCCTCAGCGACGGACAACAGGCACAGGGTGTGATGGTGGAGAGGTCACACTCCACCCACTGCCTACACGGTGAATGGAGAGAGTAGAGAGTAGAGTGTGATGGTGAAGAGGTCTTATTCAAACCGACTGTTCATTGATTTAAAAACGAATGTTAAAAAAAAATACAACCAACGCCCCGAAGTTTCGCGTTCCGCGTTCAGAGTTCTCAGATTTGCTTGACGAGAATTTTGCATTCTGACAGCTTCGGTGTGAATGGTTCCAAGCAATCCCATACATTAGAAAGAACGCGGAACGAAGAACACCGGGCGGTGTGTGCGGCGCGTCAGAATTGCGCCACCGCCTGGGACACTTTTCGCGCAAAATAATGTAATAAACTTTTGTGTTAAATTCACCGAACTAAATCCCATAGAATCCGCATTACGTATAAAAACACAATAAAAACTTGTCCCCACAGAAACAAATGATATCAGCAATAGAACAATACGAAACATCATTTCGACCATACGTCTAATATTCGAATGTCAACCTTATTGCATTAGTGTACAGTTTTACTTTAATTGCATAGACTACGAGCAAATAAGCTCCAGAGCAAATAAGACTACGAGCAAATAAAGGCAGTTTGGACATCTATTTTTCCAGACACATTTCAGAGTTCTATGTTGTATCTAGTTTTATCCTTGATCGAAGGTTAAATTAAACTTTTTGTTTGAAACGGTGTGCTTCGAAGTGAGACGTTTTTCTCGTTTTAGATGGATCGAGTCGTGGCTTCTGGCACTGATGTTATTTGGCTCTCGCAGGAACGGACGGGTGCAGTGCAGGGATGGCCATTATCGTGGCCTGGACAGCTCGGAATGCTTCGGGAAAATGTTGATTGGGCCAGCTCGGTTTTGTTTATTTGGACCGACGGCTCTTTGCATGGTTAGGCTAAACGTTATTGAATGGGAAACTTTAATTAACCTCGGGCGATCAATGTTTTTTTTTTTTCTCTCAGGAACGTATATCTTCCATTCATAGAACGTACATCCTTTGTCTACCAAATATGCAGGTCTGGTAACCGCTATATCTAACCTAGTTAATTACTATCTCTTTTGATCTTCATAAAGCGGTAACCACGTAGGTGTGTCGAGCTGTAAACCTCCATAAGGCTCGCCATGCTGAGCTAGCTGGTAAAACCATGGTTGAATTTACTTTTTCAAGTATTTTGTGAGATTATTATAGGAAAAGATTAGATAAGATATTCGTTTATAAAAAGTTTAAAACCGAGTTACAGAGCGAGCAGTGGACACTTTGGATAGATAATTATGCAACAACCGTGAACAGCAACAAATGAATCAATTAAAACTATATGGTCATTATGTGTCATGGCAAAAAATCCCCTTCGTACTTCCAGGATTTTTTTTTCGTGAAAAAGAAAACAGCTACATCAACATTGACCGCTGAACAGGCTAGTCTCGGGAGACAGCGTCGATGCTTTCGGTCGCCTGGAGCTGTGTACATTGTGCAACAACTGGTTTACCCCCTTAATGTCCGATTGACGCCCTTATACTGCACGTGATAAGAGCTACCAAAGGGTATTCTTAATCCGTCGCTGACCTTGCAGACTTCCCGCCAACGCCCGGGGCCGGCGCGCCGCCTCGTCTGCCTTTCTTTCAGCGATAACTGTTTGAATTTCAATCATTCCTAGTTCTACGGCTGGAGCAGCACTGCCAAATATGGAAATGTGGTGTTATTTATTGAAGAAAAGTCGGGATTTGTGAGGAAACTAAAGTAAGAGCGGCTTCCTCTATCGCATTTGACAAAAGAATATGCGAATGAAACTTTCGTCACTCTTTTCCTTCGCTGTCCCAGCAATGTACTAAGCAGTAAAGTTAACTGAGATGCCCCATGCTGATATGATAAATAACTCTTTCCATGGACTTCATAAGTACGTACATCAAACATAAAGGGGTATGTACGTGTGTAGGTACTGTCGGCGACAGTCTGGGATACCCCAAGGTATCTATTACCACGCGCGGCAAAAGGGCGCGTGTAGTTGACTGCACTCAATGCAAGACACACTAATAGGAACATATTTTGTATTGTATCTCTATCAGTTCATAGCGCGCCCACAGCCTAGTTTGGACTAGCCATTCTTAATCGATTGGCGAAGTTAAGCAACACTGCTAGTGGAAACAATATCTGAGCGCTTCCGTGCTTCGGAAGCCGTTGGTCCCGACTGTTTTTGATTAATAACAATAGTTAAGCCAAGTCAGAGGCCCTTTGGGCGGCCTAAAAACTGTGACACCAGGGACGGCCACTACCTCATACGATAACCTAACCTAACCATCAGTTTTTTTTTTAATCTTATTCATTTTATAAGCCATACATCATATTGATTAAGCCGACTTAAAAATAATAACAATGTTCGTTAAACTAAAATATAAACATAAGGTAACTTTAACGTTAGATCAAAAATATAAACATAAGGTACCTAACATAAGTTGAAATAATAACAGTGCTGCCCAAACCCTGCGTTTAGGCAACACTGCTATTGCTACTTTAACAGTTGGGATTAATGAGTATTTTTATAATATTCAGATCTAAGGTTCAATGAGTCTATGATGAAACTTAAAAATCTATCACTGTAATCAGCAGTGAACCCTGAACTTAAGATTTGATGGAAAAAGAAGAGGAAATCGCCAGCAAGGCACCGAGTTTCTTTTAAGAAATCAAACCTAGATTGTTCGTTCATTTTACACTCGAGAACTAAGTGTAGGAAGTCCTCTTCTTTCTCACATAGCGTACAATTTGGATCGTCTCTTTTTTTCATGATTTAATTAAACTTGTTAAGTGGGATATGGTAAGTTCGGGTTCGGAAGCAAATAACTAAATCTCTTATGTTGATTTTTCTTGAGGCAACCCAAGGTTCGCGTGGTGGTTCGTCTACAAAGGTCATGTACCAGATGCCCTTGTTTTGAGAGCACTCATTAAAATAGGATTTAAGTTAATATTGCAAAATTTGGCTTTTCCGAATGCGCTATTTTTAACCGCTGCACTGCGGCGTATTGGAGGGAATCAGTGACGCACGCCGCACGTCACGCAAGGTGCTTCACCCCGTGTCTCGGTTACACTTTTGTAAACAATGTTCCCTAATTAGGGAGCTCCACCGAACGCGTCACCTGTCGCCGGTAATGAATTGCCGCGGGCGCGGGTTCGATACCCGGTTGGTAACGGGTAATTTCCCATCCCAGATATGGGGTTGGTAAGTACATGTTAATTTCCGGAACTCACTCGTTACGCCGCCTGCCACGGGGGGACCTATGATTTGTTGACATTACGCATTAAAAACGATACGCTTCAGTGAGATCCCGGTGAAATATGGGAATAGTAAATCTAAAACATCGGTTTGATATAAACCATAGCGATACGGTAGTAACACTTTACTGTACAACAGAAATCATACAAATGGCGGTCTTGTCGCTAAAAGCGATTTCTTCCAGACAACCTTTGGATGGACAAGACTGAGAGCGAAAACTCGGTAGCAGTTTCTTTCCATCGTATTTTACGCCCGCACGATATTATTATCATTGTCCTTCAAAGATATTTGTTTCAAATCTCTGGGCAAACTCAAAGGTAGAAAAAACGTAAATAATCCGACGTCATCAAATGTAGTCAAAGCTTCTGGTATCATTTCATCAGCCCAGCGCGCTCATCGCTCGGAACACGAAAGTGTCGCCTTCGATTACACTTGCGAGCACGACTTTATGAAATTATCGCGCTGCGTCGGTCGCGCGGCAGACGGCGGCGGCGGCGCGGCGGCGGCGCGGCGGTGCGGGGCCGCGCGACCTCGCACTGATTGTCATCTTTGAGAGCTTTGTTCGACGGCCCGGACCCATCGCAACACTGCTGTTAGTCTTTGTTTATTTTATTTTTTAATACAGTTGCTCAAAAAGTGGCGTATTGCAGGGACGTATAGCGTTCGGGATGTGGGCTATTACACACTCGTGCTTTTTTTTTACCTTTCCCGCACTCGTGCGTTCTCTTTCCCAACTGTCAAAATAATGTCTATTAAAAAGTAAAACCAACCATGAAGTTTTTACTAAAAAAGTTTTTATGATTCATGCAAATACGTATATTTCTAAAAAGAAGCTACTAATTTGTTTCAATATCAGCCCCTGTATTATCTAAAATATCCACCGTAAAAATAACGGTTTTTGGATGTCAAAGGATAGATTGTTCATTTTAATAAGGGCTATTTTCGAGTGTTTTGACGCTCGGAGGTTGAGTGGAGTTTTTACATAATAGAGGCGCATATTTAATGATTTGATTGAATGAGTTTGGTTAGGTTTCATTTCATTTCATCTCATTAAATTTCATTTTCATTTCATATCAATAAAAAACTTCTACTGAAGACTTGGCTGTATGGGCACAGTTGCCTTTGCCTACCAGAATGGGTGAAGAAAAAAAAACTCTGCTTATATTCTACGGTTGGCGCCATTTTGATTTTTCAGAAATTTTCTTCGCGTGTTTAGTTGTTTTTTGCACAAAATGAGTAATTTCGACCCTAGTTTTTTTAAATTAACACCACCGGAACTCAGTATAATTGCACAAAATGCTTCGGAGAACATTTTACCGGAAAAGTCAAAAATGTCAAGTTAGTTGAGTTTATTGGGTTTTTATTATTTTATTAAATTGCTTCATTTTTTCGCAACTGTATTAGAAATAGTCGTTCAGTACACTTGTGGAACCGTCATTGCAACTTGTTCCGACTGTCAACCCTCGCCTTCGGCTGCGCCTCGGCTCGGGTAGCCATTTGTCGGAACTCGTTGCAAAGACAGCCTTTCCACACTTGTAATGAAATATACTATTTTATTGAGGGCACTTACAATCATCAAAAAAAAGTTCAATACTAGTTTTACAACTTAAAAATAGTATAAAAAAAGTTATGTGTGATTCAGAAATTAATCGAGGACCCTAAATCTAAACAATACATTTTTTGTTTAATTTTCGGATTTATTCAGACGACACCGAAACATCATGATTTTATTATAGATACGAATAGCAGACAATGATACGCTAAACGGCAAAACTATAATTTCGGTGTAATACCGACCCAGTAAATTCGGAAATTGCTTTTCTGTTGAAACGTTGCTGCTCCGAAAGTTACTCTTTGCGCTACAAAAATTATCCAATAACCGTTGTGTTAAAAAAAGACAGAATAACAAGTAAACATTCAGTGAAAATGAGAGGATCAAATCGATTTGGGAGTCTCCCGGATCGGGAGTAACTCAATAAGCAGGGGAGACAAATTCACTTGAGATTAAAAGCGTCACCAACTCGACGGATATTGAAGTTTTACGAGCGGCACCCTTTCGGGCCACTAGAGCTGTTTGAAGTCAGAAATAACCCGCTACAGGCACGAGCTGCGCCGACGCCCCCCCCCCCCCCCGTCTAGAGAGAGATAGAGAAGGACTTGTTACAATATCAGGATGGCATTAATAGTCGTCGACTCAAGATCGAACTCAAGTAGGTGATCTCAAGCGACTATTAATACCACCCTAAGAACTGATGATATGAAGCTTACAACACAACAACCAGGTCGAGGAGAAGTACGTTAAGTCGAGCCTTAATTAAATCCGCAAAAAAATATGATGATAGTGAGATAAAGATAAAAGAAGGATCAATTCGATAGATGATGTATCACGATAACTAATTAATAAGAGGCGCTCATCTATGTCACTGAGGGGGTAATCAGTACCACCAAAAGTATGAAACGTATCAACCACTTTCACTACACTTCCGAAATACCCGCCATGGTACGGATCAAATATAGAAAATGATGCTTCTGCTATGAGACTTTATTTATGGCTTTGAATTAAACGACGGAGACCCTCTGCTCAGAATGATATAACGATACTCAAGCCAAGTTGTCATTTCATTCCGGACAATAAAATTCAAATGACAATTTGATGCTATCTGCGGTCCCACGTTCGAAATAAAAGGCAAACATTCATCACCTCAACAAAGGCGGTGTTATCGCCGGATGCGATCTCGCCCAGACACAGGCACAGGCACCGCGCTCCCGGAAGGGTTCCCGGCAATAAACGTCGCGCCGTGATGTACGGAACCCGTAAACACGCCGCTCCTCCACATTCTAACGGAATTAAATTTTTGCGAGATAACGCAAAGAGGAACGTGTACCCCGGCGAAGACGCGCAAAGTGGCTCTTGTGGAGTCGCGACGAGCCCCCGCCGCCAAACCGAACGAAATCAAGGGCCCTCCCATATTTACAGAGCGCGCGATGAGTTACAGTTTCAATTAACCAAACAAACTGAACAAAAAACGGGAAACGCAACTTAATAAAGATGAAAAATCCCCGCGACGAGGTGGAGCCCAAACGAAATAACAAAAGAAACGAGCAAAATGAGAGTTTAGCAAACATCTGCGACGCGCCCCGCGATACCGCGCGAGTCGATAATCCTAGCGCTGCCAAAATATTGGTCTCTCTGACCTCGCACTCCTCACGTACACACGACAGCACGTCGACCCTTACACGCGTGCACTCTATTCACTTACGTTACGGACGACTCTGCAACAAAAATGTTCAGTCTGACGTGCTGTCGTGTGTACCTTCCGGTTCACGGTTTTCCGCAAAAATACTGCAATAAATGTGAAGAAGCCAGAAGATAGATGTCAATCTTGCGTAAAGTAGAACGTAGGAACGAACGAAAAAACGTAGAAAGTATTGAAAGTTGTGGAAGCCTACTTTAATCTTCAAAACCAACTATTGTCAGCAAAAGTAGCTATTTAAAGCTATACTACTATGCCGCAGGAGATGTAAAAGCTATCAATAATAGAATGGATTACCGACAAGGTGAGTTATGTCGTATTTCATGAGTTTCAGTCCACTTTTCCGCTAAGGAAATGACAAGGAGAAAGCTAAACTACATCACAACCGTTAGTAAATCAACTTAGTCCAATAAGGCGGTACAAGGCTTGTCTGCGAGCGCTTGTGCAGCGAATGTAGCGAGGCGGCCCGCGGACGGAGTCGTGGGCGGTAGTTAGTCGACAACAGGCTGTCTGCCCGTCTAATAAATCCACTGAGTTACCTAGTTCCAGTTGGAGTCGCTTGCGAGATAACAAGAGCAAAAGGTCCGCGTTTTCTTCTTTGAAGATCTACTCTACATTGCTACTCTTGTAATGCAACTTTACAACAACCAACTATACCTATACATAATAATTAAATAGAGCAATTTTTAAATAGCTTTATTCCTCAGATACCCCAACCTTTAAATGTGATTTTCAACAACTTTTGTTCTACGACTTTTTTTTTACGAAAGTGCGCCGCACAGGCAGCTCGAAAATGGCACAAATTATTTTTTTTAAGCATAAGAAACGTTCAGTAATTTATTCTATGAGAAATCGATAGCTATGAGAAAAGTCGTACAACAAAAGTTGTTGGAAATCACATTTAAAAATTGCCCTGTATTTAAAATTTAGGAAATAACATGAATTATGGCCCTATCACTGATCGTTTATTTTGTTTAGTGGTGGCATAAAATCTAAGACGTGAAAAGGTCGCTTCAATCCTTGAGTTGTTGATAGAGTAAACAAAGTAATAGATACATGTCCGCACTGGGAATTGAACCGGGGACCTTGTGCTTCAGAGTCCACTGTTCTACCCACTAGACCACCACCGCTCGTCCAGGCACTGCAGCGCCGAGTGGTCTTTTCACCCATCTAGTGTGAGTGAAGGTGCCACTGGACGCTGTATACATTATCTCATTACGTAGATGCAAAGGCCTCAGTTATATGATAGAGTAAATTATTATAACAATTACAAGGTGCTTCTGTCAGTACTTCGTGGTATCTTTTTGCGTCACATCTGGAGCGGACGGACCTGCGGCCCAGCGGGGCGCAAGCCGAGTCACCAGGTAGTCGCGGCAGGTTGACTGACCCCTATCACAATGGCATGAGGTCTATTATTTAGCCGGCGCGGCCGCACCAACTCGCCGGTAAGGTATAAATCGCGCGTATGACAAATACACGCGGGAATGTAGTGGCGCGTGGGCCGCTATTGTTCGCGATGGAGGCGGATTCACAGGTTAGAGTTCTTTTCATTGGCTCAAATAGGTAATAATTGGCTCTCGAGATGGTGGGAATAATTCGCATTAATCTAGAAACCATCTTACTCGTACGTCGTAACTAACTTAATTGAAATATTTATGTTTATGTCTCCACTGATCTAAAAAAGCAAGATTATGGACATACATTCCACAATTTTCTTTCTTATTGTATTTGAGAGAGGCATTCCGAGATGTTCCAAGAGCTTGCAGTCAAACAAAAGGAGAGATTCAGGTTTCCTTTCTGGGATCTTAACGTTACAAAAATGCTTTGTATCCTCAAATGTGAAGAGGGGAATACAAATAAAACGCTACTAGTTTATTCCTTTTACTTTACAACAGTAACAGCAGCAATACCGCGTTACACACGCATCTGCCTAATCAATTCGAAGTGCATTAATCCAAGGCGCAACTAATCAGGGCATGAAGTCATCAGCGAGCCACAGAGTGACTCCGACTCGACTCTATTACTACTCTAGACAACCGTAGGGAACTAGGGACGACCGGGCACCTAACAGTGAATGGACAGAAGTCCGCTCAATGATAACGTAAGTATCACACAACCTACTACTCAGTAAGGCATCAGCCCTGGTGCGCGTTTCATATAACTGACATTAATATTTTATTATGACAATTCGATGTATATGTATTGCGTAGTCGATTTGACATGAGGTTACATAAAAGGTTTGTTTACAAACCGACCTATCAATGAACATCGAATTGTCATAATAAAATATTAATGTCAGTTATATGAAACGTGCACCTGGTCTACCCTTTTTGACCACAGTACAAAATTTTCCATACCGACGTAACCAGCACGTCTAGCATGAGGGTAAATATCGAGCTCAATTGAATGCAATCAAATCAATGCTTTCTTTGATCTCTTCTTCTTCAGCATTTATATCGGCCACTGCTGGACGTATGCCTCTTCATGTCTTTTCCATATAAGCCGGTCTTTGGCTATTGTTTTGCATAACATAACCGATAAGGTTCTCGTGCCAAAACCGAAGTGGATATTCTGCACTTATCTCTTCCCGATTCGTTGTGACGAGCGTAGAGTGAAACAAATAGACATTCGCTACACATCCACTAGAATTACGTATCACACGCGATCGCTGTGGTACATTAAATTTGACGTTCGTGGTACCTTCATTCTCTTAATTAACGAAAACGAGTGTCATCAAGCATTACGATTAAGTGCATAAGAGTTCCACAAAGACATAAGAAACTGTCGTCTAAAATAAGTAGATAGTGTTACGTACTAAGAAGTATCATGACGATCTGATTTAAATAATGAACCTCTGATTAAATTACTAAACTTCCGAAATGAATAATTACTTACCGAAAATTGTACTGAGTTCAAAATTTTTAAAGAACAATCAAATCGTCCCTAACCACGCATCCCTCGAAGGTTTCGACCTTTGGGTACGACGTTGATAAGCATTTCATAATACATTTGAATGTACAAGAGTCTTCCATCATAGCCCCAACAGCTACATTAGACGTGCCAGATGGTACAATAGAACATTGTTAAAAAGCTATTCGAAAAATGTCCCATTTGACACACACAAGTGAAATAAATACACTTTGAATTAGAATAGAACCAAATGCACGCCACATCAAACGACAACAATTCCACTCTCTATAGGTGCCTACACTACATAAAACATAAACGATGGGAAACGAATCGAAATCCGTCATAAAATTAACATGCGACTGCACTCGAGTATGCATAGATGTAGGGAGTGTATGGTGTATGGGAAACATGGCATGGGGACACAGAAGGTAATATCCCACCAAACACATTTTCATTTAAAAAATGTTGCCAAGACGAGACCATACACCTCGCATTGTCAAAACGCTATCAGATCTCATGTAGAGCCAAGTTTTTAACTCTACACTCCTTAACTCTACAACCTTAGTCAAAATATGTGGCTTCAGTTTGTCCTCTCCATAGACAGAAGTAAAAAAATTTACACCAGAATGACGGAAGCGGTAGAACTAATTTTGTTGGAAATCACATTTAGAAGTTGATATTATGTTTCAGGAACAAAGCTATTTAAAAATTGCCTTGTTGCCTTGTACTTGTAGTGTAGAATCGTCTCTTCATTTAATTTTAACAATGGCGTGTTAACTAAAATCAAATCAAACTTGTGCAGCTGCAGTGGTCCTATCATGCCATTCTATATTGCGCACTATGAAGCATCTAACATGACAGTAAAAATGTAGTCCTGTACAAATGTAGCGCTTTATTTATGTAGCACGTTGAATGCTACAGCAGAAGCAGCGAGTGGACCGTGACGGAGCGACGCGCGGCAAATTGCTATTACACGCCGAATCGAGCCAGGACTAACTACCGCCGGACTAGCGCCTGTGTGAAACGGACATTGAAAAAAAAAAAAACCAGACACTTTTTGTTTTTTCTAAAGCACTAACCCGTGCTAGGGAATAATTTAAACATTTATAATAAGTTATGCGAGAGGTTGCGGGTTCAAGTCCTGTCCCGAGTGAATTTTTTCAACTTATTATAAATGTTTAAAAAACCAGACAATTAGCCGTTTTCAACTGACAGTTAAAAGCTGATTTTAAAATGCTCGCTAGATGGCGCAGAAAATACGGCTACTTAACGGCAGTCAAATAACGCTTTTTCCCAAAAATTCACAGATTAGAAAGTACTAATACTAAAGATACACAAACACCACAGATAAGAATCAGGCTTGCCATGTTCAATCGGTAAAAATGCCGTGTCATATATTATATTTGCAATTTTTATTCTTAAAAATAAAAACATAAATGGTTTTGGATAAATATTGAATAGGTAGGTAGGATATTGACATCAACTACGTGATGCGATAAAATTTGCAAGCAATGAATTGTGTTTCTGGTTATGATTATTACAGTTTACGGTAATTTATCGTACCGTTGGCAACACTGATGAAATTTCAACTGACTGCCGTTATAGTGCCGTATTATAAGCGCCATCAGTGGAGAAAAAAAGAACTACGTTTTTTTTTTCTGAAAACGGCTAATTTGAAGTTGCAGTTCAAAAACCAAACAAAGAGTCCGAAATATTGCACATAATGGGGCGTGAGACAGGGTCTCTGATGGGCGGGCATCTACACATTTGTGCGTTTTGTTCAAAGTTCAAATTTTGTAGATATATACTCTACTTCCTATTTGTTTGCCTTCGATTTTGGTGACAGCAGTGAATGTAATGTAATGAACAAAGAAATATACGACCAAATATATGCCAAATAAGTATTCGATCCAGCGCGGCCGATTGAATCGTTGAATTTATTATCAAACAACTTTGTGTTTATAATTTTGTGCTACAATCGGAATCCATTCAACCCAAGAGATTTTTTTATCTGTGTGTTCAAACGAACTCCCAACAGAAACTACCGATTGGGTTTTAATTAGGCCCTCGACGATCGATGGCTTTGTTTCCCGCCAAAGGAGAAGTTTCCTGAAACTTTCAGGGGCTAAAACTTGGATTAACCCGCGCCGAGTGATCGGAATAAAAAGTGTGTTTATGTAGCACGACCACTACCTGCTGAGTGGTTCAGCTGGTACAGAAGTTCTGCTTCGGCCATTAGAATGGGTCATTCGAGTAAACGATTGAACATAATATTGAATTCACCCAAAACTATAACCCGTGTCAGTTTAATTAAGACTTGAAATGAAAAACGACGCGATGTAGACCATGTAAGATTCAGGTATATAGCGAAGTAATTCTAATAAAAAAATAAGTTTAGTCATAACACGAATTAGTTGTTCTGCGTATTAAGTATACCTGTATGCTTAGCATGGTCGTTTGACACTCTCTCGAACTCGAGTGACATACGTGCCATGTCTATTGTGCGAGCATGGCAGGCGGGATTCGAGATGGCAATAGATTAGGGTCATGTCGAGCAGAAAGTGGATATTGCAATTTTTTATAAAAATGTTGTATTTTTGTCTCCATCGCCATGTTGGCGTAGAGCCAACTCGAGCCCGACCGACAAGTTGACAGTTTTGCATAGAGAAGGGCCTATCTCGGGCTTACCATGCTGCCCGTACTGTACCGCGAAGAGGGCTTTTACAATAATTGAATACTACACGCAAATACTGACATTGTTTGCTGTAATCTCTTCATTGTATTTATACCTAGACATGTAAGTGGATTTTGTTTATGTCACATATACATGGGTGCCTACAGTATTCGTTCTCATACAAAAAAAACTAAACAAAAATAAAATCCATTTAAAAACAACAGAATCAAATAATTTAGCAATAAAACTATGTATCAAAAATCAAAGCCCTTTGTAAATCGGTGTAATGCAAAGCATAACTTCTGTGTGAGAAAGCAGCGCCCGCGGCCGCGGCTTTAGCAAACAAAGGGTTTGTATGGAGACAGGAGCGCCGCACCCCAACTTTTTGTGCCAAATCGATCTGACCGGCCTCCGCCGGGTCATTGTCTCGCACAATGGAGCCCTAGGCCTCCGCTGACCGACTCCGTGTTTACACTTCTCACTGAGCTAAATCGATGTTGTGACTGTCGTGCTTAGTGCGTATTATTGCACGATTTATCGCTGGGAACGCGCTGCCCTATTTCTGTCACGGATTGCGAATCATTGCTAACAATAGGAAACTGGCGTTTATTTGGAAGTTTGATTAAACCTCGCCAAATTACTTTATATTTGATACAACGTTATAATACTATAACCTTTTTGGGGCAGCTTTTATATGGCGTTAGGGAAACTCACCGACCATACAGTCTAATATCATAATTTCTGAATTGAGAAATTCACTAAGCAAATACGTAAGTATCGTTCTGTCTCTGTTGATTTCTCACAAAAGAGCGTGTAAAACGATAATTAAGTATTTACTTAGTAAAATTCTCAATTCAGAAACCGGGCCTAAGCTAACTAAACAATCATTATCACCAAATACGAGTACTTACGTATCTGCTTGTTTTTTTTCGTTATCTATGTATTTACTGTAGATGTTGTATAAATCATAATTATTGTGGTAAAATAATCGTAAATCGTAGAGCAGAGTCTATTCGTTAAACTGGAATTTAATTTTAACTTCCGTACCATTTATTAAAAAGCGTCACAGTTTATCATTATGTTATTCCAAACTACACAGGCACTACTGTATTATCTGGAAGCCGTATATCACTGCGACAACTAAACTATTATTTTAATTTTTACTCTGTCCCGGAGGAGCTATCAATTGTGAGGCGACATTATCGCTTTTATAACGAGTGGGGGAAGGTCCACATAAATTCGACAGCGGGTCACGTCATGGCCGGGTTTGTATGAGAGACACGTCCGTCTGTTTGTTCGTCATGCCACAACCCTGATTGCCTGTTGGCTTTTCGTGTTAAGCGATCAAAAAAATCCCTTGGTTTTTCAACGACTCTTTTTTCCTGAATCCTGCCTGATAAGATAATTTAGGGTTCGATTCGGAAGTATTGTTCAACACCAAGAACTAGAGACTGCTACTTACTCGTGAAATAACTTCTCTCAGCACAAACCAAATAATTTCTGAAATCACACACGATAAACTAGTATATCGACGAACGCATTTTGTTCAACCAAACCCTGTTCTGTTTTATTTATGTTGTGGTCCTGAGTAATAGCCCGACACTTTTGATGTGTTTTTTGTGTAAAAACAACACCTTTTATAGCAATTTAGTTGAAGACCCACGGTCATTACTGGTAGCGAATTAAGTCTAAAAATAAGGCATGTAATATAGGCAATGATTGGCCCATAAAATGTAAAGAAGCGATCGGGCGGAGGGCGCAATTAGGACTAATTGACCTATTGAAGATGGCAGAGATGGCGGCACATCGGCTAACTTTGTTACCTTATTGATGGCGGATTACAAATTTCATAAGTCAGGACCACCGACGACGTCAATGGCGCAAATAATTCTTTACTCAGTCTTCATCGTATTCTTCTGGCGGACTCGTTGGTCACCAGCCAAACTTTTACTACAGGGTCAAATTGTACTAAGACCTTTGCATCTATGTAATGAGACTATTTATACAGCGTCCAGTGGCACTTTCTCTAACAATAGGATGGTTGAAGTGACCTCTCGACGCTGTAGTGCCTAGGACATTGTTTTAGATTGAGTAGGCTTGCCCAGCACCTATACCATCCTGACAACTTATTTTGACAGGGTCAAATACTGCGGAGCAAAATAAAAAACTAAATCTGCTGTTTCATTTATTTCATAACTACAGGGTGCACTCTAAGTCGATAGCGAAACTTTACGTAGGACTTAGAGTGCACCCTGTAGAGTATCGTGTGACTATTGCACCAAATGTGGGTTTGGCTGATGTCTAAAAAGTCAGACCACTTTTTTGCGAGCATTCTTGTTAGATGCTGTTACAAATAATGTTCAAGTACTAAATTCCTGTCACAACTCTCTTAGCTAAGTCTTGCGGCCTGCAACGAGACGTTTATTTTATCGGACTACATAGTTCTGCGTAAGACTAGTTCTACATCAATAACGTTTTAATGTCGAATCGAACGGTAAGGTGTATTAAAATAAATAAATAAATAAATAAATAAAAAGAACTTTATTCAAAAGCAAAATAATCAAAAAATTTTACATGCTGTCAGTAATCGTTCCATCAGATAAAGCTCGTAGGTGTAAAAGCATTGCCTCAGAGTGTCTTAATAAGTCAGTGAGTGAATGCTAACAGCCTCGCTCTGTAGGTTTAATTACTTCACACGCGCGCGGAAATATCTCGCTGTTGACTCTCTGCTGCTTTCAAATTGACGAGCAAACAGCTTCCCGGCACTGAGCTGGGAAATGCTGAAAGGTTATCTCTTAGGTCCACTTAGGTTTAGCTAATTAACTCTGAGTTAGGTATGAGAATGATGAGAATGACTGTATGTAAATGTCTAATTAACCCAGAGTTGGTTTGCTAACCCTGCCTCGTTGATGCAAGTTCACCTTATAATACTGTATGGGGTGAATAAATAAAAAATGTGTGAATTTATGCGTAAAATCATCTACAGAGAAGAAGCGGGGGCAGATAATAATCATTACTTTAGCTGACTGAGATTATGTTGCCGACCAAATCAGGGCTTCTGTGATTCCCCACTTGGTTCTTCAATGAAGACATCACTTTAACGATGGACGAGGGACTCGTCAATAACGGTCGCCATTAAAAGAAACTTTCCTTTTTCCATTAAAAAACTAAGAAACTTTTAAATTACTCCCATTTTTAGATCCATCCAATTACGGGAGGGCGTCAGAGTTTTTGTGCGGCGGAAGAAACGTCGTGATTACTGCGGCCGTCGATAGCTCATCAAACAGAGCTCATAAGGAACAATCTAATAGAGAGAGACCTAATTCTTAACCACCTACGAGATAATTATGTAAAAGTTGGTGGTTACAGACCGGTAACTTTAACTTTTACCCTTTTGTCACAGAAACACACCAACGATTGTACGATGTCAAGTCAGGAAGTGGCCACTGTCTCAAACGATTACCTACCTGCCAGGAAGTGTGACCAGAGGATGTTCATTGTTTAAGTTAAAAGCGTTCATGCCCATTCTATGAAGAGTTTCCAACCGTTATCGAACTCGGTAACGCATGACTGAGAATCAGGTCCGAAAACACAAGTGTTCCACTTAATGAGCACAGTTCTGGCACCACTCAATTATGACCTGCCCACGTGCTACGGACCGACGGAACTTCATTTGGGCATTCACGGCCCGTTTAGGAGCTGTTTCACCATAAAGTCGACTTCCGAAATTTACTTGAGTATTATTTTGAACTCACTCGGCCTTACCTGCGACTGTTTTATAGCTTGGAACATTATTACTCTAAAATACCCCGCTGCCAAGTGCCGGAAAACTTTGGTTGCGTCTGGCACAGAGGCACAAGAGGCCTTAACTCAGCAGTGGGTGTTAGCAGGCTGATGATGATGATGATGATGATGACCCCGCTACCGTGGGGTATTCTAGCGTGTCGTCGACCATATAACACATTATCTATCATTATTGGTTTCGGCTGGAAGTAAATAAGTCAGGCAAACAGTAGAAAAACTGTTTTTCATCTCCCACGCTCGGAAAGTTTGCTGTTACTAGAGTAACTTACGATCGTGTAAAGGCCGGATTTAAACTATCTGAACTTTTGTGCGCTTCGAAATTTGAACGCGACGCCGGGACAGTCTTTCCCGCGCCCTATGGTTTTGAAAAAGAAAAAAACACTGGCCGTTTAAGTAGATGCCAGATCCCGATGGAAAATAAAACCTCATTCATAGTTCGTTTAAACGCGTATTTCAGCGAAAGCGATTGTTCGTGCCCATTCTCTATACAAAACTGTGAATGTAAATGGTGCATAAGCATCTTTTAAAAAGGTAAAGTCACGGAATAGAACATTCAGAAACGCGGTTTCTTCTTATAGTCTTTTCAATATTTTGTACACATATTTATTTTTAAATACCAGTAAATAAAAAAAATGCTGCGCTTCTGTTTTATCAAATAGATAATTATGTTTTGGTTTGTTAAATACATTTCTTCAAACGATATTACTAATTTCATTTTTTATGTCCTACAAATTTTTAATTTATATGGTATAAGTTCAGAATGCACCCGGAAAAAAAAACATTCTTTTATTTACATTATTTTTGTGTCTGGATAAATAAACTTCAGGAAATTATTAATAAAACGAATGGTTTTAATACCAACGAAGCTCAAAACTTTAGTGCGGCAGCCGTAACTACAGTAAAATATGCTTTTAAAAGGAACTTATTTGACTCACCTGTTTTGCCTGTAAGTAGTTGTCTATAGAGTTTGTCCCGCTTGGCTAACAAAGTCATTTCCTCGCTTCTGTGAGAGAAACCGCGTTTCTGAATGTTCTATTCCGTGACTTTACCTTTTTAAAAGATGCTTATGCACCATTTACATTCACAGTTTTGTATAGAGAATGGGCACGAACAATCGCTTTCGCTGAAATACGCGTTTAAACGAACTATGAATGAAGTTTTATTTTCCATCGGGATCTGGCATCTACTTAAACGGCCAGTGTTTTTTTCTTTTTCAAAACCATAGGGCGCGGGAAAGACTGTCCCGGCGTCGCGTTCAAATTTCGAAGCGCACAAAAGTTCAGATAGTTTAAATCCGGCCTTTACACGATCGTAAGTTACTAGTAACAGCAAACTTTCCGAGCGTGGGAGATGAAAATAACTATTAAATGTACTTACTGACGACATTCATCATACTTTAATCATCATATTATTTTTTGCGAAAAAAGTGAAAACAACCTTCTTGTAAGTTAAACTATTTGTAGAAAACCAGCGCATGAAAAAAAAAAACGTGGTACGAGCATTGCAAGGAGAAGTAACCAAACACAAAGAGAGAAAAGCAATTGAAGAGCTAACGGTAAAACCAGTACGTCGGCTCGTCGGAATAGCTCCTCGGATTGATTGAGTCAACATCGTCGGTGTAATGAGGGCCCTTCCAATTACGAGTGTTTATTTTTTAAAACTCTCTAGTACTTTGCTTTTTACGCTTCTCATGCTTATTGGCTTTACGATCCATTCAACATATTTTTTGTTCTATAAATAACACGGGTTTCTACAATACCATCCTGCATACACTTTAGTTTTGTGAGTTTTTCTACTCATGGATACAAACAATAAGATTGTGACTTCAAATCGACAAAAAACGCAACTTCTAAAACAACTATATTATCAATAACAGTTGGAACTTTTTATCAGTCAGAACCTGAACTGTTTTCCGTCCCTGTTAGGAAGTGAGATATTCCTTACATCTCATTCAATGAAAAACGTACCAAAATAGCTATAAAGTAGTAAATTGAGAAATGCGAGAAATATCCGCCCATTTGAAGCGAGCCAATCAATCAGTCTTCGAATCCAAGAATAACACGCTAACACCGGGTCGGAACTCTACACGTATTTAAATTCCTCTGTTGGAATATCCTCGGTGGGGCTATCGCGAACTGCACTTTAATATGATTCAAAAATATAATCGTGATTATTCATTGATGCTATATTTTTACACAATGATCGTTACGTGGCAGCTATACCTTTCATTAAATTATTGTTCATTACTTTAGTGTTACATTACTTTACCATAATAAGTTAATTACTGGTACGTACCTCGGCATTATGGTAAAGTAATGTAAGATTAAAATTGTAAAATGTTCTTTATGACAGAATGCTCAGGCGTTCACGAAAGTATGTTTTCCGTGGGTCGCGGCCGATGTTATGGCATCACGTTCGGCCGTACGCCTTCGTAACATCGGCCGGCCATACAAATCGATAAAATATCGTGGCTGCATCAGTCGCGATCCACGGAAGTCTACTTTTAGTCAACGGCCACTTTCTTCTTTTATTTATCAACTAGCTTTTGGCCGTGACTTCGTCCGCGCAGACTTATTTTTTTTCTCCTGAGGTTTTCCGTTGTTTTAATGGTTATTCTGCTATTTGGGGCGGATAGAAATCCAACAAATCAAAAATCGTAAAAATCGGTCCACCCGTTCTCGAGTTATAAAATTAAATGGTGTAACTAACACGACTTTGTTTTATACCCCTATATTAAGATTAAGAAGATTTGTACCGAAACCCATCGACGTCCACAAGGAATTCCCATTCGTTATGTTTCATTCGCGGTAGAGCCACGTTTAGTTGCTTGCGAGTGAGTTCACGGAGAGGAATCAATTAGTTCACACCGCGACGCCATTAGCGGCGCCGAGGGCTCCCAGATTGAACACTTGAGAGCGCACGACGCAAGGTACGGACGAACACCAACTATGTGAGAGATTACATCGCTTTTAATAGTGTGCAGGTTTCTTATAAGTAGGTACAACAATGCGGACGAGAGAGTATACCGGAGTAATAATTCCTTTACAATGAGCCATTTTCAAAGAACAAATTCAGAGCAGTTCATAGATGGCTTTTACAGGCGTGGCCATAGAAGAACCGGAATACGGCTGTCAAAATTAATATGTGATAAGAGAAATCTGACAGCCGTATTCCGGTTCTTCTATGGCCACGCCTGTAGACACCATCTATGCTAAAACGGCTCATTGCCCAATCTTTGTGTCTCACTGCAGGAAAAAGGACTTCCTGTTTCATATCTTATGGTCTTGAGTCGCTTCTAACTACTCCGGAAATGTTCGCCCGATGCAACCTTCCCTAGCTTCCACACGACAAGACAACCTATGTAAGCTCTAACGTGATCGCATAAATGGTTTAGGAATACTAGAACACGAACAAACCAATTAACCCAATATTTTTGTTTTTTCTAAAGCACTAACCCGTGCTAGGGAATAATTTAAACATTTATAATAAGTTGAAAAAATTCACTCGGGACAGGACTTGAACCCGCAACCTTCCAATTGGTAGAGCGCCTGCACGGTATGCGGAAGGTTGCGGGTTCAAGTCCTGTACTGGTACCACGAGTGCTTACTGTCAATGTCACTGAAAGTGACAAGTTGCATAAACAACCTTACTACTATAGTATTAGGATACATGACAGACGTCCGGCGGACGTCCGGCACAGCTTTTTCGCACTCGTGGTAGCTATACTGTCCCGAGTGAATTTTTTCAACTTATTATAAATGTTTAACCCAATATTGTTTATACAATTTCTCATTTATTTATTTATGGCTTACAATTTGAGATGGCGTCTCGTGAGATAGTTAATTTTTCTTGCCAACTCTCGGGTGGGGCACAAAACATTAGAAATCCGCTACAAGCTTATCGCTTCCTCCCTAAGGTTTATCTCTCCTGTCAGACAAGCGCAGCAGTGTCACGGTGAATTCCGTCGAGACGCGGTTCAGGGTTCGATCCCCGTCGCGGCCGGGCGCCTCTAATGAATTGCCTTCATTTGTCCTGTCGCCGCGCCGCGATCCGTCCGCCGATACCACCGCCGCCGTGTCGGCTGTTTATGTGTCTCTACTCTCTCCCCTGGGAGTAGTAATGAAGAGTTTTAAAGCGTGTCTAGGCTTAAGTTGAGGATCACAATGGGCATGCGTGGCGATTAAGCTCATACTGTCTCTTCTGAAAGAAGAAGAACGAAGGCCTGGGGGCCAATTCTCAGGAATCTCGCATTCGACACATTTCGAAGAGAAAAATCTCAAGTCATTTCGATCCCAACTGCTCAGACCCCTCGAGTTGTGTCGAGCAAAAAAGGCAAACATCTCGCGGAAATCTCGTGCCTCGTGTCGAGGATGGCTTCGTGAGAATAGGAGGTGTGACATTTGCAGCAAAATTACATTTTTTCTTCGAGATGTGTCGAATGCGAGATTCCCGAGGATTAGCCCCCTGCGCCTAGCAGAGTGACATTTTTGAATAGATCACTTCGTTTACTTATTTCATTGATATTGAAATAGCCAATGGATCTCATCATGGTGGAGTTTATTCTATCTCTGCGTGCGTCTCTCTTATGTCACAGAAAATAAATCGTTGCCATCTGAACATTTCCACCGGTTTATCGATAGGTAACTAGCTTTTGCCCACGACTTTGTCCGCGCAGACTTATTTTTTTCTCGTGAGGTTTTCCGTTGTTTTAATGGTTGCTCTGCTATTCGGGGCGTAGAGAAATCCACCAAATCAAATATTCACTAAAATCGGTCCACCCGTTCCCGAGTTATAAATGGTGTAACTAACACGACTTTGTTTTATATTATTATGTTAAGATGTTCCGTAACGTGTAACTGAAACTCGTTAGAAGGTTGGGCATAACTTCCCACCGCAGGTGAGTGAGGTGGTGAGCACAAATCAATTACATTTTCAAGGAAGTCGGCGCGGCTTCCATTATTCAGTCACAAAATAAATACTTAAAACTGATTTCCTTCACACTAAAGTACCACATACCCAAGTTTAAAAAAGTAAATGGCAGCCTGTACAAATAAACGTGGTACCATTAGGTGATGGGCAAAGGACATAACCAACTACCAAGTCAAAATGGCCACAAATCAGCTTAGATGGAAAATACATGGAAGAGGCATACGTCCAGCAGTGGACGGATAATTTGCTCAAGTAGAAGAAGAGGGTACCGTTTCTTTACTTCTATAGGTAGTGTAGTCATTATTTAGGGTGGTATTCTAGAACGCTACGTAAACTCAGTTCAAACTAGAAAGCTACTTAAACTCTATTTAAACTCAGTTCAAACTAGAAGGCTCCTTGAACTCTGCTTAAACTCAGTTTAAATAGAGTTTAGTAGTGTCGACTGTCGGTAAAACAGTGCATGTTTTGATTTGAATATCCCTCCCTTCATATCAAAACATGCACTGTTTTATCGACAGTCTGAACTCTGTTTAAACTGAGTTTAAGTAGCGTTCTAGAATACCACCCTTAGAAGCGAAAACTTAGCAAGCGAAAATTCATAATGTTCCCAAACCCTTTCGGATTTTCAGTCTGTGAATTTACCACAAAATGTAACCCACTGAACCGAGCTTCGGCGTCATATTTGCTGCCGCAAGTTCCATTATTCAGGCAGTGTGTACGCGGCACGTATGAGGCTTTTCAATCTCCTTTCAATCAATCTTCCACTTTGGCCGCGAATTCATTGCGCGAGCTGAAGGAGCGCATTTGCATGTAAATCACTTGCCGTAGCCGCGCCGCCGCCGCCGGGGTGACTTCTCAGATTATTCCTGATTTCAATAAAACCTGTATAGCTACCACGAGTGCGAAAAAGCTGTGCCGGACGTCCGCCGGACGTCTGTCATGTATCCTAATACTATAGTAGTAAGGTTGTTTATGCAACTTGTCACTTTCAGTGACATTGACAGTAAGCACTCGTGGTACCAGTACTGGTTGATTGGTTTAGTTCAGTTTCTGTTTTCCCAGCACGGCAAAATATTAATGAATGAATGAATGAAATTGATTGTGCTATAACATGGGTTACATTAGCTGATGAAATTGCTTTGGTACATTTAGGTCACCAGGTTCTACCTTATTAGGTGTAGGACACATTTTAAAGTAACGTATTTTAAAATGTAATCAATGTCGGTAACCAACAGCAGATAGGGGTCAATATCGCTTCAAAATTTCGTAATTTCACAGGCGAATGTAATTACTTTTATTAACGTTGAAACAATCGACTTGTATTGGTTTAACCTCGTCCAAAAGCTTAGGGTGGTATTCTAGAACGCTACTTAAACTCAGTTCAAACTAGAACGCTACTTAAACTCTGTTTAAACTCAGTTCAAACTAGAAAGCTCCTTGAACTCTGTTTAAACTCAGTTTAAGTAGAGTTTATTAGTGTCGACTGTCAATAAAGCAGTGTATGTTTTGATTTGGCTATCCCTCCCTTCCTATCAAAACATGTACTGCTTTATCGACAGTCTGAACTCTGTTTAAACTGAGTTTAAGTATCGTTCTAGAATACCACCCTTAGTCATACTTTTTTTACTCAATACTAGTGTGACTGGTCGCGGTTCCCATCATTAATTTCTCTTATTCAAACTTAGTTTTTTGTAAAAAAAAAACAATGCCTATAATTAACAATGGCAATAATGTTTTACTTAAAGTAAGCTTACATCTCGAAACACACTATCTGTCGGTTTCTGAATTGAGAAATTCGCTAAGCAAATGGATAAGTATCGTCCTGTCTCTGCAGATTTCTCACAATAGAGCGTGACAGAACGATAGTAAAGTATTTGCTTAGTAAAATTCTTTATTTTACTAAGCAAATACTTAAGTATCGTTCTGTCACGCTCTTTAGCGAGAAATCCGCAGAGACAGGACGACACTTAGGTTCGTATTTGCTTAGTGAATTTCTCAATTCAGAAACCGGGCCTCAGTGACTAAAAATTCAAACAGCTTACAGTATTTTTTCTATTGCGTCCAGTTTCCCCGCCTGATTAGTTTAGTTTGTAAACTCCGTTTATTTTCATAGCTCTTCGGAAGTTCCGATGTCCGCGGTAGTTAGGAGCCCCATCGCTAAAAGTTGCGGCAACTATTATTCCGTTATCGGTTGTAATTCGGCTCGTTTGGTCCCGAGCTGATTATGAATTCATCAGTTCGGCGCTAGTTGGCGGTTTTCCCGCCGCCGCGAAGTGGAAGATACAAAAGTTCCACGTTGGCAAACTTTCAACCAAAGTTGCCTCAAACTTGACAATCAGTCAATTGTGGTCCAGATAATGCTACCAGCAAAATCAGGCATTTAAATCAAGTCGTAAGGTTCAAAGTTTAAGTTTTAGCAGGCAAATTCAAATTCGGAAATGTTTACGGTCTTCTTTTATAAGGTTAAAAAATTCGCTCGGGACGGGACTTAAGCCCGCACGGTATACAAGAGGTTGCGGGTTCAAGTCCTGCCCCGAGCGAATTTTTTAACCTTAAGTATAAAAATCTTTGTAATGTTCCCTAGCACGGGTTAGTACTTTAGGAAAGCAGCACCTTATTATAAAAATAAAAATAAATAAATAAAATAAATAAATAAATACAAAAAGTAGTGAAAATGAAAATGAAAATTATTTATTACTTTAAGGTGGGATGATAGCAACGAAGCAGTGGCACTGCCCAAAAAACTTGTCGTAGACCAGAACACGTAATCGGCTGAATTATTGTTGTTCTGTTGTTTACAATAATGAAAAAAATACTTTGTTATTTCCGCGAACGAAAAATCGCTGAACAAAAATAGCTCATTTTAGCTACAAAATGTAAAAAACTGTGAAAATTTTGAATTTCCCGCCACGTCGCTATCATCCCACCTTAATGAAGGTACATTTGGTTGAGTTCTTGTTAAAATGAGACGGAAAATCCAAGGCACTTAAGCAAAATATTTTTTTTTTGTCATCGTGCGGCTTGCTTTAGTTAGATGGTGTGAAAATGTTTCGTGTCTTTCTGTGTCTTTGTCTCTATCGATACTCCGGCCTCGTTCCGCGCTTCTGCCGCCTCAGCTTTTATGTATTTTCTTGTTTAACGACCGCTTGTTTTGATTAATTATTAGTTGCCCCGTTATGCTTGCATCTCCGTCAGCAAACAAAGCAAAAACATACCTACGTAACTGAATAACAAGGTATTTGAATAAATCGGATCCCAAAAGGAATTTGTGGAATTCATGGAATGAAAACAACTTTTTACCGGATAATATTTTGCACTCGTCTTTTCATTACGTACTTTAACATTTTGGACACGCACGAGCACTGGAAAAGATTCATAAATTTTCTGAAAAAAATCCATGTGTTGGACGAAAGTTTGAAAAAGCGTCATAAATGAAATAACAGCCAGAGGTTGCTCAGAATGCGTAAGTGATTTTAATTATGTATTCTTAAGAAGACAATAGACATCTAATGAAGGTGCCAAACTATCGGAACCTCTCTAAGTAAGTCCCAAACAAAGTGGAAATAACAGGCCAGGGCGAGAGGATTAGTCTGTTGTATAATTTTAGAGCCGCATCATTAAGACGAAAGGGATGGCCAAGAGCAAGCAAGAGCCCGGTAAAGCCGACCCCAACTTGAGTCCGCAACAATGTTGATGCAAGGAGACCGGCGTGTAGGTACTAGATATCAATCTACAGAAAGGCAGCTCCGGATTAGTCGCACAATTTTCAGGGCATTGCCGTAAAAAACACAATAAGGAAAACAATTCTCTTAGGGTGGCATTAATAGTTGTCATCTCAAGCTTGAGCTTAAGTAGGTGAACACAGAAAACAAAGTCACCGACTTGAGACCTTGGCTTATGTCAATGTCAAGCTCAAGCTAGTGTCTATAGCCACTCAAGCTTGACATTTTAGCCAAGGCCATTTTAGCCAAGACCTTATCATTTTGTTTTCGGAGATCTGAGACTTGAGCTCGAGCTTAAACTGATGACTATTAATATAATGCCACCCTTAGTTTGGGGTTGCATAGCGCGACAAAGGTTGGTTTGCATTACACGACTGGTATAGACATATTTTATTCTAAACGGGTCGAAATGAGGTTAATTTTGTTGGTAAAATTAATGTGTTGATTTATTGCTCAATCATGCGATATAATGGGATTGCGCTGTTTCTAACTCAACTGATACATTGGGAACGCGAATCATTACGCTAGAGTCCCAGGAGCTATATCGTTTGCGAGATATGTCATATAAGTGCTAGTAACTGTTATGCATGACGCTTGGGTGATGTTTTGACCGTCTATTTCAGAGGCAGCTAAAAGCAACAAAACTCAAGCCATCTCAGCTTTTACGCTCTGGTACTTCTGTTCTTTATTTTGGCGAACATTCGCGATACAGTGTGGCCTTAATTAATTTACTCATTAACAATAGCGCCAAGGAATTCCTTTCATCGAAAGTTCAACTTGCGATTAGGGCTTCCATTGTGTCAGCTACTATAACGCCACGTGCTTAGCGCACACATTGGCTTAGCCCATACCATCTCTTGCCGTGATGTTGGCTTACAGTGGCCGTACAACTATCCGATGGCTATTCAAAGTAATGTCGATCGCCGACGGGCCCTGTGACCAGCAACCAGGGCCCTTAGCCTGTAACACAATGGTGCCAAAATGGGCTCCCGGTTGACGGTTTTAATTACGATTTATTAATGCTGTCGGTCCAGTCTCGGTCCTTTTAATGTTTTTGTAGTACAGCAAAGAATATTATGAGTCTAATTCTAGAGGATTAGTTCGCTGGTCGTAGGAGAACAACGAAAAAATCCCGGTTTTGTCCTTCTACCTGGGACGCCATTGATACGCCATTGCAGGCTAAGGCCCCAGGTATGATCGTCAATGACCTAGTGTTGTGATCGGGGTAACCTTCATAGAACACTTATCATAAACACAAGTGATCCGGCAATAATCTACGTATGCTCAAGAGTGGACGAATGTCAGCTGACTAATATTAATTTTAGCTTTACTTTTGTACGGGGGAAGACAACGGAAATGAAACAATGGTACTCCGCCTCGGGGCAACATTGTTTTCCACGCATTTAATTTTGATATTCTCTTTCGTTGGTATCCCAGCACCTGCAAAGCCCACTTTTGAGCAACGAATCTATGGAAGCCTAATAAATTACCAGCAATAGGTCCACTGATGGCCGATTCCCCCGCATTACGTGTAAATATTTCTCCCTATCGCCCAATAACTCAGAAATCCGGGCTGGAACCGTAATCGTCGCACATAATTCAGCTTATGGTCGTTCTGTCGGTGTGAGCGATGGAGCGAGCGTGGGAGCGGCACAGAACTCACAGACCACCATGGGTACTCATACAGAAGGTCGATCATCGGACCAATAGGGGAAAAAGATTCCGCTGATCAAAGCAAAGAGGATGGAAGATGGAGCCGAAAAGTCCTGATGTGGAGGCCCCGTACGGGAACGCGAAGTGTAGGCAGACCAGTTGTGACCAAGTGTGACGATAACAAAGCCACAGGAGGCTCAACCTTGACCTGGATAGCCATATACCGGCTTAGGTGGAGAAAACGTGAAAAGACTTCATACGTCTAGCATTGGACAAATAAATACTGAGGAATATCGAAGCAAAGCACAAAGTAGTAGGACCACTTGGCCAGAGGGTTGGATAAACTCATAACCGTAATAGTGAGAGAGTCTCGTGACAATTTTTTTGATTAATTAGACCTGCCATGTGGTGGTCCGCGGTCGCAGACTTGAACTGGGCCCAAAGGAGGAAAGAAACCATCTATGTTAAAAATTCCTGACGCAAGAATTCCTATAAACTTGATTTCGCTTAGAGTTTGGTAGAGCCCGAGAGTTAGCACTGTAATCAATGGGAGCCAAGTGTAGATCAAAAGCTAGTTCTAAAAACCGTACTTCAAGTTCTCCAGTTATAATTTTTTTATAGTTATTATAATATTAGGAAACTTATTCTCGGGAATCTTGCATTCGACACATTTTGAAGGAAAATTCTCATTTTGCGGCAAATGTCACTACAGCTCTTAGTGTGGTATTCTAGAACGCTACTTAAACTCAGTTTAAACAGAGTTCAGACTGTCAAAAAACAGTGCATGTTTTGATATGAAGGGAGGGATATTCAAATCAAAACATGCACTGTTTATCGACAGTTGACAGTATTAAACTCTACTTAAACTGAGTTTAAACAGAGTTCAAGGAGCGTTCTAGTTTGAACTGAGTTTAAACAGATTTTAGTAGGGTTCTAGAATACCACCCCTAGTCTCACGATGTCATCCTCGACATAAGGCACGATATTTCTACGAGATGTTTGCCTTTTTCGCTCGTCATGACTCGAGTGGTCGGGAGCAGGAGATATCGAAATGACATAAGATTTTTCCTTTGAGATGTGTCGAATGCGAGATTCCCGAGAAATTGCCCCCAGACCGTCCTTCTGCTACATGTTTTCGTGTCTTATAGTCGTGGTGCCTGGTGGAAGCAATAATCGTCGCGTATCGAGGGGTGGTCGCTGTCAGGCGCACGCGTCACTTCTATCGCCTCTTCTATCGTACGCTACGTCACCCCGACACCCGCGTGTGAGCTTTTTACCCCCTCCTTCTATCGGGTTTGATTTGTTTGTTTGTCTGGTTCGCTTTTATTCTTTGTGTGTTTGTACTCTTTAAACGTGTGGGCTTTTTATTATCCCGCCTTTCGTTCCCTTCATTATTAACAAGTTTTTATTCGTTCGAATTTGTAGAAACTGTCAAAGTTAACAGCGCTGAGAGATTTACGGCGGTTTTACGCGTTTTACGAGAATCATGGGGAAAAAAGCGTCACAGCGATGAGTGATAAATGGTTATCTAAAAGTGGCACATGTGCTGACTAAGGCTGGTATTAATAGTCCTCTGAGATCACCTACTTGAGATCGGTCTCAAGTAGGTGAACTCAGAAAACAAAAATCACCGACTTGAGACATTGGCTTATTAATAAACCTATCTTAGGCGCGAACTTGAGTCCTCGACTTGATTAAAGAATGAACTATTTGAACGAATGATACCATTTAAAGTTCAAAATGTGGTCAAAAAGCTTAAACCCAACTCAAAAGTACTAGGCGCCCATACATTATAAAGAGACTATTCGAAAAGGCACAACCTGAGTTTGGCCTCCTTTTGGTCCATAAAATTGTCCATGGTCCGGTGTTATTCAGTTGTCCACTTGTCATTTCTATAATAGTCCAGGATTCCACAAACATAAAAGTGATGTTACAAGATATAACACGAACTCTACTCCAAATAGGTACTCGATTATAATAACTAGTGGTTCACCCCGAACTGTGAACTCAGGATTTTTGCTAACCCCATATCCACTCTTCGTCCGATTTGGATTTGGATGTTAGAATTTTAAAATTCTTTTAATTCCATTAAGCCGCCTTTATATTTTTATGACGACACAATCATTCATACATACAAACATACAAACATACTTCGATCGCTCGTTCAATATGACGACACAATTTTGTAGCGGCTCCCTGGTCTAGACAAAAAGGAACAGATCTGACTCGCTTCAGCCATTTTTATTCAGCATTGTTATTCGTTACTTTGGCAACAGAGAGCTTGATCTTGAGTGAGTAACTCAGCATATTAATAAAGCAGCGCTTACTTGAGACCGATCTCAAGTCCTCGACTTGAGTCAAGAATGAACTATTTCAACGACTTGAGTAAAGAATGTACTAGGCTACCATACATTAGAAAGAGGCTAACCACAACCTCAGTTTCACCTTCAAAGAGGTTCGTAAGGTGAACAACTTTTTTCACTGTTTTCAGAACTGTCGAATAAAAGAAAAAACTTTTTCTATTGTCAAACATCAGTCAAACTACGAAAATAATTATTATAAAAATGTCTCGTAAATTCTTGTGATTTTCAGTATATTGAACGTTTCGGTTATGGATAATAAGTGGCGCCAGAGAGGTTATTTTCAATATTTTGGCCGAAAAATATCATGCCGGAAACTTCCAACAGAGAGCTTCAGTTCATTCGAGCTTCCGTTATTCGAGCTTCCGTTTTTCGATCTTCAGTACCTAGCGGACCCAGTTGGATGACCTCTACAAACGAGTTGCTGACAAGACAGGTATTTATTCACTATAATTGTATAAAATATACATAGTTCACGATACAAGTTACAGATATCGTCTAGTTTACGATATAAGTTACAGATATCGTCAGTTAGGTCTTTAAAATACCCCATCATCAACGTTTTTTGCGCATTTAATATAACTTTAGAGGTTATGTTTACGTAGAGAAAGTAGTAATTAGCCAAGCGAATTTATAATAAATTATAGAGCGACTGCAAACCTAACGTTTGATCGCTGCGCACATAATTCTACTACATTAATGTTTTATTTTGATTACAGGAAAATCAGAAAGTACCTACTGTCCGACGCATAATCGACGAAGTTAGGGCGTTATGATAGGAGGGATAAAAACCAAGGCAATTTTAAAACACCAGCTTTGGTCCCGAAACCTGGAATAATGTGTGGAGAATGAACACATAAAATGAGGGGAAGAATACTCGACTCAGCGCAAATTCATGTCAGGTGTAGAAATTTTAGATGATGATTAGGAAACAATATTGTATTAATAAATATGTTACAACTCTCCCAGGCTTGTTTATTTTCCAATTAGAAAAAAAAAAAGATAATTATGTAACATTAATTAAGGTCTTCCCTATTCAGATTTATCTTCAAGTATCAACTTAATTTACTAAATACGTAGGTACGTGTCTGAATGATACCACACCCTCAAGTTTTCCCTACTATATCCGCTTTATATTTTATGCATGCCTAGTAACCTCTATGGTCCAACTGGGCTTTGAAAAAAACTAGGTACGAGTAAAGAGGTTTGAATTGTATGTTGTGCTGCCATCTACATGATATGTATCATACTACATGAAGCTTTCTGTCACCAATCGCCATATAAGAGATTCCGGATGTTTATGCACGCCTAATACCTTCAGACCATTGACATGACGTCATTCACGTTACAGCACTCAAATTCTATTGTACACACGACAGCACGTCAAAGTGTACACTTTTGTTGTAAAGTCGCCCGTAACGTAACCGAGTAGAGTACTAGCGTGTAAAGGTCGACGTGTTGTCGTGTGTACGTGCGTTTCACGAAACAATTCCCTTGGATTGTACAAAAATAGTCCCTATTACATCGTAATAAGAGTTTCGTCAAGGGAACTCTTTCGTGAAACGCAATAGAGCCCGGATTTTCAGTAAGGAAAGAGTTGAAATATACTTTCTGCCTTTTTATTAGTGTGTGGTGTAGTTTCTTACAAGATTATGGGAGCCTGCAAATAGTAGTTTTTCTTTGAAATTAAAACTTAATTTTGACAACACTTCAGTATTTGGCCAAGTACAAGCTCGTAGCTTCTGATTCTACCATGCCTTTATAGGTAGTATTTGAGTTTTAGATGGTGACGCGGTGGTGGCATAATGGGTAGAACAATGGACTCGGAATCGACGGATCCTGGTTCGAGTCCCGATGAGGGCATGTACCCTACCCATGACATTAATTTATTTCAAAGTCGCATACATACCACTCCCTGACTGTGAAGGAAAACATCGTGAGGAAACCGGAGCGTCTGAGGCTATATACCAAACTAAACTCAAACTTAGTACCAGCTTATTTTTTTAAACCTCAGCTCTTCGGAGTTCTTTCTTGGTAATATGACTGTGGGGCTCTGAGCTGCTGGACTTTTGCAGCTCGAAGAACTCGGGCTGGTAGAAACACTTTTCTGGCTAGTCATAGCGATGTGGTAGAGGTGCCGGTCGAATGACGACGACAAATTATTTCACACCACAAGGTCCCTTTCCACGTAACTTCCGATGTCGACTATGGTCCTAAGTATATTGTTAAGCTGCAGCTTCTTGCGGTAGGTTCGCTTTGGATGCGCGCTGACTAAACATCATTTTTGTATATTAATTATCAAAGAAAATAACTCCCCTTCTTGCTTTGCGTAGTCGGGTAATGAAAAACACGAACTTGAGTCGGCTATCGCCTGCACTTGGAAATGACAGTCGCAAGTCTGGTCTCAAGTAGGTGAACTCACGTAAGATTGTGTCTATTAATAAGCCAGCGACTCCGGTCTCAAGTAAGTGATCTTACAGCTTCTTAACATTTTATGCATGCCTAGTACTCTAAACCACGTTGTATTGAAATTGAGACGTCACGGACTGTCAAAAGATGAATGACTCACTCAATTCCGAGCTCAAGTCGGCTCTATTAATATGGCGTCGACTCAAGTAATAGTACGGAAGCCGACCGCATGATCTTCACGTCACTTGATACAAAGATAAGCTCTATGGCTTCAAATAGAAAAAGTTACGCTGAGCTCGAATCAATCGGTCTTATCACTCTGAATTGGCCGAAAGGTCGAAAAAAAGGACCACTTCCGGTGCAAAAAAACACCCGATTTTACGTGATCTGATACAAGAATGAGACTGGTGGCTTCAATTAGAACTTCTTTCGGAGAGGCAGAAAAACCAAGTCTGCCAGCGCTGGAGTGGCCGGAAGTACCCGACAGACGCTCTCAAAGATCATGATTTTACTCAAAATTTACGTGATCTGATACAAGAATGTGACTTGTGGCTTCAATTAGCCCTCGATTCGCAGAAGCAGAAAAACCAAGTCTGCCAGCTCTATAGTGGCCGGAAGTACCTGCCAGATGCCCTCAAAGATCAGGTTTTAGACCAAATTTACGTGTTCTGAATTGATCTGATACAAGAATGAGACTGGTGGCTTCAATTAGAACTTCTTTCGGAGAAGCAGAAAAACCAAGTCTGTCAGCTCTGGAGTGGCCGGAAGTACCTGACAGACGCCCTCAAAGATCACGATTTTGCTCCAAATTTACGTGACCTGATACAAGAATATGACTGGTGGCTTCAATTAGAACTTCTTTCGGAGAAGCAGAAAAACCAAGTCTGCCAGCTCTGGAGTGGCCGGAAGTACCTGACAGACGCCCTCAAAGATCATGATTTTGCTCCAAAATTACGTGATCTGATACAAGAATGAGACTGGTGGCTTCAATTAGAACTTCTTCCGGAGAGGCAGAAAAACCAAGTCTGCCAGCGCTGGAGTGGCCGGAAGTACCCGACAGACGCCCTCAAAGATCATGATTTTGCTCCAAATTTACGTGATCTGATACAAGAATGAGACTGGTGGCTTCAAATAGCCCTTGATAAGCAGAAACAGAAAAACTAAGTCTGCCAGCTCTGGAGTGGCCGGAAGTACCCGACAGACGCCCTCAAAGATCAGGATTTTGGTGTATGGTGTACAGTATCACCATCTTACCTGTTCAGGCTATGAAAGATACTTCGTATCTTACACTTAGTTCTACAGGTATGACTACTAAGAAGAAAAAAACCGCCTAGTTCTACATCCATGTATGACTACTTGGAACACGTAAAATGGTATTTTTTTGTTCTGTCTAGTCATAGATTTAACTGTAATTTTATATGTGTATAAAATGATTTGGTTTGGCCCCCGCACTATCTTGTTTACTGGTTAAGTGCCCTTTGTCCACGAAAATCCATTGAAAAGATCCATTGATGGATTTTTGTGGACTTTATGTCCACTTTAATCCATTACTTGGGACTGTAGTACGGAATGTATTTTTTGGACACAATGAGTAACAAAAAAATAATTAATAAGATATTGATAGGTACACCAAGGGTAAAAACACTTTCAGGCCAAGTTATGAGCCCAGTGTTATGTTCTAAAATGTTAAATCCCAAAACAAAACAAAAAACACAGACTTTCAACAAGTAGGTAACAAGTCTAAGTGGCAGATGTCAGGATTTTTACTGTCAGTCGTACAGCCGTTTAGAAGTTAATATAAAAAAGGATAATTATTCTTACTACCCGTTGTCCTATTACCCGTTTTCCCGTAGAAATTAAGCATTTTCCCGCGTTTAGTAGCCTATGTTCATCAAGGATAATGTCGGCTTCTAATGGTAAAATATTTTTTAAAATCGGTTCAGTAGTTTCGGAGCCTATTAAATACAAACAAACAATCAAATCTTTCCTCTTTATAATATTATAGTGCAGATGTAGATTAGTGTAGATAGTGTAGGTAGATGATGGTGCACATGGCTACTTTAGCAGGTAGAGGGCGCGAGGGGTGTGGAGTGTAAAAATCATTATGACTGTACTAATACGTCAGATGGTTCGACATAAACTGATTTATTTTTAATACATGTAAGTAACAATAAGGTCTGTATGACAAGCAAAGGAAAAAAGATGAGCTAAATAAGCTGAAGTAAGAATACCCAAACGACTGGTTTCTACATTTTCTTGCGAATTTGTGATTATACATAGAGCATCGCTTGTATCGATCCTATGTTTCAATATAAATAAAAAACGGCCAAGTGCGAGCCGGACTCACGAAACGAAGATTCCGTGCAGCCATTCAATAAAAACAATGGTTTCATGGACCCTCGGTGCGTGAGTTCAACTCGCACTTGGCGTGTTTTGACCATGGCTGGTCTGATAGTAACTTTTGATCAATACAATAAACAAAATCGAATGGCACGTAAAAATAATTATGTCAAAAAAACAACGTTTCTTGCAATTTTCTATGTGTGCATAGTGAATCGCCCGAGCGCAACGAAAAATGCACAACATCGATTCCTGTATCAAGTACACTAAAAAAATCGAAAATTTTCACATATCAAACCCTAGAATTAGTTGGGGCTAGAGATGGGCGGCGCGGAAAGCTTCCGCCGGAAACTTTCCGGAAAGTTTCCAAAATGGGAAGATATCCGGGAAGATTCCCAAAATGGGTATTTATGTGGGTAGAAACGTTTTTCATTGCAGTTATTGATCAAAATGAATCCTTTTACAGTTGTGTGCACTTATAAACAATAGACTGCCAATAATTTTTACAATTCTTTTGTAAAACAGGCGTACTTTCGATTTTATGTGATGATTTCTTTAACTTCGCCGAAAATCGGAAATAAAATACGAATTCTTCACGAATTCTTCATGAATTCTTCAATAATTCATAATCACAAGACTTATCACATCAAAATTATTTGAATTGCACCTAGCTAGAACATAAATTATACAAGGTGGCAACATAGAACTCTTTTTTTTGGGCTGATTCTCAAAGTGCCGTCCAAACAAAAACATTTTTCATTCCGTTGGAGTACATAACCGTGACAAAATCATTTTGTTTTATTTCACATAATTATGGGGTACCATAAGGTTTTTTTAATAGCGAAATTGGTTTCATTGTGCGGGTTTCATTGTTTTAATAAAATTAAACAAAATGAAAAGTGGTGTGCATATCTAAACAATAGCTGGCCAGTAAACGATCGGAATTTTTTGCATAAACTGGTAAAATCGCGTCTTTAACTTAACTTCTCAAAACAAAATACTGAGTAGGTAGGTATAGGAGCTTTAAAAAATCCGGACAAGTGCAAGTTAAACTTGGAGAGGGTTCCGTACATTCGAAGTTCATTTACGCACAAATGTTGAGAAACCATACCAAACCATTGATCGTATACTGAGGTGTTGAGTGTGGTGCGGATTTGGTCGGTCCAACGGGTCGGGCATCTTCCCCTTCCCGTCGATCTTCCTAGTAAAAATCTGTTTTTTCAGGTTGTCACTGTCTTTCTTGGCAATGTGACCAAAGTATTTGAGGACCCTACGTGTGCAGATGGTCGCTCTTGCTCATCGCTCATCCAATTCTCATCCAATATCTACACGTTGGTACGGTGTTCAGCTCATTCAATATCGACATGTTGGTACGGCGTTCTGACCAATGTATGTCCAGCATCCTCCCCCGTTTTGTTAACTTTGCTTATGCTGTATAATCGGTCAATTGTTGAGGTTTAGCTATTAATTTTCTGTAGAATCAATAATATCTAACCTAACCAGATTATAGATAAGAAAAAGATAAAACAAAATTTATTGCCAAAACCAAAACATCACACACAAAAAACACTATAACCGAAAACCGAAAGGTAGGTAGTAGGGATAGGTTTTACAGGAAAACCTTTAAAAAGTCCATGGTGTAGAAAATAACAAAGGAAAATATTAATTTTATTTTTGTAGCATTAGTTCCTCAACTCTGGCGTTCTACAGTCCTATATCTATGGTTTGGTATGGTTTCTCAACATTTGTGCGTAAATGAACTTCGAATGCACAAAACCCTCTCCAAGTTTAACTTGCACTTCTCTGGATTTTTTAAAGCTCCTATACCTACTCAGTATTTTGTTTTGAGAAGTTAAGTTAAAGACGCGATTTTACCAGTTTATGCAAAATTTCCGATCGATTACTGGCCAGCAACGGTTATGTACTCCAACGGAATGTAAAAATGTTTTTGTTTGGATGGCACTTTGAGAATCAGCCCAAAAAAAAGAGTTCTATGTTGCCACCTTGTATAATTTATGTTCTAGTTAGTAGCAATTCAAATAATTTTGATGTGATAAGTCTTGTGATTATGAATTTATTATTGAAGAATTATTGAAGAATTCATGAAGAATTCGTGAAGAATTCGTATTTTATTTCCGATTTTCGGCGAAGTTAAGAAATTATCACATAAAATCGAAAGTACGCCTGTTTTACACAAGAATTGTAAAAATTATTGGCAGTCTATTGTTTATAAGTGCACACAACTGTAAAAGGATTCATTTTGATCAATAACTGCAATGAAAAACGTTTCTACCCACATAAATACCCATTTTGGGAATCTTCCCGGAAACTTTCCGCGTTTCTTCCCAAAATGGGTTGATTCCCGGGAAGAATCCCATCTCTAGTTGGGGCCTATCTAAAACAGCCAGTTTCGTTTTGACATTAATAAACGTTTTGAAGATATTTTGCTTGAAAAAAAATAGGCGGCGCACTTTTTTTTAAGCAAAATATCTTGCAATCTGTTATGGATATCAACACAAAACTGGCTGTGTTACATAGGTCTCAACTAATTCTAGGGTTTGATATGTGAACATTTTTGTTTTTTTTAGTGTATTTGATACAGGAATCGATTTTGTGCATTTTTCTTTGCGCGCGGGCTAAATCACTATGCCCAGCGCCTTAAATCACGGTTTTACTCACTAGTCGGCTACACCGACGTGAGTAAAACCGTGATTTAATAGAAAAATGTGCAGTGCTCACGAAAGTTTAGGTTTTAAAAAAAATCTTGCACCCTATACCTAACTATATTCTTCAAAATCTGTAAATGCCATTCGTAATATTTTCGCATTCCGATGATTTTCTTCTTTCACAGTTTTCCTGTAGCTATAACGGTTCTGGCTGTCCTTGCAACCTACCTCAAAACTCAAGGATATGAGTATAGTCATATTCGTGAGCTTTGAGGTAGGTTGAATGAAATGACAAAGTTAGAGAAGTTTAAAGTTACAGGCCCGCCTGGCCATGAAACCTATTGTGTATAGACAAATAGACAATGCCGTGGTCAGACTGTTTTGACAGGGTTACGTGGCCGTGTACCTTACCGACCACGGAACGAAAGCGCAAAAAGCATCCCAGTTTGCGTGCTTGTTGCTTTGGTTCAGTTACACTGGTCGATGCAATCGAAAAAAAAAATTAAAACAGGACGGTGCTAAATACTTGTATTGTTTTTTACCATTTTTCTGAACTTCCTGTCTAAAACACATTGTAAGACACACATATGGTATTTTTCTCATTTTTTCTTTTCGATCAAGGAACAGACAACCAGCACAAAATTGACAGATGAACATCTAATATGTTGGCACTATACTAATTTTATTGATGACTGTCATTTCTGTAAAGACCTAAGTCCACACACTCCGATTTTTTTTACACTCTGGTTTCATCATAAATATTTTTTACATTGCTTTGAAAGTGGTAGTTACATTTCAGATGTTAAAATAGTTGATATTTAAAAGCTCAGCACATTCAACCTATTTAAGGCATGCAAATATTATAAGTACATAATGCTAAACAGTATAATTATAATAATGTTAATAATTTTTAAAGATGTCAATAAATTTTAAGTCAATCCGATGACTGACAGTTTTTTCTGTAGTTATAACGGTTAATGGTGCTACCTCAACGCGTTATCCTGTATAATGGAAATGTTTTTATTTTTTATTATTGCAAGTATTTTCACCATGATTTTTGATGCTTACAAGGAACAAAATCGAATGTGTACGAAAAAAAAGTGTTGTCAAATCGCAAATTTTTTGGCACCCTGTCTATAATTTTCAAAATTTTTAAATGCCACTCGTAATATTTTTGCAATCTGATGACTTTATTTTCTGACAGTTTTTCTGTAGCTATAACGGTTGATGGTGCTGCCTCAACGCGCCACCCTGTATAATGGAAATGGTTTTATTTAGATTTTTTTATATTTCTAATGTTTTGACCATGGCTTTTGATCCTTATTTACTAGAAACAAAATCATATGGCACGAAAAAATAAGTTTGGTGAAATTTACCAATTTACTTGCACCCTGTATATATTTTTCAAAATTTCAAAATCTGTAAATGCCATTCATGATATTTTCGCAATTCAAAGACTTTTATTCCGACAGTTCTCCTGTAGCTTTAACGGTTAATGGTGCTGCCCTTGTAAACCAACAACAAAAGTACATACAAAAGTATTAACTCTTGCTTTTGGGTATATACTCAGTAAAAACGAGTAAAAACGAATGAATATTCATATTTTCTTTACCGAATCATTCAATACTATTTAGTATTTACTCACCGCCCATCTCTATCCGAAATGTCAAAAACGATCCTTGTGGTCGGGTCACTAAGTAACATCCTTCTGGCGAACACTTCCAGGCCCGAGTCTCCACTCTATTAACTGACTGATCCAGTGTGTATCTACCAGACAACCTTTATTTAAACATGAACATTTGCAACTTATTCAATTTTTGTACCAGATGAAGTAAATGTAGTAGTCACCATCAACCTTTGAGGCCGTCTGTCGGGTACTTCCGGCCACTCCAGAGCTGGCAGACTTGGTTTTTCTGTTTCTGCTAATCAAGGGCTATTTGAAGCCACCAGTCTCATTCTTGTATCAGATCACGTAAATTTGGAGCAAAATCATGATCTTTGAGGGCGTCTGTCGGGTACTTCCGGCCACTCCAGCGCTGGCAGACTTGGTTTTTCTGCCTCTCCGAAAGAAGTTCTAATTGAAGCCACCAGTCTCATTCTTGTATCAGATCACGTAATTTTGGAGCAAAATCATGATCTTTGAGGGCGTCTGTCAGGTACTTCCGGCCACTCCAGAGCTGACAGACTTGGTTTTTCTGCTTCTCCGAAAGAAGTTCTAATTGAAGCCATCAGTCATATTCTTGTATCAGATCACGTAAATTTGGAGCAAAATCGGGATCTTTGAGAGCGTCTGTCAGGTACTTCCGGCCACTCCAGAGCTGACAGACTTGATTTTTCTGCTTCTCCGAAAGAAGTTCTAATTGAAGCCACCAGTCTGATTCTTGTATCAGATCACGTAAAATCGGGTGTTTTTTTGCACCGGAAGTGGCCCTTTTTTTCGACCTTTCGGCCAATTTAGAGTAATAAGACCGATTGATTCGAGCTCAGCGTAACTTTTTCTATTTGAAGCCATAGAGCTTATCTTTGTATCAAGTGACGTGAAGATCATGCGGTCGGCTTCCGTACTATAAGTCGACTCACTCAAGCAAGTCGGCTAATGTCAATGTCAATCTCAAGATCGTGACTATTAATAAGCAGACAGCTACTCAAGTTTGACATTACCCAAGGCTTGACATTTACCTCCTTGAGATCGATCTCAAGTAGGTGAACTCAGACGACTATTAATACCACCCTAAGTGATCCATTAACACGATAGAGCGCGGTATAACTCGCAGCTTAGTGTTTGAAATAGTGGAGCTGCGGGGCTTAGCGCCCACTGGAAATATAACTGTCCGGCGGATAAACCGACGTGAATGATGAGGAAATTCGAAAGAGACTCGTTTTAGATTTATTAAAACGACTTCACCCGCAGATGTTTCATCAAACTAATAGTGCTGAGCCGACCGAAGACCCAATCCCAGCTAATAGCTCCTCTATTTCTTTATTAACACGGCTTATCCTGGCTTTTGAATAAAAACTGTCACCCTCAGCGCAATCGTCGACAGCAGGCGTTTATCATTTTTTCGATCAGCGCCCCCTGGACCGGCGGGGCGCGGGGCGCGGGGGGCGCGGGTGGCGCGGGGGACGCGGGTAAGGCGGGGTGACAGCAGGATTATCATCGTTCGTGGCGACTCGCAAAAAATATATTTAATAGCTTTTTTGAGGAGACAGGCCTCTGGGAGCGCTTTGATATTTTAAGTGTTGCTTAGAGTGGCTTGCACGGGTGAGGACGGGGTTCATGTGTGAGAGTCAATTGATGTAACGCACTCGAGGGGTACTTGATCGCTTATTTATACTCGTAGCGGCACGAATCAAACATTAACCAACGCAAACTCTACCTAAATTTTGCACGTTTTAGCAACGCAAAAGCGATAATGTTATTTACAAATGTAGGAAGTAGTTGTTTGACAATTAGGTACGCATAAATTTAAATTGTTTCGGCAAATCCAAACTCGCCGGCGCGGGCGGCTGAAAGCATTCATTGTGTTAAAATTTCATTTACATCGTGAAACTTGTATTATTCATGACGGTAATTCGCCCGTGGCAATTTTAATCCGTATCATTAATGGCCGAGGCATTAACAACAATAATGAGATCAGTCGTCATGAATGTGCGTCCCGGCGTGGCGTCGCGTGGCGTGGCTTGAATAAAGTTATCGGAACAAAGACCAAAGCCACAGTTGTATGCGGAAAGTTGCAACGGATTATCCCACTGGATTCCCCGTACTCTTCCAATGGGCTCCAAGATTTTTTGAGCTCTTTATGCCAAATATTTTGATTTATTAGACAAATTATTTTGGAGCCTGTGTACATGCCCGGAGCAAGGTGTTGTATAACAGATTGGGGGTGATTTGTGTGTTGTACAGTCGGCCTCAGTCTCAAATACCCCTTCTTGTTCGATTGGCGCCCTTATGCCGCGCGCGGTAAGAGCTGCCATGGGGTATCTGAGATTGTGGCCGACCGTACCTATCAAGCGTAATGGGCGACGCAACAGTGCCGGCCAAAGGGGTAACGCATTTAACAAAGGTCTCTGTCGCATACTGGAGTTAGGTAATAGCAGTAATTGCGAGAAAATTATCAATACTGTCTGGCAACAACGTCAATATTGCCAATAAAGACACTTCGCTTCTGTCGATACAAACTCCACGTGATGTGGCACAGGTCCGCAGTTACCGTGTTCGCCCGCGGAGTGTTGTCGGTCGCAGCACCAATATTGACAAAGTTTCTCACTACAGCGCTGTTTAGCTCACATGATTGGATTCATTTATTCATGTATCCCAAATAAACTCTCTAAATTCTCTGTAAACGTATCAGATGGAAAATAATCCTATATTCAAATGTGGGACTCTACATATGAGATTAATTTATTTATTAAAATTTAATTCTTTTTCCACCTCCGGCGCGTGTGATAGGTGGAGGTGTCGGGAATTTAAATTTCAAATGCCGACTGACAGCAGCAGCCAGCTCTTTTACATGCATCTTATTTCTTCCAGTTTATGCAGGCCTCGCCACTTTCAATAACATTGCTTACGACTCTATGACCGGTGTTCATTCAGTATCTTGACTGTATTTCGTGTCTTAATAATATCTGAAGAATTCGACCAAGTGATATAGTAAGGTAAGGTAAGGTGGTAAGGGTAGAGGTTATAGGTTCAAGTCCTAACTCGTGCAGAATTTTTAAACTCTAATAATAATATACTGTAAAATTCGCAAAAATCGCCTATCCGCATTGAGCACGGATTTAGCTCGAACTCCTAGGCCTTTGCCCAGTTAGTGGGACATGTACAATTGTACAGGGTACATCTTACTTTTTTTTATACTGTATGTTTCCTAGCATATAAGTAGTGCTTTACAAAGATACGTTATAAAATAAATGTGTTAGTAAACATACCAACTAAAACATTTGCATGTTGTTTGAAGTACGAGTAAAAGTTTCTTCGCTGGTCTAGTTACCACAAAAAATATCGTATTTTTTATTTCAGGCCATCCAACTTCTATTTTCTCGAACGAAATAAGTTTTTCGTACTATCAGCCGAGAAAATACTGATATTTCGGCATCATCGAACGCCCTTCTCGAGCACTCTGTTCACCTAACCACAAAATTCCAATATCGACTGACCTGGCGGACATCCACAATCCCCATAGTCCCTGATGCTCCTCGCAGGTCGCCAGTGCGGCGGCGGCCGCGCCAGCACCTCGCGCCTGAGCCGCTCCACCAGTGGCTGCTGCGGCTCCAGCACTGCGGCCCTCAGCGCGCGGTGCTGCTCCTCCAGCAGCGACAGTCTACTGGTCAGCCCCTGCTGCCGGTGCAGGCTGTACCCGCTGGACACCAGGCTCATCGCACACGCGCACCACAAAACACAGCAGTACAACCAAGGATCTCCCGGACAACGCTCTGAACACTTCTCCCATTTCTCCTTGACATCTTTTTTCTTCTTCGCCTCAGGCGGCGGCGCGGTCTTCGCCGCCGGCTTGCCGCTCCCGCCCACTTTGACAATCATCGTCAATTCTCTCTCTCATGAAAGGTGGAAACTTCTCGTGTGTTTCCGCGGCAACATCTCCGCCCCGTGGGCCGCACCGGCCTATCTCCCGCGGACACAATGATGCATCGCGCGGCCGGTGTTGACAATTAATTGACGAATTTTGTCGCTATAAGAATTCACACAAAATATCTTCCTTTTTCTGAAGAATGGAATTTCAAGACACTATTAACGTTAGCTGTCAAAAAATTTGAAGAACTTTTATTCCGAAAATTGTAGAGACGAATTTTTACGGTCGAAATATCGCGCGTATTCGAGCTCGTAGCGGCTTCGGTCCGGTCGCGCGGAGTCGCCTCACTCGGTCGGCAGGCGGAGCGCCACTGAGCGAGCGTCCCGCTCCCGACACGCTCCCGCTCCCGACACCACGCGGCTCCCAATACTGCGGGACTCTAAAACTAAGGCCTTTTGCATCTACGTAATGAGATGATTTATACAGCGTCCAGTGGGACCTTCACTCACACTAGATGGGTGAAGAGACCACTCGGCGCTGCAGTGCCTGGGACATTGTTTTAGATGGAGTAGGCTTGCCCAGCACCTATACCATCCTGACAGCTTAGTCGACCAAGCCCACAGGAAAGACAGGTCAATACGTGTGGAGCCAACTGAGCCGCGGGTTTCCTCACGATGTTTTCCTTCACCGTTAGCGAGTGGTATTGCTACTACAAATTCACAAATGTACGTAACTTTGAAATTAAACAAAGTCTTAAATACATGCCCGCACTGGGAATCGAACCGGGTACCTCTCACTTCAGAGTCCACTGTTCTACCCGCTAGACCACCACCGCTGTGGCACTCTATTGTGCTCTTTACTTGCCTTTACTCAACGATGCTCCGTTCTAAACATCTTGATATCTCACTTGATGTATTTCCGCGGCGAATTTGATTGAGTATGATAGTGTTTTATCGGGACAAGGAATGAATGAGTATGCATGTGTCAGATTAGATTGGAAAACCCTTCGCACACGTATTAGGCAATTTTCTATTGTCTAAAATATTTACAGTTGCTTTCAAAATTTGTGATCGCGCGGGTGCGCTAAACTTTGGAAAGAAAAGCTACGGTTAGGTTATCTGAAAATCCTATCCTATGATCCTACAACCACATCAAAATAATTTATTTCTACAATGAACGATGAAGATAAAATCCGATAAAGATTAAAAAAAAGTAATAAGCATCTGTTTGAAAATCTTTATTTATACTAGTGGTTCGCCCCGAACTTTGAACTCGCGACCCCATATCTCAGCAACCCCTCGACCGATTTGGCTCATGTTCGAACTTAAAAATTCTCTTTACCTTATTTACCTGCCTACCAAATTTCGTGACGATCCGACTAAATTTACTCAAGTTATCGTCGAACGAACATTCATACATACAAACATACAAACATACAAAAATACATACATACATACATACATACATACAAACGCCGGATTGTTCAAGTAGACTCGGAGAACTTCGCTCGCTTCGCTCGCTCGTTCAATTATTGAAAAGAGTATTCCAAACGGGAACGTAATATAATTTTGCAATTAACTTAGTACGCTCATATTATTGTAACTTCAGAGTCAACTCTCCCAATCGCAAGTCTTGATAGTTGAGCGATATTTTTACACGTCTACCCAATATATCCCTCAGGGATACGAATGCAAATTGAATTTCCAGTGAGTTTGGCTCTAACTTGTTCGAGTAAGTTGTGAAGTTGTTCGCAGTCGAACGTCGAAGGCGCTTCGGCCCTGAATCATCAGGTAAGGTGCTCATTAAGTATGCGCATTACAGCCACTGCTCATAGAAACCCATATCTTACGCGACGAGTAAACAGGTGGGACTAGGGTACCAACACTGGTCCAGATCTGTTTTTATTTTTCGATAGAGTTGAAACCGTCACCATCCTCATTTTCTTGCGAGATTTCTGCTATGAGCGAAACCATTACGGATTCCGCTTAACTCGCAACGGCAAATTACAATGTACATTGCGCTTCCACCAAATCGATGAAAGTATGTTCACAAATGAATAAATGTCGAGATACAATTTATAATTTTAGATGTGAGTAAATTCTTATCTTTCAATATAAACTGAACTGAAATATCGTCTCAATAAAATCAACATTCTCAGCCAATCCTTGCATACTTATCATTGAAGTTTCACTCAATAATTCCTATGCCTATAGTGGATTTCTGATAAATCCAATAAGGCAACATAATGAGCATCAGCGACCAAATTGCCGCAGCGGTTCTGAGTAACTCGTCGGTCCATAGCGAGAAAATGTAGAGTCGACTTCCTAAAAGCGCGTAAGTGTGTTCAATTCTCGCTTGTATACCTGACACAATAGAGACTTTCGTCGCTTTTAGAAGTCTTGCAGACTATATTACAGGGGCCTTAGTCTACAACGTAATGGCGTGTTGATGGCATCTCAGCAGAAGGAGAAAACCGGGCTTTCCTCGTTTTTCTCCTACAACTATCCTCTAGAAATAGAATCAGAATATTCATTGCTGTGCTACAAAAACATTTAAAAGACCGACAGCATTAATAAATCGTGATTGAAGCCGTCAACTGGGAGCCTATTTTGGCACCATTGCGTTACAGGGTAAGGCCCCACCATTGCGTTACAGGGTAACTTGTTGTTCTATAAGTAAGTGCATGACAGTGGGAGCGTTGCCCCGTGGACCGTGAAGCTGCCTTTACGAGACGCGTGCAAAAAGCTGCAGCGCCAAATTGGGCTCAAGTTGGCTGGCTGGGGCCTTAGCCTGTAACGCAATGGCGTGTCGATGGCATCCAAGCAGAAGGTCAAAACCGGGGTTTCCTCGTATTTCTCCTACAATCAGAAAACTAATCCTCTACAGTTAGAATCAGAATATTCTTTGCTGTACTACAAACACATTAAAAGGACTGACAGCATTAATAAATCGTAATTGAAGCGGCAAGAGGTGGCCCAGATAGAAAAGAGTGGAGGACACAAGGGAAGGCCTTTGACTAGCAGTGGGACACAAAATAGGCTAAAAAAATAAAAATTTAATTGAAGCCGTCAACCGGGAGCCCATTTTGGCACCATTGCGTTACAGGCTAAGGCCCCTGGTTTGCTGGTTGGTTGGCTGGTTGGAGTCGCGTGGGGGCCGTGCGGGACGTGGATCGATACACGGGGCAAGACGATGGGGACGGATAAACGGGGTAAACCGACCGAAAGAATTGAGTAAGCCCGCTTTCGCCCGCGGCTCCGCTCGTGGAGCTTGTTGATCGAAGGGGTACACTTTAATTTGTATGGTAAAGATGCGTATGAATTGCCCGAGACAAGGTTTGAACTTAAGGCACCGTGCATAGTGAATGGCCCGCGCGCAAAGAAAAACGCACAAAATCGATTCCTTTATCAAATACACTAAACAAATTGAAAATGTTCACATATCAAACCCTGGAATTAGGTGAGACCTAACAAAAACAGCCAGTTTCGTGTTGACATTCATAAACGTTTTGAAGATATTTTGCTTGAAAAAAAATAGGCGGCACTTTTTTTCAACAAAATATCTTGCAATCTGTTATGGATATCAACATAAGGCTGTGTTCGATAGGTCTCAACTAATTCTAGGGTTTGATAGGTGAACGAACATTTTAATTTTTTTTTGTGTTTTTGATACAGGAATCTATTTTGTGCATTTTTCTTTGCGCGCGGGCTAATTCACTATGCCCAGCGCCTTAAACCTAAACATACCTATATCTAAGTATGTTTGCTTTGCACGGGGAGTGCTTCAGAAATAACCAAACTGTTTAGCTCTATGTAATTCAACAAGAGGAAAACGTAGTTACAGTCAGTTACTATTCAGTTACGTTACGAGCGACTTTGCAACGAAAGTGTAAGTCTGTATATACATTATCTTTAAATATCAACGTGCGCTAATATAGCCTGCCAGATTTAAAAAAATCCCATAAAAGTGAAGTTGAAATTAAGTAACTTAAAATACTAATTGAATTTGCCTTAATATTAATGAGACACGTGAAGATACTTGTCTCATTCATTACACTAAAAACAATATCGAAGCTTCGAATTAACCAAAGCAATGAATGTTAAAAAAAGGCCCGCTCAAAAGATCGGTATCGACATTAATTAAATTTGTAAGGCTGGAAAAAAGCGGAGATGTTTTAGAGACGATAGCCGCCATTAATCTTGTTAATAGAGTCATTAAAGAGCAAGAGGCGCGGGCGCCGGCGGTGCGGCGGAGCACCCAGCTAGGCCCACTCAACCGCGGGCGCCGGCGGTGCACCCAGCTAGGCACACTCAACCGACTATGCATAGACAACAGAGGTACCAGGTTTGACCCTCTTTATAAAAAAAAGCCTTTATTATTCCCAAAATCGTTAAAAATTTAAAGTAAAAGTAAAAAATAAAAAAAAAAAACAAAATAATGAAATTAGGACCCAGTAAGGGTATAGGCCTCCTTCAGTTTGAAGTTTTGAACCTCTTTTAAATACCACCGACATAATAATACAACGTGTTACAAAACATCCTAACTCTTTTTACAGGGTGTAACTTAGTGGTCAACAGGATGTCAAAGCTGTAAAAAAAAAATTAAAAAACCAATTTTTATTTTATAACCTCAAAATTGAAAAAAAAAATCGTGACGTTTTTGTTTTTGGTATTAGCTCAAATTTTAAAATATGTTTGTGTGTGGGTGCATGAATTTACATAGCTTTGAGTTGTTAAAACATTGTGAAAGTTAATGAAAACAATATTTAAAAAAATATTTTTCTCCCGCCACAGCGTTCACATTATATTAATTTAAAAATCAACGGCATGTCATAGAGCATAAAAAATATTAAGGTTGTGATCCCTATCACCGGGTGCTATTAGCCTGTAAAAAGAGTTAGGTGCTTTTGTAACACCTTGTATAAGCATCAGATTAGCATATCTTACAAACGTCTGAAGCGATTTTGATAAAATATAAATCTAAGAACAATTACTAGAAAACTCGTTTTTTTTTAAAACCGCAACTAAATCGGTAACTAAACTAATTTACGGTGCCACAAACACATACACACACAGGGAGAGCTCGCATCTTTTGGTTGCGGAGGCCAAGATCCACTTTGGGTCGCTGAGAAAGCCAGAATAAGGTATCTTTCAGATTGTTACATTACTACGGGGGTAAAACTTACCATTGCTTCACTTCACATACTGTATTCCAGAAAGGTACTATAGCCATATTTATAAGTCGTTGCTCGCGGTCTCCGGTTTTCCCGGTTTCTCCCAATCTCAACAGTGACACTGTGTGTGTGCAAGAATGGCTCAGGAAATGAATAGGAAGCCGAAGTTCTGTTGTAGTTATGAAGTGTCTGCACATTGCATAGGAAACAGAAATAAAGGACCTCTGACACCGCGCATCACCGCGTATTACCGCATTAAACCCCCGGCTCCGTCCTTATCGATACTTAAGACTACCATTTTATTCACATTATTTATGGGCGGCTCCGCTTTCGTGGCGCCTTTAATTGCGTCCCAGCCGAAAACTTTTAAACGCCACTTTATAATCTTGTTTCCATTGGGCGGCGAGATTGAGTGCCCAAAGTTTACTGAGGTCTCCCTAATTTTTGGCAGCATTGCCTTCATTAATATGTTAAGCGCGGCAAACGGGCCATCGCCGCGCAATCCGCGCGCGCGGCAAACAAATAGCGGCAATTAAAACTAGATTGTCGTTATTTAGCAGCTCAGGGGGCCCCCGGGGGATGGGGGGTTGGGGGACGTGTGCAGGCGATTCATCTTCACGCGCGCACTTGTTTAAATTTAATTTAAACTTCTCCACTTCGTCAAAACAGAAGTTTGAGCGCCGCCGGCCGCTGACAGCGCAGCATTTTAAATTTTTAATTCAGTGCACTCTTTTAAATAATTGAAGACAACGCGTGCGGCTGGCGCTCCCCGAGCTGGATACCGCGCCAAGTTCGGATAATGATTATGGAATCTTCACGAGTGTCGAGGGAAATCTTCAACTTGAATTAGCATTATACGCTTAGTCCCGTATTTGTTCGAAAGTCGGAATTGCGATCGTAAAAGTTTAACATTAAGCCGTACAGTTATTTCCGCGCATGTTAATGCGGGAAACTTCCCAGTCAAGAGAGGAGGTAATTTGAATGCATTTTTATTGCAAGTTCTCGCAAGTTGTGGAGCAATCACGGCGGCACGCGCGAGCTCGCGTCGCGTCGAGCCAGACGGTGCGGCACGCGCTGCGGCGAGCCCGGGTGTGCTGGACTGGCAAAGCTGCACTGTGATGAAAGTGATATATTCGCAGGTCAGCTCTATACACAACACACCCGGCCTTCGTACCACAATAGGGGAAAAAACAGAAGTCACAATTTGGCTTCAAATTAGTTTCATTAGGCACTAAGTAACGCTTGTTTATAGTTTGCCAGCTCAAACCTCAGCCTTCCAATATATTGCGTTAGTTTTGACTCACTGCTCGTAATTTGGGCAGCCTTTCCAGGTATCCTTCACCACCTCTAACTTCCTGTAAACCACATACATAATAATCGATGGGGACCTTTGGGTCTTTGTTTAGTTGGTTATAGTTTTTGACACTCCGTATTTTATTTTAATTTTATATTTTATCAGTCTTAGTTTAGTTTATATTTATGACGAAGCTTTTTTGTGAATTTTATTGTGATTGATTGTATTATTTGAAACATAGTCGATTCATATCAGTGCGTAATGCTTCCTTCTCCGACAGTAACTGTATCTCACTGATTCTGTTCGACTCTACATTTAGAGAATTTAAGTTTTTTGCGTGAGATGTCGCTTCATTATACAGTCATACAGAGCCCACCGTAGGCTCCTACGACTTTATGTAAGCCTAGTACTTTTTACGCGATAAGACCCCCATTTGTACTTTTTATTTTTATTTATTTATCTGTAATATGTTTTATATTGTACAATAAAGTCAAGTATGTGAGTAACTAAAATCAGGCACACACAACTAGCGCCGGCAATGAAAAAATAAATCATAATATCTTCTTTTTGAATTCGTTTTTTTGCTAAAAACTCTCCTGCAAGTTCTCAACGCGAGGCTTAACTATTTTTAGGACCTAAGATTTAGATTCCAGATCCTAGAACCTACGAATGCAATCATTTATCGCCAAAAGTGGCCACTTGCTACTTTACTACTGGTCCTTAATAGTTTTTGAGAAAGAATTTAAGATAATGTGCCAACAGCGTATCCTTCTGGTCCGCCCTGCGTGAAGGTTGTTTGTTCACAGCGCGGTCGGGCGGTCGGGCGCGGCGAACGACGCTCAAGTTGGGGCGTAAATTGAGCCACTTCCTCTATTTTATGAATTGTTGGCCCCCAAGCCAGCCGGGTCACCCACTTCGCGGCTTAGCGAGCCCGCAGTGCTTTCACACTGTAGACGACTAATGCCGTGGTTACGCACACAACTGCAGTGAGTCTACAGTTTGGTGCTAAAATACTTTAAAAAAATCAATGTCTTTTTATTTGTGATAACATGCAGCTAAGATTTCTTCAAGAGTTATCAAATAAAGGACAAATTGCTTAGTGACTTATGTGCCATATTTACTAATTGCAAAACCAGAATATTTAGCAAAATATGGATGTAACTCAATACCTCCTTTCCCCTTGCAAGATAACTCGTATAGACGTAAAGTAATCATTATTTTCTCTACGTGAATGTGTGTACAAACATTTCGTGGACTGTTGCAGTGTAGGTACTGTTGCAACATTTTCGTGTTGTAGATTTATATTGTGGAGAAAATCCGAAATTAGGTGGCGGTACTGAAGAGCTGTCGAGACTTTCGGGGCACGTTTCATGAATAAAAACATCGAGTGTACTTAAGACGGCTAAATATTCGGCTTACAGTAAATAAATTTCAGTACTCTGATAATTATTTTCTACTTGAGACGTGTTTTGCCAGAATAATTATTTAGATTTTGTCCTTCATTGGATAGTTCTAGGAAATGTTTGTGAATCAACATTGCGGAGGTGCTAAGTGACTAATAAGTAGTAAGAAACATTTACTTTTATTTATTCAAGTGTATATTTATTTATTCCGATGTAATAATTAGACATCGGATTGTATGCACAATCAAAATGTCAAAATATGCATGCAATTTATACCTATAACTATAAGTGCTGAAAAATGCACTGAATATGCACTAACAGAAATTATATTTATTATGAGCAATTACGATTATTTTCACAAAAGTATGCATTAATCTATGCCTGGAGTCTGGAGCCCAAACAAACATACGCTTACAAACAAAATAAAAGTACAAACGCCCAGCACCTATACCATCCTAACACCTTAGTTGACCAAGCCTACAGTAAATACAAGTCAACACGTTAGCGAGTGGTTTTTTGCTACTTCAAATTCACAAATGTAAGTAACTTTGAAAACAAACAAAGTCATAGGTACATGCCTGCGCCGGGAATCGAACTTGGGTCTCTCGCTTGCGAGTTCGCCACCGCTTGACCTATACCAGATTGATTACTTACTGCTTCGATCAAGTGACTTACTGAATTAGAACGCTTCCCACGTAGGTACTACTACAGGGTGCACTCTAAGTCGATAGCGGAACTTTAAGTAGGCTGTCTACTGATCAACACAAACAACTTGTACCAGGTGGCGACAAAAATGGAGCGAAAAAAATATCAGCTGTTTCATACATTTGACGCAGTACTGAGTCGACCTTTTGTATGGAACAGCTGATATTTTTTTCACTGCATTTTTTTCCCCACCTAGTACAAGTTGTTTGTATTGATCAGTAGACAGCCTACTTAAAGCTCCGCTATCGACTTAGAGTGCACCCTGTAGTAAGTACTAGCTTCTATTCACATTCTTCCGTGGGAGTAGTGAGGCTAGTAAAAAGTGCAATGAAGTCGTGAGTGCATGGAAATGGTAACAGAAAGGCAACCTACCCAGCTATGGCACCGCACGATCCGGGTATAACCCACTATCATTGTAAGACACAGAATAACGAATCCACTGAGGGCGATGAAAACATTAAAATGCTGAAGATTACTACAAAATTTTAAATATCCCCGACATTTTACACTAGTTAGAAAACTTGCTTTCAAATTTAAAAAAAAAACTGCATCCAAATCGGTTCACCCGTTTAAGAGCTACGTAGGTACACACACATAGCTCTTTTTTGGTTGGGGGTTAAAAAGAGAGCAGCTATGATATAGGATAGTTACTATTGGGATGCTGCTATTTCTACTATTACTATTTGTGATGTACCTATGATGTTTTCTTCACAGATGTACCTTATATGTACCTAGGTATATACTATTACCTACATTCCTATACACCATCCCAGTAACGTTAGGGGATGAAAATACAATAATTTCATAAATAAACGATCTCCCACCACACAACCACCACTTACAAGGCACGTATTACGTAATATCGATGTCTAAATTAGATAAACAGCAGAACCCTTATATTGAATACTAACCGCTATGTTTATCTTAGAAATCGGGCAAAGGTGTCATGTACTTGATTGACAGTAGCCATCAGTGTAAACAGGGGCCATAGCCTGTAACGTAATGGCGTGTCGATAGCGTCCCAGTGGAACGACAAAACCGGGATTTCCTCGTTTTTCTCCTACAACCAACAAACTAATTCTCTAAAATTTGAATCGGAATATTCTTTGATGTACACACGACAGCACATCGGAGTATACAGTTTTGTTGTAAAGTGTCCCGTAACGTAACTGAGTAGCGTGCTAGCGTGTAAGGGTCGACTTGCTGCCTTGTGTACTACAACAACATTAAAAGGACCGTCAGCATGAATAAATATCGTAATTGAAGCCGTCAACCGGGAGCCCATTTAGGCACCTTTGCGTTACATGCTAAGGCCCCAGATTCGAGCGCCCTTTCGTCCCCTTCCTATTTTGTACCAAGAGATTCTCTCTCCGAAGTAATAAAGTGAGTAATAAACACTTCCATAACGCCAGCTATCTCCGCTGCCGACCGTCCAAGCCACGACACGACTGTCTCCGATCCCGACAGAGATACTTTGACCCTTCGCTCCGAAGGTATTTGCTTTAATTATTATCACGAGCCATATCCTGTGCAAATAGGGAGCGGACACTTTTGATGTGGTGTTCAATCAAAGGTACGTATCTGTTGCAGATAATTTGTAGAGAGTACTTGTTTATAGGTTGTGTCAAGCCCGGAAGTTCGTGCGACAGCGGATTTGAATGGACCCAGGGAAACAATCTCCAGATTGAGGTGAGGACGTGGCTAAAGAAGTACTTACTTTACTAAGCTGATTAAGATATCTTCGTTTCATTCAAACTGCGCATTATTCTTATGGTGTCCATTAAAACGGTATTCCCTTATCGTCAAATGTTTTGTATTTCATTACTATTTACCCAAATTCAAATTACACACTATCAGCCTTACTAATTATGATTTTTATTCATTGAATAAGCAGTAATAAGAAAAAATCTACTAATAATGCCTGAATTGACAGATCGGATGTAGGTATACATAACAGCTGTCATAACAAGAGATCCGTTTCTATGATAACTTACACAGTGCGTCATCAGCATCAGTAAGGTGAGTAAGGATTAATTATCAATAAAGTAATTTCGTTGCAATTTAGACATATCTATCTTACTACTGGGTTAGACCAGCGGCGCGGGCGCAGGCCCTTGGTTGCGCCGGCGGTGCGGGCTGGATTTGTGTGATTTACGAGCGTGCGCGCCGCCCTTCGACTGATGGCTTTATTGCCTCAGATTTCACCTTTATCTCCTCGGCATTTACAGACTCTAATTTCTGTGTTAGTTTGCTTTGTTCTCACATTTGAATGCCGCGGGGTGTCTTAATCCGACCCGAGTATCTCGGAATCTATTCGAGACATTCGAGTTCAATATCCAACAACAACGCTACGAGTTGATTTCATCAAAATCAGCGCTCAAATTATGTAAATAGACAAATCAACAATCTGCTAACTGGGGCACCGATCCATTTGGGAACTAAATGCAAACACACATAAGTTTGAATCAATATTTCCTTGTCGCACAAATACGGCTGTAACAAACTCGCAACTTGTAAATTAGTCAAACTAGCAACAAGCCTGTCACATACACACCCTCATCATATCCATTTGTGTGCCTCACTAGAAACTAGACTTAACTAGCGGTTCGCCCCGAACTGTGAACTCGCGACCCCATATAAACTTGACAACCCCATATCTCGGCAACCCCTCGACCGATTTGGCTCATGTTCGAACTTAAAAATTCTTTTAATTTCATTTACCCGCCTACCAAATTTCATAACGATCCGACCAAATTTACTCAAGTTATCGTCGAACGAACATTCATACATACATACATACATACATACATACATACATACATACATACATACATACATACATACATACATACAAACGCCGGATTGTTCCAGTAGACTCGGAGAACTTCGCTCGCTTCGCTCGCTCGTTCAAATATGCCACGGCTCTATTCGTGCAGAAATAATTGCTCATGCCAGATCAAAATAGTAAAAAAAAATCTTTCACATTTTCTTTAGAAATAGGCGACGGAAAGTCTAGCACAAATTAACTTCTACATCATACCTGTAACATATGAACGCAAAGAACTTTTGGTTTACCTTTTTGTGACGTTGCGAGGGAGCAATGTTTTTTTCGGTCGTGCTTTTTTGCAGAGATACAGAGCTAGGACGTTACCTATACAATTTTTGCCCAGGAAAAACATTTCATGCCTACTGAAAAATCCGTACCCACGCGAACAAAACTACAAGCTACAAAAATGCATTTTTTGAAACAAAGACTTTGAAAACCTTTAATTCCATCAAAATTTTAGGTATGAATTAAATGGAAATAAAATAGATTACAGAAATAACTGAATTGAATTTACTAACTAGAAGAAATCACATAATTATGCTTCAAAACTTAAAACTTAGTGTTGCCCTGACAACAGCTTCCACGCGATCTCTCACGGACCTGCATGTTTCATGACATCACGTACCGAGAGGTTGGTTTGTTTGAATCAAAATGAAACAATTGTTTATTTTAAGGTCGTGAAAATGTCCTTTTCATTACCTAAAATCCCCTCATGATCAGTTTCAAATAGGAACAAAAGTTGTCTGAAGTATTTTTCAAAATATGCTATTTATGATGCAGTGTATAGTTGATGAAGTTAGTGTAGAGTTGCAGATAGATATAATTATGGGAACAATTAGAAGAGCCCAGTGACACGAGTGATCCGCGCGTGGCTGAAGCAATCCGAAGGGTCGAAACTATTAAGCGCTATCGCGACCCATTTGAAATTCAGATGGAGGCTGCGCCCTAATTGCTCTGCCCTGCCCGCATACTGATGGCCGCGTATTAAACCAGCTGTATTTATGAGAGGCCACGAATTTTAATCGATGCTATGCCTGTAGGTTTAGGTGAACTGAAACTAAGGCCTTAGCATCTACGTAATGAGATGATTTATACAGCGTCCAGTGGCACCTTCACTCACACTAGATGGGTGAAGAGACCACTCGGCGCTGCAGTGCCTGGGACATTGTTTTAGATGGAGTAGGCTTGCCCAGCACTTATACCATCCTGACAGCTTAGTCGACCTAGCCCACCACCCTGCCTTGCCCTTAGCAATACCACTCGCTAACCGTGAAGGAAAACATCGTGAGGAAACCCGCGGCTCAGGTTAACTGAACCAATCTAAAAATAGTTGAGTTTCGGAGCAACTCGCAGGAGTACCCAAGCGGAGGCTGTGGTGGCAAGACCTACCGTAGTTGATCCATTGCACTTTGCATTGCATACAGCATACAGCAGCCCTTTTCATAACAACTGTGTTAGTAAAGGATAGTACAATACACTTTAATCCAGTACTCCTTAAACCTGCAATATAAATAGAACTAGCTACGCTTTTGAGAATTCTGCGTACCTACTCCTATTTGGCGGCAGAAGTGGAGCTGCGAATTAACGTAATAGGTTGTTCACTTTGTTCCGTTGGTAAGCAGCCCACGTGCACAGATAATGCTAAGCCCCGAACTTCAATGAACCGAACCGGCGTAATCTGTAATAACACAGCAGCGAGCGCCCGCCGCCGCGGCGTCCAATATCAACAGAAGGGCTCTAATGTGTTGAAGGAAGTTAAGTCCGGCGTGGAGCCCGCCGTAATCCGCCCGCTTCTAACACCCTACTGCGCAGATCTACGTACTCTAGCAACAACAGCGTAGAGACGATTTGCTTACCGCGATTTCGCAAGCACATTTCCCTTGAGATATTTTAGGCTGTGGTCTTGATATGCAAGTGTGGTCATACAGAAACTATCCCGCTATCTCTCCCCTATGCTATGGATTCAGGGGAAGCCTCATACGCAAATGTTTGCCCAAACATTACCGTACGCCCAACACACGCGGCGGGAGAGTGTATCCGCGCTTGTGTCGACAACAGATGCTATTTAGATGTCTTCGAGTCTATTAGTTTGCGGAGTTATTTGTGAGGGCGCCGACAGCTATGCGTTATGGCTCGCCGGGGACCACGGGGTCAATAAATAAGTTTGTCTCGCGCCATACATCACCTTGAAGCACATTAATCACGCCGCGTGATGAGGCCGAAGTAACGACTGAAATCTTTCCAGAAAGGCGCTCGTAACTCCACTTTTCAGATACCGACGCTCCGATATTAATCATCGTTCGACGCCAATAAATTCAAGTCGAATCCGGAATGAAATTATCCCGAAAATGAAAACTGGGGGTCGGCTTAATGGATGCAATTAATGGCGAACTGCAACAGGGCACAAAGCGTCGATAAAACGCTCGACTCATCTTTTTCTCGCGGCCGTGAGTTGATAATAAATTGTGTCTGCGCGGGGTGCGGGGTGCGGGGTGAGGGGTGAGGGGAGCGCGGGCTCGCATGGACGAGGGCACCTGATAAAAGAAAATTCCTCAAGAGATCAAACAGAGGGAAATAAATGGTCTGCAACTCCGCCCCGCACCCCCTAGTTAGAACTTATTATAGAAGTTCCAAAGCTGCTACGAAACATGAAGTCTAGAATTTTTTCTTTGGCATTTTCATTGGTTTCACTGGACATTTGACAGCTGACTCCTTCTGAAAAGTGGTTGCCTAGAATTCCATGATAAAGTACTATTAGATACTTTGCATTTCATTGTGTTCCTTAGCCATTTACGCTAGAAAAAGCGAAGACGTTGCGTAGAGGCTTCTCGAATTTGCAACTTGCGTGGACGCATTGTGGCTATGATTCGTTTTATTTGTAGTTAAAATCCATTCCGGAAACTTTCTTTGAATCCAAAGTGGATCTTCTACGGCTGCCCAGTGTGGCACCTCTGCCGCAAAGAATCGTTCCAAATCGCATCTCCACTCCCGCCCCGCACACCAGGATTCGCCATTTTCCTATGACATTTGTTATTTGCTACCTTTGCAGCTTTATCTATCATAGTCAGATCGCTGGAGCAATCCCGCGCCGCCCATCTGCCGCCGCTCTGTTAACTCGATGACATTTTGTTATATTATTTTTTGTCGTCACCGTCTTCCTCGCGCTCCAGCGGAGCGTTTTATAAACAATCCGATCGCTTAGATAGATCAAAGTGAAAAGAAAATTACTTCCTAAATGAAACCAATTTATTGAGCGCGCGGAGGGTGGTTACATAGGGTTACCATCCGGCCGGATTTGTCGGACATGTCCTGCTTTTTTTGCCGGACGTTTCGAGAGGGGTGACGATTTTAAACTAAAAGGTTATGAATATAAAATAATTTGATGAAACCCCTTAGCGCCCGAAAAGTTATATTAACAATAGAAAGGCCACAACGGGGGCAAACATATTTTTATGTTACTGAAATGGTTCTTTGCGTTCTTTCCCAAAAGTCCAGGATTTTCAAGACTTTTCCAATTCCGAAATGGTAACCCTATTTGTAACTCCGTATAAACAAGCTAGTATAAATGAAATAGGGGAGCTGTATCTCTTTACACAGCTCGGTGCGTGCGGACAAAGCGCGGCGGCGGCGGGCGCAGATACCACCGCCGGACACTCGCTAATAGAAACGCTGCCGAAAGGAAAATATATACACTTTTTATCTCCACTTTGGTACTAACAGCACCCTTCATTTACCCCTTATCGTCCTTGTACACCGTACAGGGCTTGGACCTTCATTATAAATAGGAGCAGTGCTGTTGGATGCGCATAATGTTTTAAAAACACGAAATGTTTGCCGTGCAACAATTAGATATTGCGTTTAAACATCATTGATTGCAGGGCAGGTATTTCCTCAGGAAGGTACAGATAATTTGATCCCACCAAAAACATTTTCATGTAAAAAATGTTGCCAAGACGAGACCATACACCTCGCACTGTCAAAAAGCTATCAGATCTCATGTAGAGCCAAGCTTTTAACTCTACACGCCCTAACTCTACAAGCCCTAACTTCACAAACACTACACCTTAGTCAAGTGGCTTGGCCGTTATGTTTACCGTGACCTTTATATTATTTGCATATTATATCATGTACTAGCTTTTGCCCGCGACTTCGTCAGCGTGGACTACAGAAAAAGGATATATGCTTTACTTTGCTCCTAAGTGTAGAAGCGTAATAAGATTATGTAGCCCATGTGTTATTCTGATGTCTAAGCTATCTCTATTCCAAATTTCATCCAAATCCGTTCAGCCGATTAGCGTGAAAGAGTAACAAACATCCATCCATCCATACTTTCAAACTTTCGCAAATATAATATTATAGTAGGATGAGCCACTCACACATTCACATATTTATTTTCTGCTGTACAAATTAATATTTTTTTGTGCATTATAGACTTTATCTGTTTTGAACTCATTTTAACATCTCTTTCCAACTGACACTACACTACGGGGTTCTAGTCTTCTGACAGTGATCTCGGTGGAAATGCCATTACTATCTTCTAAACTTTTTTTTTTAATTTCTGGTTTTGTGTGTCAACAACAACACTTTGCAGTTTCAAGGCCAAAGCGTATGCTCTGACTTTTCCACTGCGTGGCCGCTCCAGGAACAAACGAAGCAAAGTAAAATGGATGAGTTTTAAATGTTTTCATTAAGGGAGAGACAATAAAGTTTTAATTAAATGTAGAGGGACCGCGGGCCAGCCAAGCTAATCAATTGATATCGATTAATCGTCGCGAGTCGCTCGAGCACTAATAAAAGTAAACAAGTAGAGCGCACTGACACGATATGGTAACACAGAATGCCCTGAGGGCTCGGGCTAGGCCGTCTAAACTTATGCCCGTAATATCAATCACAGTTTAAACTCAGACCATAGATTAAACCTTACATTTTGTATGAAAATTAATCGACAGATAGGGTTTAAACTAGCTTTCTTGGTTTAAACTGTGATTGATATTACGGGCCTTAAAGGATGATAATATAACGTGGGAAGTCTAATTCCATCAATAGTTATTTGTTATGTGAGGATGCAAAACTACTGTTTGCAGCGAGTGCTTGCATTCAGAAGCACGAGAGGCCAAATAATAAATCCGTGCGAAACACGCAACTTTTCATCTCACAGAGCGAGGACTAGAATCATCAAATTAGACTAATGCATAAATATGTCTCGACATAATTTCTTTTCGTGTTTGAAATTCCCTATAATTTGCTCCTTGGTACAGCTTTTGCCACGCTCGACATAAGGGCGTTAATCGAACAAAAAGGGGTATCGTAGCGTGTGGCCGACCGTACCAATCAATACCAGACAAAACTTTTTCGTTTACATTTTCGTTGCAAAGACGTCCGTTACGTATTTGAATAGAGTCCACTCGTGAGAGTCCACATGCTGTGGTGTAGACTGTACCTCTAATCGAAAAATCGATTAGAAAAACTTTTTTGTGGTTATATTGAGACTAAAAAAGAACGCACGTGTATGTGCTTCACATAATTTCCATAAAAAAATACTCAACTTTTCGTGAAATATCCTTTCAGCAAAGTGGGCGTTCGGTGCCTTCAAACAGTGCAGTATCTAGATACTTGGGTAACTACTGCGGAGTATACAATGGACCGGCACTGAGGGGGTTTATGGCTCTAATTAAACTAACAAGTAACAGAAACAAATAACCGCTCCCTCTTCATGAAATATCTATGCACAGAACTTCAACTTACACTATTTTTACAGAACAGGGGTCTTTGCCTGTAACGCAATGGCGTATCTATGGCGTCCCTGTATAAGGACAAAACCGGGATTTCCTCGTTTTTCTTCTACAACCAGATAACTAATCCTCTAGAATTAGAATCAGAATATTCTTTGCTGTAATACAAAAACATTAAAAGGAACGGCAGCATTAATACATCGTAATTGAAGCCGTCAACCTGGAGCCCATTTTGGCACCATTGCGTTACAGTAGTGCCCCAGGCCTTAAAAATAAGATAAAATACTTGATTAATTCCCTTTATATACAAGGTGTTACAAAAGAACTCTTTTTACAGGGTAATATCACCGGGTGACAGGGATCACAACCAAAATTTTTTTTTTTTGCTCTGTGACGTTCCGTTTATTTTTAAATTAATAAAATGTGAACGCTGTGGCGGGAGAAAAGTATTTTTTAAATATTATTTTCATTGACTTTCGCAATGTTTTAACAACTCAAAGCTATGTGAATGCACCTACACGCACAAACATATTTTTAAATTTGAGCTAATACCAAGAACAAAAAAGTTATGAAATTTTTTCTATTTTGAGGTTATAAAATAAAAATTGTTTTTTTCAACTTTTTTTTACAGATTTGTCATCCTGTTGACGTGTAGGTTACACCGTGTAAAAAGAGTTAGGATGTTTTGTAACACGTTGTATATTCAGTCCATACCCTAAGTGGAGGCATATTTATTAGGTGCCCAATGCCCATACGATTTTAGTAATATGTCCTCAACTTTAGTTCCTACTCCAATCTATCCCATAGGTTTTATCTTGTTTTCCACTCACAATACCAAATAATTTCCACAACAATTAGGTATGGCCTCGTCAATGAGTGGGGTGGACCTAAGGTCCTCAGAAGGGTGGGGACTTTTAGTATGTTTCCTCCTAACTAGTCCAAACAAAGTTATGAAGTAAAACATTCTGCTTTCAACATTTCTTTCCACAATGCTTCGTTTAATAGACTGTAGAAATAAATTATTATCCTGGGCCCCCTGGGCCTCTATATTATCCTGTGAAGCACTGGAATGTTCATAAAATACTGAGAGGAATACTTGTACTTTCCTAGTTTTCTACCAACTAGGACCGCGCCGTAGCAACGTGGTATTAATTCATCAATTTACACAGCTACTTACATTTATTATAGCGATAATATCATCAATTTGCAGGAGCCAAATGTAATAAAGTTGTTCGCGAAAAGAATTACGCTTAATATTCTCTTGTCGCAATCAAATTAAGGGCAGACTCTTTATTAATAATTTCTTTATTAACGTTCAAGTCGGGGCGACCTTTTTCGGAGCTTTCCACTAAGTCCTCAACTCGGGGCTAAGTCGCTCGCAGTTTGGGCAAGTTGCGTAATTGTTGTGAACGATAACAACTATAGTGCCGGGGAAATTAAACTTGCCGCAAGCATCGCACGCAACTGTCTCCCGACCAGCCATGATCGACCTTCCACCCTCCCTTCGCCCTGCCCTTTTACATGCGTACAGCGGGAAGTGAAGCTGAAGTTAAAGGTCAAGGTACCGTGGTTAGTAAATTTTCTTTGGGAAGAGTTGTGGCGCAGTCCTAAACACACATCGTCGGCGGCCGCGGTCTCAAATTTGCACAAACTTTGGGAGCCATCCCTCCAGCTTTTTGATCAGTTTATCGCACCGCCAGTTGCTGACACCTTGGGTCGTGGGGGAGTTTTGAGAATCCTTTTTGTATGGTTTAGCGCTCTGTAGTACATCAGGTGAGGTTCATCATCGCTTAGATGTATGTCAAATCATAATATTATGTGTGAGGTCTTTTTTTTTTCGTTTTCTCTGAAGCACGTACCCGTACAAAAGAAAAATTGCTCGACAGTTCAGGTTCAAGTCATGTCATCTCGAGCAATTTTTGAATACTTTAATACAACATCTCAAAGTTTAGCAAATTGTTTGTCATTCGACTCACTCACTCTCTTTACAAACCATCTTCGCTCCACCTCCACTTTTACCATATAGAGTGTTTATTTTATTCAGCACATTAAATTAAATTCCGAGTCGTATTACGGACCTCTGTTATTGCTGCTCTTAAAATATCCATAAAGATAGTGTAAATAAATACACTGTTTACGACTGTGCCACTGCCCACACGAGCGGAATAAAGACAAAATAACTTGGCAAAGGGTCAGCTCGTTTATGCATTGAATAACATCTCGCTTCAAGTATTCAATTGATCATAATACAAAATAAATAAAAAAACCGACTTTACTGTTGAAAAGGTACACTGTGATTAAGCTGCTGTTACATTGATTCCGAGTGATCTGTTGCTGTCCGTTGAGTAGTTCCGTTCTGCATCTCCGAAGTTCTTCATCAGATCCTCGCCATTTTTATGGGACTACACGGGAAGATATGATTGTAAATAATGATGGCAAACCCGTGGGTATTTCCTTGGCTAAGTGATGACCCGCTCACAAGCGTACCTTAACTATCTCAGTATCTCCACCCACATAGTGAGGCGTATTTTTTATTTTATTTCGGTGAGTTCTCAGGCACTGCAGCACCCGAGTGGTCACTTCACCTGCGCCTCTATTCTCTAAATAACCCACTGAAACGTTGAGCGTCAAAACACTCTAAAATAGTGTTTTGACTTATTGTAATGAACAATCTTTTTTTTGACGTTTAAAAACGTTTAAAAACGGTAACGTTTTTATGGTGGCTATTTTAAAGAAATAGGGGCTGGACTGGCTACTCGACAATGTTAAATAATAGAATTACCCTCGGCTCAGGTTTTAGAGCCATGTTGTAATGACCCCTATGCTAAAACAACTTCATGTCGCTTAGTCTTCCCGCTGAGCGAACCTGCAACAATAACTTTAATAACATTTGTTGTCCCTGCCGCTGCCGCTGCCGCTGCCGCAAGCGACAATTTGTCGCCGCTAACGAGACGCGCCTATCGCGATCGGGCGATTGTCGATAATTTATGTGTCTCGAGATAAGTTTACAATGCATCGGCTCTACTACTACGGGGCTTGCCGCCTGATTCTGTAACAGTCGAGCGGTTTTGGAAGGTTCTGGCACTAAAAACTAGTTGATGTACTATCATGCCCGATGCCTATATCTGCCTAAAGCAGAAGGAGATTCATGGATGTGGATGGCAAGAAGAAGTGATAGATTGAAAAAGCCTCAAAATTCTACTTTGACAGCGCAAACATCAAGACCATAATTTTTTGAGACCACTAAATTCTCACTTAATTTCTCACATAACCTCGGATACAACCCAACCTCAAACCCAGAAACTTGCGTTAACATCTTAGACCTTAGATGTTTTATACAGACCGTCTAGCCACTGTCGCACGTCCATGATTAGCCACATCATGCAAAGCTTGAGACCCGTTTAGATAGATTATGATTATCCAGAATCTACACTATCCTTTCATGCCTAAAATGACATTAGAAACGATACTATTTCTATTATTGCAGCCAGCCCCGAGCCCCGAAGGCTCTCGGGCTTGGGAGAAGCCCGCATCGCGTCGTGTGATCGCTGCATCACGCGCGATGGTATCGCCCGATCGCCGATGGTATCGCCCCATCGCCGATTGGGCCGGCGGGGGGCGTGAATAGATTAGCCGACAACAACAACTAACAATACACGCTGCGCCGCCCGAGTGTCTGCCCCCAATGGCAATGGCTATCCTGGGATCTCTACCAACTTTTAAATTTAAAGTCAAGCAAGTTTTTGCGTTTTTTGGGAGTCGAACGAACTAATCGACCAACAATACATATGCATAATAAATAAGTTGACTATTTAAACAAACCTCAATGTCAGCTATAGACACGGACACGGCTGCTCTTTACGTTTTCTGTAGAGATATTTAATTAAAATCTTTGATTTCTTTGTCCCCATGTTTGCCATCTTAGGCCAGCAGGAGTGTTTCGTCTAGAGCGTTGAGTGTTGTAAGATATAACTGTATTTGCCTCTGTTGTGTGCCATTTGTAGTATCCTTTTTCGTAGCTATAATAGAAATGTAACTCGAAACCCATTGCTGAGCCCCAATGCATCCAAAGCGATCGGAGTTACATAATCCTGAAGCTGGCAGTGAATGACAAAAGATTATTGACAGAGCACAATAGGTTTGGGAACGTGACGGCCGCGCCGCCGGAATAACGATGTGGGTGTCAATCCGGCAGGATCGCGGCAAAAAATGTGTCACCATTGTTGGGTAAAGTGGGAATGTTATGCTTATAATAACACCGTTCCCTTGCAACATGATAATCAACCATTTCCGTTTTTGACAGCACCGTATTATTATATTTTAACAGCGTGGCTAGTCACACAAACAATAACGCATTGTCGCTAGACCCGATTCATCTGAGATCGTCCTATATTATTGTAGTGTGAAGAAAGGACTTTAGTTCTATGGTTACAAACTTGTCCTATGCACAATGTCTGCTTTTAGTCATACTTACATTATTTTTGGAACACCGCAGTTTCTAGACAGGATATCAATGCTTTCTGGATTTCAGCATTATTTCATCTCAATTAAGCCTGTCACTTGAAAATTAAAGCCAAACTACCTTAGTTGGATTAATCGGTGACTCTAAAGCTAATTGGCGAAAAACCGATTTAACTATTGATCTAATTTATTGATCACGACTCGTTGGTCGCACGTGGCTCAGTCAACGAGCGTTGTTCACGAGTCACCAACTGTATTGCCAACATAGCTGTATAGCATGTATTGTAGCTACAGACTTCACTGTAGGTTATCCGCTCATAAACAGCAGTTTATATCACCCACTATTGGTTTTGGCTTTAGAACTTGCTCATGCTTTTGCGTTGGGCATAATAATACCATCTGTCCTGGCCTGAGTCTGTAACGCAATCGTGCCAAAATGGGCTCCCAGTTGATGGCTATGTTACAAACAGCAAAAAATATCCTGATTCTTATGCCCGATTTCACCAACTATACTTAATTTTAAAGAATATCTTTAAATTTTTAAGAAGTCCTTAGCGTAATTTTGTTTGCAAAAATTACGCTAAGGACTTCTTAAAAAAGTTAAGAAGTTCTTAAAAATTAAGTATAGGCAGTTGGTGAAATCGAGTATTAGTCTAGAGCAGTCTTTCCCAACGTGGGCGATAACGCCCCCTTGTGGGCGCTGCAGGCCTAAAGGGGGGCGGTAAGAGACCCAGAAAAAAAAAGATACTCTGTCCGAATACTATAAAGTTGCGTTTCAATAATCAGTTATAATTACTTAGCGGTTTTTAAGTATGTTTAAAAAGGGGGGCGTTAAAAAATAATTTATTCTTAAAGTGGACAGTAGACAAAAAAAGGTTGGGAACCCCTGGTCTAGAGGATTCGTTTGCTGGTTGTAGGAGAAAAACGAGGAAACCCCGGTTTTGTCCTTCTATTGGGATACCGTCGATACGCTATTGCGTTACAGACGTAAGCCCCTGTTGGCAGGTATCTTTGGCTCCTGAATCTCAGTCTTTATAAGACTGATCTAAGCTTTAAAACATTACTTTGCTAATCTAACAGGATTTGCTGACACCCGAGGTACGGTTTATTTTCATTGAAAGAAAACTTTACCTTTAGTTTGAAGATAGAGACCCTTTGCTCCATTGGGATTAGAAAGATGTTTTGTATATTATTACCTACCCCTATATTTGTACTCGGCAAACGGTCATAGATTTCAAATCAGTTGATTTAGGACTCGTACACACGAAGCGTGAAATTTTACAATTAACTCTCGTGCGAGGGGCGTATCGTGCATGTAGCAGAGTCATCCCGACAACCTTAAGAACCGGCTACACTACAGGCAGCCACTTGCATGCAGAGACAGCTTATGAAAAGGCGACTTGCATATACAGTCGATTGGTGCAAACCCGCTATTTAGATGATTGAACGAGCGAGCGAAGCGAAAGAAGTTCTCCGAGTCTACTTAAACAATCTAGCGTTTGTATGTTTTTATGTATGCATGAATGTTCGTTCTACGATAACTTGAGTATCGTTGGTTGGAACGTCATGAAACTTGATAGGCGGGTAAAGAATTTTTAAGTTCAAACATGAGCCAAATCGTTCAAGAGGTTCCCTAGATATGGGGCGCGAGTTATAGTTGGGGGCGAACTACTAGTTTATACAGCATCCTGTGGCACTTTCACTCACACTAAATGGGTGTCACTTCACCTACTTGGACGCTGCAGTGCCTGGGACATCGCGAAACTTGATCCATCGAAGTCTTAGCAAATATGATGATGATGATGTCCCCCACGACGTATGCGTTTCTTGCGTGAGTTCGGATATAGCAAATAACGGTTTGTGCAAATAAGATTGATCGTGTAGCCGGGCCCTAACCAGCTGTGGCGGTGTTCCCCAGCCTCTCTCGCGGGACCCGCCCGTTGTTTACAACGACAATCCTTTGGACGCGGACACAAACGGTCGTGTCGTGGTTATGTAAATTGCGCTGTCCGCAACGTAAACATTTCATTACGGAGTCGGTTCAGTTAACGGCGGATTGAGCAGGGCTTGCGAAAAAAGGAAATATCTCATCCAGAATTGTCAAGCAATAGTAGCTTTTTCTTTCAATTGTGCTTTTATAAGTTTTACACAAAGAACGCAAACGCGCGTGCACTCTATTCACTTACTTTACGGGCGATTTTGCAAAAAAAGTGTAAGCGTCGACGTAGCTGTCGTGTGTAGATAAATTAATGAACAGAGCCAAGGGTAGTTCAAATAACAATTAATGACATTAAAAACAACTGTCACCTCAGCCTACCGCGACCACCCTGCAAAGGTCTCGAAACCTTGGAAAAGTTCATAAAACAAGTTTTAGATCCGTTAAACGTTATGTTACCGTGATATAACAGATATCATCCGAAGCTCAAAGCGACACACCCAAATGGAACGCCAAACTGTAAGAAAACTGCACGCAAAGAAAGAAATGTTGGCAAGTGCCCGAGAACTAGATATTTGGAGATGGAATATCCAACATGGAGTGAGATGAAAGTATTTGCCGACGCTTCAGCTGCAAGGTTAGAGCTAAAAGCTTCTTCCGAACAAACGGCGCGATGAAATTATTTACATTCAAACCCGCCTCTCATCTTTAGAGTTCCGTAGTGAAGCCCAACGAAACGATACAGGTTCATGAGAGAATCAGCACTGCATAAACTATTAATATGTCTATAATATACTTGTTTAAGTATATCTTGTGTAGTACTTGTGTCGTTTGTCAAAGTAGTTTGAAAATTTGAAACGTTGAAAAAGGAACCATAGTAGTGGCGTTAGCATAATCATGTCGGTTGAGTTAGCGGAAGACCGAAATTAGAATTAGACAAAAGTAGCGAGCTTTGTGTTAGAATCTCATGTTTATCCAATGGTGGACAAGCGTCTTCTTTTTCTACTTTCGCTCTTGACAGAGTGGTTTTGGTACATAAATGTAAAACCATCAATAGCTGTTGTACAGTCGGCCACACGCTAGGATATACCCCTTTTTGTTCGATTGGCGCCCTTATGCCGCGCGCGGTAAGAACTGCCAGGTATCTCTGACTGTTGCCGACCGTACATCAGCCTTACCTTACGATGCTTCGCAATTCCTCTCTGTCAGAGGTTAAATTAATAAACTTAGTATCCTGCAAATAGTAACCTCTTTTATGCCAGTCAAACTTGCACTTGGCAGCCTTTTTTCTCTTTGCAAAATTCGGTCTAAAAGTAAGTTAATGCCTTCGTTTAACCGAAGTCTAAATTAGGTTTATATTCACTTAGCGCTTCTTAAAATAACGTTTATTTGAATAGCACTCCGGGCACTTTAGCTGCTAATCCTATTTTCTATTTCGAGTGTCGAGTAAGTATACTTTAGCTTTGAACGCTGCTAATGAAAAATCGTTGAGAGTTCACCGTTCTACCTACTGAGCCACCACTGCAATCGTCATTAGAATAAGAATCCATTTATTACGAAACAAAAATTATAGATTAACAAAAAAAATAAAGTTTTCTGCCTTCCCCACTAGGATTTCCTGTGTCGAGGGGGGCAGTTTCTTCCCTAAATGATTGGTACATAACAGTAATGTTTTCCTAAAATTAACAACAATAAAAAATATTACCGCACCTGGACTGACCCACCAGACAAGGCGTGGATCATAAAATTTTCTAATTACTAGAAATCTTAACCCTAAACCTGGTTTGAAAAGGAAATTATGAATCAGAATCAGAATCAGAATTTTTATACATTTGAAACCTGTGACATTTTCGGCTTTGGTAGATTATGGGTCTTATGGACCTTTTGATCGCACAGCTTGTTTATAACCTGCCAGTCGATTGCATCGAGTCTACATATCGAGACCTACGTACGTTCAGTTCAATCCCATTTGTACGAACAGAGCTAGGAGTAGAGGAGTAAAGTGAGGCATTTGTACAATATTATCGCCCATCTCAATCAATGAGTTCCATTCGGGACCGAATTCGACTCGCCCCATTACTTGCGCCACAAATTATGTTGACACACAAGGTCTGCTTAGCGAGCGTGTCATTCATGACTACTAGGTGAAAAATTTAAAGTACGCCTGACATTTTAGCTTCAAATTAGCTTAAATCATTAATAGAGAAACGGATTTTGATAAAACATATCTAAGAACTGTTTGCAGAAAACTTGCTATCAAATAAAAAAAAACACATCCAAATCGGTTCACCAGTTTAAGTGCTACGGTGCCACCAACAGACACACAGACAGACACACACACACACGGCACAAAAGGCCTCGGTGTAAAGGTGAATAATGCTGCTAACGAACCATCGGTCTCTTTCAACCCTACGCCTTGGTCTCTACGTGCCTTATCTCGGAGACTCATCTGAGATGGAGCGAGTCTATAGACGTTAGCGGTTAGACGAACACCAAACACTAGCTAGTACTCCCTGCCCGGCGTCGCCTACGGTCCGGCGGATATTGGAGCACTGATTAGAAATACGGGACTGACTTTAGTACGGTATTTAGACTGTGGAAATCCATTAAGAGCTAGTATAAAGACAGCCAGGATTTGTCTAGATTGGAAGAGATCGGAGTGAATAAACGTAGTCAACGATAAGTTGCTTAGTGGGTAAGTACCCACCTGATAGAGCGAAACTATAGCTGTAAGAAACGTTGATTGGTCAATTGTGAGAAATAATAAGTGATTTCTGACGTTTCACGAGCACTATTACTTGTGTGATGTCTATAAATTTCATATGTTTTTAGTGACGTATGAACAAACTATACCCTATAGTATGAGCGTAGATGTAGAGATAAAGGGCGTGTAGGCAGACAAATATTCGATCCGTCTCAGAATAGATTCGGTTTGGATACATACCTAATATTTAGAGGCACACCAAAAATGCGTGACCGTGCCATGATAGTTATTTCAATTCTATTGCTTATCTCTCAAGTCAAATTTTTGGAGGGATATTATTTTCGTTCTTATTATTATTGGTCAGTGGGAAGACCAGCAGCTCGATGGTCGGATGACATCGTTGTGTCGGCGGAGGGTCCATGGATGCGGATGGCGAGGGACCGTGAGAGGTGGCGCGAGGGGAAAAAGGCCGATAACCAACAGTGGGCAGAGGTGGGCTGATGAGGATGATGATATTATTTGGCCAAAACGTACATGTCAGGACTAAGAATAACAGAGAAGTTTGCGAGATAACGAGATTACAACAGTCATGTAAAATATAATAAGAAGAGACATGAAGTTCGCGATGTGATAAAATCATTTTGTATTTCGTAAACGGTTAAACTTCATAATAATATTAAATCATATTGATGTTTGTATCTGAAATTGAGGAAAACTTCTACACAAACACAATTTAGTAGCAATAATACAACCCGCCGTCAGGCATATCACATCACATCACACATGATAAGGGTATCGAAACGTATATTTAACAAAACAATAAACACAGACGCTATTCGGATATTTGTCAATTGTAATGTAATTCAAAGACAAAGGTCTCGATTTCCTCAGACTCGAGCGTTTTGTGTAAAGAAGGGCGAGGGTTTTGTTCACGATGCTTATTGACAATGTATAAAAGTACCGCGTTGTCATGTTTCAAGGAACCTAGGAGCATCGTTACTCAGACGACATTTCAAGGCTTTTTAATTATCACTGAAAGTTTTTGTCCCACAAAGGTATTGTGAAATTATTATTATTATTATTAGATTTTTTTTTTGTTTGTGCCACGTGTAATGTAAGTGATATGATATCCCACCAAAAACATTTTCGTGTAAAAAATGTTGCCAAGACGAGACCATACACCTCGCACTGTCAAAAAGCTATCAGATCTCATGTAGAGCCAAACTTCTAACTCTACACGCCTTAACTTCACAAACTCTACACCTTAGTCAAAATATGTGGCTTGGCCTTTGTTTTGCTCTGATTACCGATTAATGGGAAGCTAATCTAGTAGACAAAAACACCTTGCATTGGTGAAACCTTTAGTAGCCGCCCTAGAAATTTGTAATCAGCAATATAAACTAGTGGTTCGCCCCGAACTACGAACTCGCGATCCCATATCTCAGCAAACCCTCGACCGATTTGGCTCATGTTCGAACTTAAAAATTATCTTTGTCTCATTTACCCGCTTACCAAATTTCATGACGATCCGACTTAATTTACTCAAGTTATCGTCGAACGAACATTCATACATACAAACATACAAACATACAAACATACATACATACAAACGCCGGATTGTTCAAGTAGACTCGGAGAACTTCGCTCGCTTCGCTCGCTCGTTCAAAAAAGGCTGGGTGAGACTGAGCGAAAATGTAGCAATAGTGGTATGTCTCAGAGCTATCTTCAAGGTAAAGCTACTGGTCCTTAGCTACCGCGTCGATGTCGGCAGCCTCCCGCGAGTTTTATTTGACGAAGGGGAGACGGCGCGAGGTTCGTTACATGTGTTTTGTGAGGACTCGATAAATATTTGATTTGTGATGCGGTTACAATAAATTGTTTGATGCCCCGAATTTTTTGGTATTTCATACGGCATGAAGGGCAATGTGTAGAGAAAAATAACCGATTTTCTCATCTTTGCGCTAAAGTGACCGAACGTGATGAGTAAAATTTTGTATTTTTCTGCCAAAATATAATAATATCACTGAGTGCGGTAAATTAGATGCCGATGCGATTGCCATATAGGTACCCACCGTACGCAACTAAATCGAATCACAGCGACAGGTTATTAATCCACTAAACACATTAACATGTACATGGGTCCAATGTAATTAACGTCGAAGCCTACCCTTTATGGGCACAGGGCTGTTGTTATTTATTGTTTAACAAAAGCTAATAAACAAGGTGACAAATGGCCAGCAAATTCGCAGTAAACACCGCTAGCAATATGTTTAAAAAGGCAATCACGGCAGCAATCGGCTCACGTTTGCCGCGCGTTAACGAAGCATAAGCATTCCACCTCGCATGCAGACAAATTACAACCTTCATCGACCAACGTCGTCCGATCCCCACCCTCCCCCGCAGACCCAACAAACACAGAGAGACTAGACGACAATGACAGCGTAACTAGAGTTCAAGCCCCACTGGTCAGTACACATCCCCATTTGCCGCTGTATTGTGACTTTGGACTACTGTCAGAGCATTGACAAGGGAAAATTAGCCCTAACCGCGAGCTTTAGGGGTTTAATTAGGCTGGCCCGGGGAGGCGATACAAATTGATCCGATCACGCCGGAAGCTGAACGTTGAACCTCCGCCCTGCAGTCTTGAGCCATCACCACAGAACCGTTTCTGACGGAAGACCACAAGACGGAGAGCCCGATAGAGGGTAATTTAAATAGTTCCAAATAGCTTTAATCCTGAAACACGTCACTTTCTAGGTTTCCAACAATTTTTGTTATACGATTTTCCGAATAGCTCAATACTTTTTATTTACTCGTATTGAACGTGTCTTATTCTTGAAGAGGTTGCCATGTAGTGCTACTGTACATGCTTCTACTTACAGAAGATCAATAAAACACAGTTTTGTCAAAAAACATAAGAATTATTGTGACTGACGATGGATGTGACGTATGTGTGAATATTCTCACAAATTTTAAAGCCTTTAAATTGCACTCTGTTAAAAACAAATTTGGATGCCAACTAACTGCTTGATCGCCTTGAGATGAAATATCTGGCTAAATGTAGATCCAATACAATGGATACTGACAAAAGGATAGGAACTTCTGGAAAATTCTATTTTGGGCTGAGCCGTAGTGCAATTGGCCCCATTAATACGGGTATAAGCTGTGACTAAGTAGTGTACCCGGTAGCTTAGTTAGTTGATACGGAACCCTACGTGCTATTCTACAGAATGTACAGTTACCTGAAATTTAAATGTGTAGAAGATGCACTTCCTTATCTGGGTGGCCAATTCTTAATACCTACCCCCTACTTCTTTATCCTTATGTTGTTTACTCAACATAGGCTTACGTCCATGCCCCAAAAAGAAGCAACTACTCATTGCATTAAAACTACACTATACGTTATCAAAATCATTGAGATTTACGCACGCTCTATGCGCGGCGAATTTGCCGCGAGTTCGCAAAGAGTTCGGAACGAGTTCGCAACGAGTTAGCTGCGAGTTCGCATAGAGTCTGCAACGAGTTCGCTGCGAGTTCGCAAAGAGTTTGCAAAGATTTTGCCGCGAGTTCGCAAAGAGTTCGCAACGAGTTCGCAACGAGTTCGCAAAGAGCTCATTACGAGTTCGCAAAGAGCTCGCAACGAGTTCGCAAAGAGCTCGCAACGAGTTCGCAAAGAGCTCGCAAAGAGTTGGCAACGAGTTTGCCGCGAGCTCGCAAAGAGTTCGTAACGAGTTCGCCGCAAGTGACGCCATTTTGTATACTCGCGTTCGACAGCCTTTCATCAGAAGACACTAATAATAATAATCTTTGCCTTTGCATGGTAAACACCAGTGAACTGGTAAAGAGAGAGAGAGAGAGAGCACTTTATTGTACACCACAAATTAACTATTTACAAGAATAAAACTGTTTTAGGTGCTACGAGTCTTCTGTGCATGTTTGTGAGTGGAGGTCCGAGATTCAATTACGATATCACCGTCTTGCGTACATAAACTCACGCCTGCTCCTTGCTGCGGTAGATAGAGACTATGGACGGTCACTTGGCACGAATTAGACCCGTTTCTTTCTTTTCATTCTTATTTTCAGTACGCACGATGGATTAAAGGAAATTGCGATTGATCGGACACGCGTTGCCGAGATCAAACAGTCACATGTTTTTGAACATGTGACTGTTTGATCTCCGCAGCGCGACTCGTGACCAGGACTGATGTGACAAGCTCATTAGCTTACCACGTCAGTCCTGACACTGCAAAAGATGGCCGGACTACCTCCTGTACTACCTGGAGGCGCTCAGTTGAGAAAGTAGCTGCATCAACTGGACTCAGCTGGAAGGACCGCACCAGACCGTAAACATTGGACATCCTTTCTTCAAGCCCTATGTTTCTGATAAGTGTAATAAAGGTATAATGACAACTCACTGACATAGGAGCAAAGACTAGAGCATAGACATACACTACATACCTCCACCCTTAATTCTAAAGTTTAACAAAACACTTCAATATAAAATGTAAAATTAACTTAGCCTAAAACATAAAACGCATCTTCAATGATAACAGAAAAATAATAATTCATTCTACTTATAACGCGGTGGGTTATTGAGCCGACATTGGCGCACCGGCCGTGGAATGAACTGGGGCGGGTCACCGGGTGGCTTGGGCGGTGAATGGGACGGCAGACCACTCGTCGGCGGCGGCGACGATGCCAATGGCTCCGGGCAGTCGTGGAAGTCATCGTCCTCTACGCCCGCGCTCTCTTCTAAGGCAACCTCACAATCACTGGCGGCAGGCGGACTGGTGGCGCTGTCGCTCTCTCTCATCTCAGCGGTTATTGGGACATTAGGACAGACCAAAGAACTTCGTCTACTTTGTTTAAGTTGATCAATATGCCTATGAGAAGCCCTGCCTGACATATCGACCACCTTATAATCAGTGATACCCAATCTCTCTACCACTCTTCCCGGCACCCATCTCACCCATCTATCCCTGCCGCTAAAATCGCGTACCCATACATTGTCCCCGGCTCGCAGCTCACGCGTCCCACTTGGGCTGCTCTGTTCCTGTCTTATCTGACTATCTAAACCCTTTGCGTTCCTATCTGGTCTCAGAGCATCCAGCTTAGTACGCAGCCTACGACCAAGCATCAATGTTGACGGCGTTTCCCCAGTACTACAGTGCTCTGTATTCCTGTAGTGTAACAAAAAGTTATTTATAAACAAATCAATATCAGCTTTCTCCCGGATAGCCTTCTTAACTACTCTTTTGATAGTTTTCACAGCATTCTCAGCCGCACCATTTGAGGCGGGATGATAAGGTGCTGAGAAAACATGTTCGACCCCGTTACTACTTAAATACTCTGAAAATTCTTTACTCGTAAACGGCGGACCATTGTCAGACACAATTTGCTTCGGTAAGCCCCACCTTGCAAATAAGTCACTCAACTTATGGATCGTATGAATTGCGGCCGTACTAGGTACCTGACTGACTTCGATCCATTTGGTCCTCGCGTCCACTATAACTAAGTATATCTTTCCTAGTATAGGACCCATGAAATCGACATGAACGCGGGCCCATGGTCGAGCTGGCCACGGCCACGGCACGGCTGCATGTCGGGGCGGGGCGTCTGCCTCAGCCGCACATACACCGCACTCTCGACACATCACCTCCACTGCTTCGTCAATGCCGGGCCACCAAACATAACTCCGAGCGAACGCTTTGGTTTTCACTATGCCCATATGACTCTCGTGTAAGACACTCAAAACTTTCTTCCTACAGATATCTGGAACCACCACTCGATGGCCCCACATCACACAGCCCAGCTCCTCGTATAGTTCTTTTCTACGATTAAAGTAGGGCTGAAGTGATTTAATATCAACGGCTACTGGCCAATCGTCGCGGAGATAAGATAGTATTCTACCGAGCAGGGGGTCGCGATTCGTTTGTCTCTTTATCTCTTTGTAATCTAATAAAACGGCATTCTGCGCAAAATGCAAGAAGGTCAATTCTGGCAACTGTAACTTGGGTTTCCCGTTTGCATTTATAGGCAAACGAGACAAACCATCAGCCGCATTTTGCTTGGAAGTGACGAATTCTATATCATACGTGTAAGCAGATAATTTTATTGCCCATCGCTGCAAACGGCTCGCAGCCATAGCCGGGATACCGCGTTTAGGGCCAAAGATAGTAACCAATGGTTTATGATCAGTCCGTAACGTAAAACGTCTTCCGTACACATATTGGTGTAGTTTTTCCAAACAGAAAACGATCGCAAGGGCTTCGCGCTCGATCTGCGAATAGTGCTTCTCCGCCGGTGACAGCGCTCGCGAAACGTAGACCACTGGCCGCTCGCTCCCCGCCAGCGCGTCTTCAGCCTGCTGCGTCAGGACCCCACCAATTCCTACTGACGAAGCATCACAGCTAAGGAACAGAGGCTTCCGCGGATCGTAATGCGCTAACACATCTGTGCTGACCAGAATTGACTTAATCCTTTTAAAAGCTAACTCGCATTCTTGTGACCATACCCAGCTTTCCCCCTTTTTTAAAAGATGATACAAGGGAGCTAAAATGGTACTCAAGTCTTTGATAAATTTTGCATAAAAATTTACGAGACCCAAGAAAGACCTGAGTTCAGTTACGTCGCAAGGTCTAGGCAATTTTGAAATCGCCTCCACTTTTTCCATATCAACCTTAATCCCGTCTTTTGAAATTATATACCCTAGGTATTTTACTTCATCAACCATAAACAGGCATTTGCTTTGTTTAAATTTCATACCGTTGCTATGGAAACGCTCAAGGACCCTTTCCAAAATTATCAAGTGTTCTTGCTCGGTCGCTGCACCAATTATTACGTCATCCAGAAATACTTCTACATTTGGAATATCGTTGAGAAGATTACACATGATGCGTTGAAAAATACCCGGACTAGAGGAAAGGCCGTAAACTAATCTTTTATACTTGAAAAGTCCTTTGTGGGTATTGATGACTGTCAAGTTATCTGGATCCTCTAACTCTATTTGGTTATACGCCTGCGAGAGATCAATTTTTGAGAATACTTTGGCGCCATTTAACCTGACTAAAAGGTCGTCGATACGAGGCAAAGGGTATTTGTCCACATGTAATACTGGATTGAGCGTAACCTTGTAATCCGCGCATATGCGAAGTCCACCATCCGCCTTATGTACCGGTACCAGTGGTGTTGCCCAGTCCGCGCTCTCTACCGGCTCGATGACACCGGTGCGCAGCATGCCCTCTAGCTCGGCTTCGACACGCTCACGCAGCGCGTATGGCAGCGGCCGCGCTCGGTGGAATACCGGCGCCGCGCCCTCGCGGACCCGCAGCCGCGCCTTGCCTCCAGTGAACCGACCCAGTCCACCACTAAACAACTCCTTATGTCTGTCAAGCAACATAGATAAAGATCTATTATTTCCCTGTTTTACAATTGGCACGGCGCTGTTATGAAATGTAGGCACATTAATAGCTAATTCAGAAAGCCACTGTCTGCCCAAAAGAGAGGTCGTACCCCCTTCAATCACGAATAACTCTAATGCTTTCGATTGTCCTCTATAGTTAACCTCCGCTTTGAACATCCCGACAGGCTTGACTACCGTACCATCGTAAAATTTCAACACTATATTTGCACTCTCTAATGGTGTATTGCTATACAATCTGTCAAAAGTTGATCTGCTGATACAGGAGACTACTGAGCCTGTATCCACTTCCATAGGAATCTCAATATTATTAACCAGCAATCTTAGTCTTACCGGCTTATAGCCATTCAGGCATAAGTGATGAAAGTCCTCTACATTGGGCTCCTCCGAGCTCGAGTCGTCCGAGGACGGGGGCTCGTCCTCTCCCGACCGCTCCCCATTGACCAGCAGCGCCTGCCCCTGCTCCGCTGTCTGTACATGGTTGGCCCGTAGACTTTCCTTCCGCAGCCGCGGGGTTTGCCACTGAGTCGGGCACACACGACGTAGATGGCCGCGCCGACGACATTTACCGCAAATAAATTTGCGATACCGACAGTCGTCACTCCGATGATCCGGTGCTCCACACACCGTGCAATCATATTTTGAGTCGTCATATCCTCTGGTAGCTGGTCTCTGCGCTTTAGACGGTGGTCTCGGACGTGGGCGCTGTGCCCCACTCGTCCCTGCGGCATGCAGCGCGCTGCCCGCGCCGCTCCCGCCGCCGCTCGCTGACTCGTTCCCGCCAGCTCCAGCTGTTTCCACCGCCGCCGCATCCCGCTCCGCCGCTTCCATAGCACACGCTATCTTGACGGCCTTAGCGTATTGCAGCTCTTCCTCCGCGAACAGGCGTTGCCTGATGACATCGCTGCGCAATCCACAAACCAGCTGATCCCTTAGATTATCCTCCAAGGCCGCATTGAATTCGCAATACTTGGCTAACTTTTTAAGCTCGCATAAGTATAAAACTACGCTTTCTCCAATAAGTTGCCTCCTCTGTCGAAATCGATATCGCTCTGCCATAAATGAGGGCTTAGGTTTTAGGTGGCCTTCCATGAGCGCCACAACCTGTGCAAAAGTTTTGGCACCAGGTTTGTCCGGGCTCGTTAAATTACTAAGTAATTCGTATGCTTCGTCCCCCATGGCCGCTATCAGAGACGGTAATTTCATCTCATCGGTCACCTTGTTTACGGTGAAATACATTTCGACCCGCTCCACGTAAGATGTCCAGTTACCCGTCCTGACATTGAACTCCGATATCTTCCCCATCGACATTTTGCACTTTTTGCAACGAATCCAGCGTATGCACGCGAAAAAATAATATTAAATTTTAATTCTCGATCGCCATTGTAATAAAGGTATAATGACAACTCACTGACATAGGAGCAAAGACTAGAGCATAGACATACACTACAATAAGCAACAAAAAGGATATCATCATCATAATCACGATGGATAACTGTATTATTGGATAAATTTTGCCATCATTATAAGTTGCAGGAGGCTGTATCTCTCGTGTCTGGACACATATCCTAGATATGCTAGATTGGTGTATTTGGGTGTACAACGGGTGTTCACGATAATTCGTGGGCTTTGGCAATGGGCAAATGGTGAAGTAAAGCCGCATCATTTATTTTATACGAGGCGACTATCGAACCTGTCAGCGATCAGAGCGCAGTATTAGAACAAAGAGCACTATGCATAACATTCCATGCACTTGGTGTGATTGAGAGAATTGTTAATCAAAGTACGGTTGCACACGGTTGTCCAATGATAGTCGAGTCATCCGTGCGAGGTGATAATCTCTGTCAGCCACAAATAGCCTCATAAAACAAAATGTTAGGTCACAACAATAAGCCATACACGCATCCTGGGATGCGTTTTTTTTTTTTTAGTTTAAGCGTCAACATTTTTTACTGTAGATAATATTTTGACGTTCAATGTAAATAATTTATTTATTGCATATTGAATAAAAAATTTGAATCTGAATCTGAATCTGAATCAACTAAAGTAGCTTGGCGGAAAAGCTGAAATTTTCAGGTAATTTTTATTTTATAGCTAATTTGAGCTATTTTTGTTTATCGATTATTGTTTCATGACAATAAAATTGTATTCTTTTCATTATTCTAAACAACTCAACTGAATTATTGATGTTTTGTTATTTAGAATATAGAATATATTATTATCGTGAAACAAAAGTTTCTCAATATTCAGCTACAAAATTGTAAAAACTGTAAAAAAAAACAATTTCACACCTCACTATTAGTTAAACATTAAGGCCCGGTTTCTGAATTGAGAATTTCACTAAGTAAATACTTAACTATCGTTGTGTCACGCTCTTTTGTGAGAAAACTGCAGAGTCAGAGCGATATTTAAGTAGTTGCTTAGTGAATTTCTCAATTCAGACACCAGGCCTAACTGCCGGTTTCTGATTTGAGAAATTAGCTAAGCGAGTGCTTAAATATCGATCTGCCTCTGCGGATTTCTCACAAAAGAACGTGACAGAAAGAAAGTTAAGTGTTTGCGTAGTAGAATTCTCAATTCAGAAACCGGGCCTTAGGCCGGCAGTAGGTGAATGTGTTGTGTGTGTTGTGAATTTATTTCCAAGGTAGCAGAAAATAGGCCGAGCCTTTTCGTCTGCCGTTTGGTTGAATTGAGCCAGTTAAAAGTAATTGTTTGTGACAACTTTTAATGGCGTCACTTCCATCATTCAGGTAGGACTCAGCTCGCTATCAGCTCGCCCCAGTTCTGCTCAATGTGATTATTAACAATCGCGCGCGACAGACGAACCCGCTCTAAACTTATTAAATCCTTTTGTTCCCAACTTAAGGGTAAACTTCCCCATTCAGCGCGGGCACTGAACCTTGAGCTAATTGATTTTCTTGGCAACAGCAGAAGTTACTTTGTTTTAGTTTCGGAGGGCCATTTGACACTTTGAAATTAAAAGATTAATTACCTTACTGATGTAGAAATACAAGTAAATAGAAGAAAATATCAAACCGAAATGTAATGAATTCAAAAGAACGTTGAGTAATGTTGATGGGATAATTTGCTGCTTCTGATTTGACTAGCAAGTTGGTATATTGTGCTTGGGTTTAAAATAATGGGCAAGGATTTTTTTTTATTATTTATGGACACTCACACAAGGTCACGTATAGTTACATATTCTTTCCATTTTCATAATTAATTTATCAATGACGTAACAGTTGGCCACATGCTAGGATACTCCCTTTTGTTCCATTCACGCCCTTATGTCACGCGCGGCAAGAGCTGCCTTGGGGTATCCTTCAGTGTGGCTGACCGTACCTTATCATTATTAGCGTCTCGTGTCTACGAGTCATCATCATCATCATCGTCATCAGCCTGTTAACACCCACTGCTGAGTAAAGGCCTCTTCATGCTCACGCCACCGCTCAAGATCCTGTGTCAGACGCAACCACTGCTTTCCGGCTACTTGGGCTATGTCATCGGACCATCTGGCTGGCGGTCTCCCAACCAATCTCTTCCCCTCTCTACAAGTCACTGTCGATTAAATTTCCAGGGGCAACGCCCGCGGTCCCGCTCGGTCCATCGCCACGAAACTGGGACTGTCCCCTCGCAAACTTCCATTTGCATGGCGTAACTTTTTGTTCTGACTTTTGCAAATTGAGCTCATTAGCCGGCGCAAGAGTTGGAGCGGAGTCCCGAGCCCCGAGCTTCGAGCTTCAAGCCTCGAGTGAGGCCCCAATCGATCCACGGCCACTTGAGAGTGGAGTCAGAATAGGCAAAATGCTCGCTTTGTTGAGGAGTGTGACAGACAAACTGCTTAGAGCCTTATCACACTAGCGATTTGCGAGCGAGTTGAAAGCAAAGAGAAGTAGGTGAGTTCGCAACGAGTTAGCCGCGAGTTCGCCGCGAGTGCGCAGCGAACTTGTAGCGAATAGCGCCGTCGACGCAATTTTGAACACTCACGTTTAACAACCTTTCGTCAGGAGACACTAATAATATTAACTAGTGGTTCGCCCCGAACTATGAACTCGCGACCCCATATCTCAGCAAACCCTGGACCGATTTGGCTCATGTTCGAACTTAAAAATTCTCTTTGCTTTATTTACCTGCCTACCAAATTTCATGACGATCCGAATAAATTTACTCAAGTTATCGTCGAACGAACATTCATACATAGTACATACATACATACATAAATACAAACGCCGGATTGTTCCAGTAGACTCGGAGAACTTCGCTCGCTTCGCCCGCTCTTTCAATTATTGTGTGTAATTTTGTATTCACAACTCGCCATTCACCGTAACTTCGTCAATCTGTCATGATAAATACCGGACTACATTTCATCTGAGGCGATGATTTTCAAGAAATCCTTTCTTTGTGCACCTCTGCACCCCCAAATGAACGTTTGAAACAGGTAGTTTCGGCCCTGCGTCGTCTGACAGGCAGTATTTCAGTCCTTCTCGTTACAAATCTAAGAGAAGCACGTATGGTCAGATGACATAGCCCAAGTAGCCGGAAAACAGTGGTTTCGTCTGGCACAGGATCGTGAGAGGTGGCGTGAGCAAGAAAAGGCCTCTACTCAGCACTGCAGTGTACTTACAGTTTCAGGTATAAGTTGCTGAGCCGCCGCCCCGTGTACACGTGGAAAACGTCGCCAAGAATTATTTAGGCTTACATCGACATTTTCGTTCAGTCCATTCAAATTCATAAGCTCAGTTTCTAAGTATGTAAGCTCCTCGCAAATAAATCATTCAATTCAAGTAAATACTTTCCAACGAGAAGGAAATAATAATTTTAAGTAGGTACCTACACAGTATATGTGATGGGAATAAGGAAGGAAAGGCGATAAAAAAGTGAATGAAACTCAGCCACGTTCACAAAGATTATAAAATAAAACTTGTTTATGAGTTTCCCGACTGGAGTCGTAAAAGCGCACAAATGTATCCATACTTACGCGCTTCTTTGAAAGGATATTATTTGTTAGTGACAAATAATTACGTTACAATATAATATAATAGAATATTCTTTATTGCACTAGAACATATTTTAAGGAGAAAAGGGAAAAAGGGAAAGGGCAATCAGAGTAACCAATTATTATGGAATCGCGGCCATGTTACGACGAGTAGATGATCGTTAGCAAGAGAAAAGATAACATCACAGGATGAAAACACAATTTTGTATGTAAAAGCAATATCTAACAAGTTTCGAAAGAAAAATACAGTAAGTAAATAAAAATGGATAAGCCTGTGAATCCTTCACGCCATCACGCGTGATAGTAATTTGGGTAATTCTATCGATAACTAGGCGAGGGAAAGCTTTAATAAAATTCATCTGCATTTTGCTTCAAAACCTACTGTTGTGTGTCCTTTTGAATACTTCGCTGTAAAGAAAGAGTGTTCTTTATTTCTTTATATTCTCTGTAGGACTTCGGTCTTTGACATGACGGTGCCGCCTTTGTTGTGTAACACCGCTTTATGTTTCCAGAAACAAGTCTTTGTCAAAGAATATTCGAAATATTTCCAAAACTCAGCTATATTTATAACTAGAGCAGGGGTCTACCGGCTAAGACGAAGCCGATTACCATAGGCGAAAATCGAAGTTCGATTTATGAAAAATGAACTGGGTGGCAGTACATTTTAAAAAATCGAACTTCGATTTTCGCTAATGGTAATTGGCTTCGTCTTAGCCGGTAGACCCCCAGTTCGACAACCGTTACAATCGGTGAATGAAATACAAAGTTATAATTCTGAAAATATATAATATAATTAAAGATAGAATAGAAATAGAGTAGACTGAATATCCGCACAATAAAATTGCTACGCCAAAGTCATACTAGCGGAAATCATCGCTATTAGTTTTAAAAAGATAAGGATCTAACCACTAGCAAGGCTAGGCTAGTATGAGTGCTCTTGCTTGATACATCTTTGGTATTCAACAAATAGGTGCAAATATGGATATTCGTAGGGGTTTATCGGTCCATTCATGCTATGGAGAAACTGACCGTAAACATTTGAGTTTTATGACGAGCATTATATTTATAACGAACCTAACTTTTGAGAACCAAAATTTATGGGCACATAACCTTTTCTCAGTAATGACAGCCTTTCAAAAAAATGTCGTGGATTTCAATTCAAGGATAAGGACAGCTTATTTCATTTTGGCCTGCCGGGTATTCTTTATTATTATAAATTGGTGAAAAGATTTTTATGTGCAGATTTATTTGATCGATTAGCAGACTTCTCAAACTTCTATGATAACTAACTATCTATGATGTAGGGAGCGAAGCTTATTCATCTTCGAATCGCTTAGCTTTCAACTCGCTAGTGTGATAAGGCTCTAAAGTGGAGATGACTAGAAGTCAGGAGATGTGTTTTTCATAAATCTTAAGCCTAACTAATAACTATACTTAGTTGTGATTATGTTCTCTAAATAGGGGCTTAGGGCCTTCATACTGTGTAAATTAAATATTTATGTCATCTGTTGGTGTGCCTGAATAAATGATAAAATATATAAAATCTCCGTTATGGTGGTTTCTGTGCCGTTAAGGGCTTATGGTGTGCCGTTCCATGAAGTTGTTCGATGTGCGGCGCGCGAGCGGCTCATTACGCTTTATTCATTTCCCGACCGCTGCGATGGCGCTCCGATGTTTTATACCACTCAATGGTAAGAAACAGAAGGCTTGTTTAGTAAAGATACAGCTGGAGATAACAGTTTAAAAGTTTTAACGTGCTAAAACGCTATTTAAAAACTCTACGGTCGTTTTTATCTGTGAAAGCGTTAGTCCTTAGTCCGCAAGCTGGGCTCCAACATGCAAACTTGAATTAGGTTAGGTTATCGTATGAATTCAGAGTTTTTAGGCCACCAAAGGGCCGCTGACATGGCTTAACGATTGTTATAAACTTATAAGTCAACAACAACCGGGACCAACGGTTTAACGTGACTTCCGAAGCACGGAAGCGCTCAGATATTATTGCCACTAGCGGTCACCCATCCATGGACTGAATTAAGAACGGCTAGTCCAACTAGTATTTTATTAAGGAAGTGTGACTGAGATGAGAGAGCATGATGAAGATATTGATTGAATGAGCCTTCTAGACTTGCCTACTTCGTGGTGTCGATGTTTTACGGCTTCATTACCTTTTTATCTCGCTTCGTAACAAGTTTTTAATTTTCTATTGGGTTCTTTTATGCGTTTGACTTTCGACTTGTCTTTAAAGTTTTTTATGTGATTCGGCCGTGCCTCGCTTTTTAATTAAAGTTTATTATAGAAACTGTTAACATTGCTTTAATAATGTGATTTAGTGACCATTAAGTACGTAGCAACTACTATTGAGTTTTTTTATACCTCTACGTTTTGTAATGAAAATATTTCTGTTCGTGTCTTTAATTAGTGTCATAATTTTGGATATCATTTACATGATAATAACTAAATTGTTATAATGAGCTAAGCGGTCCGTTCTTAATAGTATTAAATACGACTTGGAAACATATAGAGACTTTCACTTGACCTTTTGGGGTCAATGTTTTATTCCTGTTAGTGACCGTTTCCTCGAAAGTTTTTCATACATAAAGTCTTAAGAAATATTGCCAGGAACTCTAATCATAGAAGATACAGAATTTACAATACACATATTTGATAACAGAAGTACGTCTTGTAACGGCAAATATGGTGAACTTGCACTTCTATTGCATTTGTAGGACTTAGTACAAGGTGATACTTTTCAGCATACAACAGTAAACTTTCAATAGTCCCGTTACCGAAACACCTACCAACCATTTGACGTTTTTATAACTCAGAAAATTTTTATCTTATCAAATGTCGTATTCAAAACTATCAACTCAGTTCCGTTATTTTTTCAACGGATAGTAGTTTCCATCATCGATACATCGGGGAGCAAAATCCCGTGGTCGTAGGTATCGACTGTTACTATTGGAGACGCAGGGCAGGCGAAGTAACCCTGCGTCGGGTTACACGAGGCCCGGAGGCCCCGAGGGCTTGCTGAGGCCCGGTAGAGCTGTACTGGAACAGAAAGGAACAGTAGGGCCGTGTCATGTGACATCCCCTCATGCTGACACGGCGAGTTTATAAAGGTCCCCGAGAAAAGAAAATAACATCTGGATTAAAACTAGATTTCACAGCTACTGCACCAAAAGTAAAGAGCGGATTTTATTTGAGGTACGTAATAAGAGTTCCTTGAGCATGCTTGATACAATGGGTGATCTAATAAAAGATTGGACGACTAAGATTGGACTTTGAAACACCAGATACCTTCTAAGCGGCAGGCAGAAGCATGAACTTCATTATCTAGTACGTAATCAAATGCAATTTTTCTAGCCATCTTTTCTACTGTAGGTATGTAAGTGATTACTTTTTTATACATTGATACGAAACAACATCCAAAAGTAAACGGGCACAGTTCTTGGGCTCGTTGATGAGTATGTACTAGATATGTACATACAACAGCACGTCAGAGTGTACACTTTTGTTGTAAAATCGCCCGTAACGTAACCGAGTAGAGTGCTAGCGTGTAAGCCTCGACGTGCTGTCTTGTGTACTTCGTGTATGGTGTGTAAGGTTTTAATAAGCGAACCTTCTGGAACCGTCTATGAGTGACCCGAACCCTCAGGTCGGAGGAAGGTGGGCGCCTCCTCGTATATCAACACGATACCTGCGTAGGAGCAGCCATTTGTGCGGCTAAAGTTACATTACACCAGCGGTATTAATACACAACGCTTTATGGTGATGATGCGTAGTTTAAGTGTCGCTCTAAACCACTGACACGCGTTATTAGGCAATGAAATTGACACCCAATGGCGATATTACTGTTTAGTTTAATGCTCTATCGTCTCACGATGGTTATGCAACGTGATATGGAAAATTTGAATAGCTAATAGACGTTGTTTGTCAATCGGTCAGTCTGGAGATGTTTTACCGTGAAATGTTATACAAAATTAACAAAATCAAAAATCAAAACGACTTCACTGGTACACTGTTATTAAGCTATAGAACAGATTCCGAGATTCCTTGGGGGATTTAATAAATAAAAAAACTGATCCCATCCCACAAATATTTCTTCAGCATAAAATACCTATCTTTAGGATGTCATTTTAACGTAAAAGAGCTGAGGCACTTACGGTCTATAATAAAATCTCCAGCGGTTTCTTGGCATTGTCCATAAATAAAGCAATTTTCGCGCGAAAAAGCGCAAAACCGCCGTCTAATCCCCGAATATGTCTATTAATCATATAGCAGGAAGTTCAGGGCGGTTCATCCGCATTGTATTGGGTTTAAGCACCGTTTGTGAGGGCACCCGCCACCATTTGTAGTTACACACAGAAGATCTTATAAATAGAAATCGTTTATTTCAAAAAATGGTCTCGAAGCATTTGTGGAAGACATCGCAGACGAAGTAGCCCGAGAAGATGTAGTCTAGACGTATTAAAAATTTGTTTTGAGGACGAAAGCTCGATGGGTCGATGACATTGTCAAAACAGCGGGAGGACAATTTACGAGATTGGCTTCAGACCGAGGGGGATGGCGTGAAAAGGAAGAGGCCAGCTATCTAGATAGAAGAGTAAATAGTCAAAGATGACTCTTGACCGAAAAACCACCTTTCTGAATGCTTGTCGTAGACCAGAACACATAATCGGCTAAATTATTGTTGTTCTGTTGTTTACAATAATGAAAATAATACTATGTTATTGCCGCGAACGAAAAATCGGTAAACAAAAATAACTCAGTTTAGCTACAAAATGTAAAAAACTGTGAAAATTTTGAATTTCGCGCCACGCTGCTATCTTCCAGCCTTAAGTATCGTTCTAGAATACCATCCTAAAAAAACTTGAATGTTCAGGCCTTCTGATCTCCGCATTTTGCGCCTCCACAGTGAACGCAACCATTAATCATGCGAGGCGCAGCGGTGGGAGGGGGCTTTTTATGACCATTGTGGAGGGGCCCATGTGTGACCTTTGCTTCCATGGAGCAGAGGATGACGGCTCAAAGATAAATGCTTCAATGTGGCTTCCTAGTGGAAATTCATGGGTTTCAAAATGAAAGATGATCTGAAATTGTATTCTCGACTCAATGAAATTCTATCCAGCTCCGCCATTTGCCAAAACACATGACATGGTTTCTTTTAATTCAATCTCTCACTTGTCTGTTATTGTATTATAATTATCGCAAACGATATAAGATGCATTAGACTTTTAATATGTTTGTAATTTGGGAATTGTTTATTAATTTATTGATATTGAAAATGCACCCCTAATAATAATTTTTAAGGTTGCAATGTATATTGTAGGTATTGCCTTTTGTGTTTGTTAATTGTGTGTTCTGTTGGTGTGCCAAATAAACTAAAATAAAATAAATAAATAACATGCTTAACTGTCATCAAAATTATTTGCGGTATATAAAAACCTGGTGTCTCCAAACATATCACAGCAGAGAATGTAATTATTTATGACGATTCCTACAACGACACCCGAATAGGTGTAGATAATACCATTTAACCATAAAAATCCTGGAAATAAAATGTTAAGGTTCTTAGCTCAGAATAGAGAGGAGTAGAGAGTGATATTTCCTCAGCAGTGGCCTCTTTTGAAGATGCATAAAAAAATCTTATGGCTGTCATTTTCTTCCAGGCTACAAACTTCTTATTTGCCCCCTTAGGAAGCAATGTTTATTGCGATTTCTCGGCACCCGATTTGATTTCGCTCCCGATAGGCATCTGCACTCGATCACAGATAAGCCCGGCACCAGGCACGCTCGCAATGACTCTGTGTAGATGTGGAGCGAGCCATACATCAGGCGCATGAGTTCACTCGATAAGACTGGCCCCCGGGACCGGGAGAATAAATCCAGGGGTTGCACTCCGAATTACATGGAATGTGCTACATATTATCGTTCGTTAGGTTGGTGTCATTTATCAAAAGATATTTGTCTGAAGCACACTCGATCAAAGAAATTGGACTAATTCATCAACATTTTCAATACAAAATGTTGATAAAGTCGTCCAATTTCCCTCATTGAGTGTGCATTGGACAAATTATTTGATAAGTTTAATACCAGCCTAAGGCAGGGTAGGCCAAAAGCTTGTGGACCGATGACGTTGTGAAGACAGTGAAATGAAAATGAAAATGAAAAAGGTCTTTATTTAAAAGTAGTGAAGTAACATATTGAAGATACATTGGTGGCCCCCACACTTAGGCATGGCCCGTGTTGTGGGTGCCGGATAAAATATTTAACAGAAAGAAAATAATGAAATTTAACAACAACAATGCGCTTTAACAAAAAAATCTGGGACGATAGTTCGCTTTTAACCAAGGAGGTGGTCGTAAAAACGAAGAGGGGTTTTCCCAGCGATTTAATGGAATCCAAGAATTTTGCGAAAGACAATAAACATCTCAACGCTACGCAAATGTGAGTTGCCAGGCCCCAGCGAGAGTTTAATAGTGTGTTCTGTGTTGTATGCTTTTGTGTGAGCGTAACTATAACTTGCAAAAGCGCGGCTGATAGACTTGCCGCACGAAAAGGAAAGTTAATTTCTGCCGCTCCGGAGAAGCCCCTAGCCACCCACCTTAGCGCGGGTAGGGCGAGCGGGCGGCACACGCCGCAGGCTCCACACTAGAGGGTCCTAGCCTGAGATGATATTTAGGGAACAAATTGTCACATGTTTCGGATGTAATCAAGTTTCCCAGCAAGGGTAGGCAGATGCACGCACTCGATCTTACTAAATTGGAGTCGTGTTATGCGCGGTTGTTAGTTTCCAACGTGACAAATTGCAAGGGTGTTTTGGGTGTCAAAGACTTTCGTGTCGTTCCCTTCATTTAACTGCATGCAACGATGCTATAAATGTTAACATCCAATCCTTGTTATCTCGTGTAAAAGTAAAGATATTGGCTACAGTCTTCTCCATGACTAAAGACTACCGGACGAGGTCGAAACATGTCGGCTATTCCAACAAAATAAAAGTAAGTGAAACCGTTAAATCTATAATCGATATAAAAAAATTCAGTGCTTACGAAAGTTTAAGTTTTAAAATAAAGTCTTCTCTTATCTTGTGGTTGCTATTTTGTCTTACTTCACAGGTGATATAAGCGATAAAGAGTGTGAGATTATAATATCCTGAGGATGAAAACGTATTCTAACAATGTGTTACATGCAACTGATCACGTCAAACGTTACGTTTTTGAGATTCGTTTTAAAAACAGATTTCAAGAGAGCAAAATGGAAGGTTAAAGGTAAAAAGTATCTATACCACAAATGTATAAGCTGTAAGTACTTATACCCAAAAGAAATATTAGTTTCCTAGTGAAAGTTTTCCTCGTATTGTCTCCCGGCATCCCCCGTGATTGTGCGGTCGGCGCACTTTTTGTGTCGAAGGGCTACCATAAGTTTTCAAAGGCGTTTAGGTTCTTGGTTTATGAGGAATAGATATAACTCTGTTACTTATGCCTTCTTTTATTTTGCCATGTCCGTCCGTCTGTATATTACACTTTATCTGAGACTACAACGTAGAAATAATTGAACAAGCGAGCAAAGCGAGAGAAGCTCAGAAGTTTTTTCTACGTGTACCGATTTGAATGATTCTTTTTTGTTTGAAAGGGTGGTCCCATAAAAATGGTGAAGATCTGTTAAAGAACTTCGGAGATGGAGAAAGTAACTCCTCAACGGACAGCAGCAAATAACCCGAAATCAGTGCTAATACCTTTTTACCAGTGAAGTCGGTTTAAAAAAAAACTAACAACATACATGCATTTGAAGGAAAGATAATAATAAGCTACGTTAAAAACTAATTTAATTGAACTCCCGACAGACAGAAGCATAGCGGTCAAACTTATAACGTTCCTGGTTTTTGGTCGGAGGTTAAAAATAAAATTTAAAATGGCAACACAGTGGCGTCCTGTGAACTTGTGCTGCCCTCTCCGCCAGCGGTCGGCAAATAATCCGCGTCCCTCGGGATCCGCGCCTTTGTTTTTGCGCAACATGCCGGCAGCACTGACCGACGGGTTATTGGCCGGGAATTATGAGCCCGATGTTTGATATTTGTTTGGGAAACCAATCTGAAGGAATTGCTTTTCAGGAGTTTGCTAATAACAATATCATTGATAAGCGGTCGCGGTAACCGGACGTTCAAGAACAAGTTGGGCTTCTCGAGCCATACGCGCCCGTCGCCGAAGAAGTCCCACAAATGACAAGTCCTGAGGTCGCCGTCATCGGATCACGATGAGGAGGACATCATCATCATCATCATTGATAGAACTTTCTGTAAGTGGTCGTTTATTTAAATTTACACAGCTTTCATGGTAGAGAAATAGATTAAATTCTTTGCTGTGAACCACGACGTCTTTTCTTATAATATTTCCTGAGACTATGAATGTCAATTTTGTCACCCATCTAATGTAGATATGCGTTTATACCCCGTGTCATTAAAGAAAACATTTAGGATGAACTTCAAAACACTCGCCCTCTCGCTCTAATTAATACAGTCAAAGCAGGACAAGGCTAGGTTTTTAACTCCGTCCTAAATGTTTTCTTTAATGACACGGGTTGTACATATGCGTTCTCTACCATACCTCAAGCTATACCAAACTTTGACCACCACGTTCACATTCTCCAAACTTCTCTGTAACTACACACAGTAAAGCCACGCATCGGATCCCGGTCGCAACATAAAACCCACAACACAGAGCGGTAGAAAACTGCATCTCCCCCGGTTAATCCACTACAATAGTTCCCTCAAACTTTCCCGGGAGATTCTTGGCGAGCTATCTTTTGTGGGAACTGTCGAACTCGCGTGCTCCCAACACGGCGCAGCAAACTAAATGCACAGTAGATCACCTGCTATCTTTACGCCTCCAAACTGATCGTATAAATCACGTTTGACTGATTTTTTAGTATGTGGTTTTACTGTGGTGGCTTCTCCTCACTGGACGGAGTCCCCAGGTCTTTGTGCGCGGCGCTCACTCGCGTTAATTTACTAAGTTTCAGCACTTACTGCGCGCTGCCGATAGATAGATAGTTCCTCGAGGAAGCGCCAACTTTAGCGCTGAAACAATCCTGGATGGAGTTATTCTTGAAGGATTAGAGAGGAAGCCGGAGAAAGGAAATTAAAATGGGAAACGCGAAATTACTTTTGAGTCAGAAAATGGCGCAAAGCATATTGTGAATGTTAACAGCACCTGGTGGTTATCTAAGTGGACTGTTTAAGTGCGTGTAGTAAAGTATAAACACTTCTGGTTTGTTAGAAAATAACACGTCTGGTTTGTTAGAATCAGCAAGAAATTAAGATTCAAAGAAAAGCGCAATCCCGTAACACTCGTGAAATATCATTACCTCACTAACGAGAGAGTATTTTTCTCAAGACTCGATTAGATCCGCCGGCGAACGCCAAAAACGTTCGCTTAAGCCAAACCGGAGAGCCTACGGGCGACTCCATTTGCAAATTACACTTCCACCAACTTTACACCCCGGACCAACGTTCAAAAAGATAGCTTCGGCCGAAAGGAGATAAGGACAAGCGAAGTGAAGGGAAAGATGGCAGAATTATGAAAAAATTTTTGCTTCTTACTCACTTAGCCGGAAAAATAATTTCGTAAAACTTGAAGGAGCCATCCAGGAGGCATGATTAATAATTCAAAATACTTTCACAAAAATTAGACGACAGATTTGTTTTTGAGAAGTTGCGCAAGCTGTTTTTGCAACTGTTTATAATACTGATTGAAAATTAAATATTTCGCGAGACGTGGGGTGGCGCTTACTTTGTGAATTTCAAATTGAAAGTAAATTGTGTTTGTCTGTTGATCTTACTACGGAAATAGACAAGTTCCAGGAAACTTCGTTATCTCGGTCCTTTGATATTCAGATTAAGGACAAATGGGAAGATAATTCTGTTAAGGCGCTGTACATAGTGAATAGCCCGCGCGCCAAGAAAAATGCACAAAAACGATTCCTGTATCAAATACACTAAAAAAATCAAAAATTTTCACATATCAAACCCTAGAATTAGGTGAGAGCTATCTAAAACAGCCAGTTTTGTGTTGATACCCTTAACAGATTGCAAGATATTTTGTTTGAAAAAAAGTGCGCCGCCTATTTTTTTTCATCAAAAATATCTTCAAAACGTTTATAAATGTCAACACGAAACTGGCCGTTTTAGATAGGTCTCACCTAATTCTAGGGTTTGATATGTGAAAATTTTCGTTTTTTTTAGTGTATTTGATACAGGACTCGATTTTGTGCATTTTTCTTGGCGCGCGGGCTATTCACTATGTACAGCGCCTTAAACAGCCTGGAGTGACGACCAAGTACAAACAATATACACGCATTTTAATCGATCGTAATAAGCACAAAAGAATTAGTGTGTGCGGCGCGCTCTCTGACCGAGCGTCCATCAATCAACGTGATCCCACTAAACATAGCCTTCTGATATCCTAAACTGGAACCCTACGCGCAGTAACGACCCCTCAGTTCAAGCCATGAAGGTCCAGTTTCCAGTGAGGGGTTAAATGTCCGCAATGAGGTGATTAATGAAACAGATCAAGCTCCACACGGGGAAGTGTCTAATCGTAACATTGATGTATTGGAGGAAATAAAAGCGGCCTTACACAATGAAGACAAAGCTCAGCCGCACAAAAAAGCGTGGAGGAAAGAAATTAAGATGTTTCTTAAAGTCCATAGGGGTAATTTGATCCTTGGGGATCGGAAATTCGGCTTGTTCAAATACATGATCATTAGGACTGAAAATTGCTCTTATGTTTGTTTCACATGAAAGGAAATCCGTCGACATCAGCAAGTGTAGCATAAGGATCGGCTAAACAGTACATAAGGGGGATAAAGCTATATGCATCTCACTCTTTAATTGTTTGACGTAGAGTGGGTTAGATTGAGTTATAAACCCATGGACGCTCTCCAACCCATTCTTGTGATACGCTTACTGTAGTAAAATTTTGTATTTCCATTGACACAATTAGGTTACATTATTTGATTGCATACCAACGGCAAGTATTGAGCTAAGTATGACATAACTTCATTATCAAAATTCATATTGGTTATATTAAATGGTGGCAATATTGCCCCGAACGTGTAACAACTTTATGATGGCGAACAAGTACGATGCCTTAGTAGAGTCTAAGGCTTAGACGACTCGACTGAAGGGATTATTAATTATTTATTTAAAGAGAAACTCAAATGCTCAAATGGAACTGGGCTGGCCACGTCTGCCGCATGAGCCAAGATTGGTGGGCATAGATCGCCACCGACTGGGTCCCACATGACGAACAACGAAGGAGCGGCAGGCCTAGGCGGGATGACCTAAACAAGTTCTTGCCCAGGTGACCAGAGGTGGCACAGGATAGAGATGCGTGGAAGACAGGAGGGGAGGCCTTTGCCCAGCAGTACTAGGGACACTATCCAGGCTAACTATAAAAAATAGAGAAACTGCACCAACACAACACAAAAATACAACCCGCACAAGGTCTGTGAGTGTCTGTCAATGTCCACAGTTTCGCGCTTCCGTCGTATTTATTTCCGCTTATTTCCCGTTGCGCCGATCAAACGCCGATGATGTAGCAAATTGATTATCACTCCAATAAGCGGTGAGTCGACACTTCCACGCTCGGAAAAATACAGTTAACGATGTATTGAATAAACGCGAGTCTTCATCCCACTGTGCTAACGAGGTACGCAGAACTAATAAGCTTAATTTACCTCGATAACAGACCATTAGGGTGACAAGTTGGACCAGTGATTGATGGAACAAACGACCATCTAGCGGTTTCCAATTAAAATCCTTGTTGATGTTTTGCCATAAGCGAAGCTCCGGCAATGTGCGTTGAATGAAGAGATGCACTTACCTGAAACAAATGGAAGGAACAATTAATTAAATCAATCTTTTAATATTCGGGACCGGGCCAGAGACGATAAGGTTCATTATAGACTCAGGATCTTGTAAGCTTTACTAATCTATGGCTAGCAGTGGACTCAGCTGTTGCTATCTATGCCCAGCAGCGAACTTGATGGATAAATTGGCTACGAAACGTTGAAACGAATGAGGCAGCAGGTAAGTTTTAACTTCTTGTTTGATCATACATTCTCAGAAAAAGTTAAAAGGAGAGTCAAGAAAGTGGTCGTTTCAATACCGGGAAAATAACTAGATAATGATTTAAGTGCTACCAGAAGAAATCTGATTGACGGGCAAACTGCCTGGAACTGTTCGCTTGGGGTACGAATACATCTGGCGATCCGCTGGCCCGTTGATACAAGTGGGGAGGAATTTGCATAAATTTGCGTTAAGTAAATGGGGTCTCTTGACAAGTTTAATCTTGTCTTTAGAATTTATTGCCCGAAGTCCCGCTGCAGCTAGAAAGGACAACAGAAGGACGGCATTATCATTTTGTTTAGGGATCAGCCCATTTATTCTCTAAAGTCTAAAATAATCTCCGTCAATATTCCCGTATATAAAATGATTGTTCAGTTCAATAAGGGCTATTTTCCAGTTTTTTGACGCTCGACGGTTGCGTGGATTTTTTTGAGAATAGAGGTGCCTTACGCAGGCTCTAAGTTTACAATAATCAATATTCGTGAACTCGTTAAGTGCGGATTCAAACTTAGGAAAAAATATCGTTTCAACTGAATTTTGAAATGACGATACACCTACCGGCTGGTATGATTAGGAACATTGCAACACGGAAATGCCTATTTAATTTAGAGGTACCTAACTGTCCATCCATCCAGAGGAGAGCATGACTAACTTGAAAGTCGCGGAGAGCAGAATTTATCATTCATTTAGGTTACTTGTAAATGAGGACAAATACATGAAACTCTGGATTAAAGTGAGCTTTCTGCAGCATCATATTCTGTGGTGCAGCCCCGGGTCCTTGCATTTGCTGAATAAATATTGGGCTTTACTCTAAACCAGTGAGGACGAGGCGTTAATTTTCGACTGTCCAAAATCCTACGGGATTGCTCTTCTAGCTATTTGCACAACAATAATTTATAATGAAATACTTTTTAAACAAAGAGCTAGGGGCTTGAGTATTTATACTGCGTAACGGGAAAATGTTTGAGCTTGGGGGATCTTTGCGAGACGCTTGAATGAACTTCATTATGAAATCTCTTGATGTTAGAAGAATTAAAAAAACCTTGAAACCAGAGTTCTTTCGCTAAGACCCTAATTTTGATCGTAATATTTAGGTAGAGCAAAGGGCTCCTTGAAAGCTTTGGCTTACTTTAGTTAGAAAATCTCCATGTTTAGTTGTGGACAATGCATGTTCAGTTGAGGCCACGGTAAAATCGTAAGAATAGGAAAACACCCTTGTACATACTTTAATAATAAATGCCTTTCCATCTACGTAATTAAATGTTTTTAATTACGTCTACTAGTAGTACCTTACTGTCAGGATGGAATAGATGCTGGGCCAGCCTACTCCATCTAAAACAATGTCCCAGACACTGCAGCGTCGAGTGGTCTTCATAATTTAGGTCTTTGTTAACTTTGAAGGAAGACATCGCGAGACGACTTGTAAGCCAGAGGGGCCGCACGATTCAAGTAAGGGGTTATCGTTAACAGATTAGGGTTCAAGCTAATAGTTTCAAAGTTATTTAATTAATCAGCTAGTTAAGCAACCCCACACACGGGCCGCGAGGGAATAGAAAAGTTTCTTCGCAAGTGGATTGTTTCGAGCGAATTTTCAAGAGAGGCTTTGAAACTAAACCCGCTGACCGCCGGGATGCCCCGCCGGTGCAAGTTACAGGAGTGTGGCTGTTGGTAACGTGAGAATTAACTGTATGAAATAATAATCTTAGGCGACTGAGTGAACATGAAAGGTAAATAGCAGCTAACATCCATATGCAGTTAGTGATGAGGATTTGAAGAGTTTGAAAGGAAAAAGAAAAGACGAGATGGTGTCATCAGAAATAAATACAATATTTTTAAATTTCAGTGCTGTTTAGGTAACTTGAAAGTCAAATTCTCGAAAGTTGTGAACATTGTGTAAACGGAGTTGAAGTTTTTGTAATGATCAATTTACTGAGGTGAGAGGAATGGCAAATTAAACGAAGGGCCATTGTATATCTTCGCTGCGCTTTTCAACAATACGCGACCCCTTTACTCCTTCATCGGAGTTTTCTCAAACGCCGCTTAGTCTTCCAGCTTTTCAGTAAATCATTCCAAATCTCCCATCCATTGAATTAAAAGGAAAAGCCCATAGCTTAGAGCGTTCCCTGGGGGTTAATTCTCGGGAATCTCGCATTCGACACATCTACAAAAGAAGGAAAAATCTCATGTCATTTCCATCTCGACTGCTCCCTCCCACTCGAGTCATGTCGAGCGAAAGAGGCAAACTTCTTGCAGAAATCTCGTGCCTTATATCGAGGATGACTCGTGAGAATAGGAGATGAGATTTGCCGCGAAATGAGATTGTTCCTTCGAGATGTGTCAAATGCGAGATACCCGAGAATTAGACCCCTGTTCCGCAGCGATCTCTCGACAAAAAGTAACATCGCGCAACCACTTCGCCCGCTCGGCTGTCGCGGCGAGGAGACTTGTTTAGAGGAGTGTCGTCGCACAAAGGGTTCAAGTGTGGAGCTCCATGGAACAAAGAGGGACAGAAATACCTTACCTGGAAGCACAGTTCTCGGCGCGTAACTTGAGCAAAAGTCTGCGTAGTGGGGATGAGTTCGCACACGTCAAACAAAATTTGACCAATCGGGGCCGTCCGAAGCAATAGCAGTTCCGTCGCGCCTCTTGTGCCAAAAATTGTCTACTGCGCAGTCAAGGTCATTTTTCAAGTTATACGCCGGATATTTAAAGATGTTGGCTGTACAATTGCACGTACATGTTCCACTATCTGGGCAAAGGCCTTTTCTTATAGAGAGAGAGTTTGCGATTTTCGCGTTGAGGGTATAATGCCTCAGACGCTTACAAATGATAAAGAACCTGGTCCAAAAACGGAGAGCAATATAATGCAGCATATTTGGTGTTAGGAGACCGAGGATAGGTTAGACCAGAGACTTGAGGAGAGCGTCTGGCCACGTTTGCTGCGTCGTGAGCTCGGATAGGTGCATGTATGTATGAATGTTCGTTCAACGATAACTTGAGTATCGTTGGTCGGAACGTTTTCGCATGAATGGTCTTAGCTAAAACTATAGACCACGAGTTCACAGTTCGGGGCGAGCTGCTAGTTTATCTGAAAGTATCCACCTCGATCGCCGGACTATCATTTGTTATTACAATGGACATATTCAACGTTTCTATTCTGTAACAAGCCTTCTTTGCTTCCTTGTTTTGTAGTTCAAGTGCAGGGGACTGTACGGAAACACAACACACTTGGAATGGCGCGCTCCGGCTTCTCAGCAAAGGAGATAGAGTTTACAGAATGAGAAGCTTAAGAGTTCCAAGAGAGAAGGACTTTTTTGCGAATATTTATTCTATTTTGTAAACGGTTTCACTTACTTTTATCATGTCGGGATAGCCGATTAGACAAAATATGCAGTGCTGACGAAAGATTAAGTTCAAAATATTTAGTCTATTGTAAGATTCAAACTAGGGTGTCAGTAAAATTTATTAATTGCTGAATTTAACCCTCCTCTTTGTTAGTCAAGTAAAAATTACATTATCGAGCATTGTGCAATGTGCAATGCAATGTGCAATGTGCAAATGTGCAATGTGCCTGACCTCGATTAATTTTGTCATTTACCTATAACGTTGGTTGGAATTGCAAAATGCGGGTGGTATCATCGCTTACGCAGATATTGTATAGGCCTGAGGTAATGTTATAATGACATGTAAGGCCTAAATTCTAGGTATTCTGGGGCGCGTCGTATGAAACTAGAATTGTCATTTTATAATCACCGTATTCTAGTAGAAAATAATGATACCGAAATATTCCTAAACTATCCCACCACCCAATACACGCAGTATGTTTTACGCAACGCGCTCCTGAGATCACAATGTGGATTTGAGAAGTGCAATGTGGCACATATTCGTATTCAGATGTACTGCCGGTTTCTGATTTGAGAAATTCGCTAAGCAAGTACTTAAATATCGTGCTGCCTCTGCGGATTTCTCACAAAAGAACGTGACATAACGATAGTTGGTGATTTGGTTAATGAAATTCTCAATTCAGAAACCGGGCCTTAATGTAACACTGACAAAGTCTAAACCAGCCATCACCAGTGTCAGGTAGTTCTCCACACCGCAGAAGCCCCGTGAAGCAGAGTGTCAGTATTCATCAGCCGTAGGAAGGTAGGTACAGGGTACATGCCGGTGAGAGTCGCGCTCAATCGGGCGCGCTAACGAAATAAACTGTCACTTCCACCTTCAAACCAACCAGCCGCTCGGGTAAACGCGCAGGGTTGTCACATGACACAGTGGGAAAAAAACAGGTGACAAATCTTTGGGGTGCTGTTTTATGAAAAAGGGATAGTTTCGTCGCGGAGTACCGGTACTTAATCTTGACAATTATCGTTTTTGCAACTCTGTTGGTCATAAGCCTGTTTTGACTAATACTTAATCATGATATTTTAGCAATGAAACTATCAAAATGCTGATTGTCAAAGGTATCACGCGTCATTCTGTATTACGATGTAAAAATGGTGTCGTGGACCATGATGACCAAAAACTTGCAATGCGCTTTTGATAAACAGTAACTTTGTAATGATTTATGTCTAACAATGCATCCTATATGCATAAGTTTATCCACGGCATAAACCCGCTGGTAAAACCACAGCCTTATCTTTGCTTCACCGTAAACTGTAACAAAATAGATTTTTAAAACTGCCTAATGAACCGACTCCTAACAATTCCTAGAGCAAAAGAGCTGAATTTTTATGCAGGCGAGCTCCAGACGAGCGATATTTTCTACGGCGGCCGATAAGCGCGATTTATGCCCGGGAAGGAGCCATTAAAACAATATCTAATTCATTGTTCCGGAATGTTCCGGGGCATTCCCGGGCCCGCGGGAACAATGTCGCGTATCGCGGCTGCATCTGCACTTCATTCGCATAATGCGAAGAACTAGCTGAGCAGAAGGCCACTTTTGATTATTGCAAATAATGCTACATAAAAAAGCGACACACTTTCCAGTTTATCATCATCATCAGCCCACCTCTGCCCACAGTTGGGAATAGGCATTTTTCCCCTCGCGCCACCGCTCACGGTCCCCCGCCAACCGCATTCATGGACCGATGTCATCCGACCATTGAGCTGCTGGTCTTCCTACCGACCGCCGTCCTACTATATGCCTCCACTCTGTAAATGCCGTTGTCAGTCGGCCATCCGCCCGCCTCGTCATGTGTCCTGCCCATTTCCACTTGAGACTCGCAATTCGATCACCAAAATCGTCAACCTTCATTCGACGATGTGTGGGATCTTTGATTTAAAAACGTCGGCGAGTTTCCCAAATGCCACCAATTTCAACCCAATCCATAGCATGATCTCCAGTTTATAGTCTCCTATAACTTGGGGATACGGTGAGCAGTAACCAACGCGGAGATGCCAGAATATTTCTAGTTCCGCTCGTACGACCCCATGCATATTTGGGTAGATGAGTTTGACATAAGAGAAAGACGCTTTTATTACAGAACTAGTTGTGCCCGCGACTTCGTATGCGTTTTTACACATTTGACATTTAATTTAAATTCGACTGTGGAGGAAAACTCAAAAGGAAGGTTTTTTTAACCCCCGACCAAAAAAGAGAGGTGTTATAAGTTTGACAGCTTTGTGAGTGTGTCTGTATAGGTATGTGTTTATGAGGGTGTGTCTGTCTGTGGCACCGTAGCTCTTAAATGGGTGAACGATTTGGAAGCTTTAGGGTTTTTTTTTTAAATTTGAAAGCTGGTGTTCTAGCGAATGTTCTTAGTTATGTTTTGTCAAAATTGGTTCAGCTATTTATAAAATATGCTTATTTGAAGCTAAAATGTCGGGGGTATTTTAATTTAATAGTATTTTTTTCTTATCTTGCGATAGCAGGGCTCAAAAAAAAGCAATAGAATAAAATATAATAAAAACCCTAATCTAAACAATACATTTATAAATTTAATAATAAATATGTATTGTTTACATTAAGGTATCGCCCGTGATAAGATACCAGGAAGCTTAGCATAAGAATTGCTTAGGAAGTAAAGGGGTTTATAAGTATCTCCCTCGACGTAGAGTGGGATAGATAAAGTTATAAGCCCATAGATAAGGTCTTACTTATTCTCATGCTAAGCCAGCAAGCAAAGCATTCGGCTAATAACTCTGTCTATCCCGCTCAACGGTAAACAATAGTTTTTTTAAATGCAAGAATGCAAAATTATTGTTTGCGGCGAGTGCTTGTATTGAATACTGAGCGGTGTTAAATAAAAAGACCGCCAACAAAGTGGGAGACCACATACAGGGTGGCCCAAACATAGACGTCAAGCGAGAAAATCTAGATAGCTGACACCAAGGGCTACTCGAATCACCCCCATGTATGTTTAGCCATTTTTTGTCGTTTAGAAGTTATGAGGCTTCAAAGGTTTATTTGAAAAAAAAATACCTAGTATTCGATTTTATTTTTAAACTTTTTTTCTTTTGTTTTTTCAGCAATACTTTTCATTCTTTAGAGTTTCAGATAAATTATCTATCACCAAAAAAATAATTATGAGCTATGGACTTTTAGAAGATACCGCAACTTTGATCCAAAGTCCAAAAATGTTGTTTTCAAGAAAACATCACTGAAATAGTTAGTATGGAGAAAAAAAATAAGTAAAGGTCTGAAGAACTTTTTATTGATTTCAAAAACTTTCCCAAAGCCTCATTCTTCAGAATAATACAAAAAACTTGTCATTTTATGGGACTTTTATTCAAGTAATTTGCGATCAAAATCGAAAAAAAAGTCGAAAAATCTTGAATGCTAGGTATTTTTTTTTTAAAACCTTTGAAGGCTCATAACATAACTTCTAAATAACAAAAAATGGTTGAACATACATGGGGGTGATTCGGGTAGCCCTCGGTGTCAGCTATCTAGATTTTCTCGCTTGACGTCTATGTCTGGGCCACCCTGTATAGTCCTCATCATAACGAACATTTTTTCCCAAGGAACAATGCCTAGGAAATCAACGGTTTCCGAGATAATGAGGTTCCAAGTCAGACTTTTTTTCTTTTTTTTTCGTTTTTTTTTTCAGAAATATGTTAAGTATCACGTTATTAACATTCTTCTCAAGAAGCTATATCAAAATTATTAATATTTCTTACAAAAAACGAAGTTAAAATTGCAACCCGCAATGTATTCTGAACATCGGATAGCCTAGATTGTGCCCAGAACCAGGACTTATCACGGTCCTAAATTTGACTGAAAACTATTCAGCGGTATTCGCGTGATGAGGTAACACACAGACAGACAGACAGACAGACAGACAGACAGACAGACAGACAGACAGACATAAACCGATTTTTTTGCCTTTTTGTATTCAGTATAGTTTACTTAGTAACCCCTGCTAGTTTTTTTCTAAAAATATTCAATGTACAGAATTGACTTCGCTAGAGCTTTATTATAAGTATAGATATAGATAGATTTTGACAGTGTGGTGTGGCTATAGTGAGGAACGATTCCTCTGATTTTCTGGAAACATATTGCAGTCCCAGGAGTTATCTTAGGTCAAAAGAAGAACAAGCACGCTGTAAAGGGTGATAACTTCAGGCGGCGAGCTCTATATGAACATCGCGTTGTTCTCAGTGGGTATTCTGTGTCAAGCTCGTTTGTGTCTCATTCGTATTACGAACGGAGAAATTGTCTTCTTATTTTGCTATTTGCTTGATAAAAAGATGGTTATTTTATACAGCAAGCGGCTATGAACATGAAAAAGATTGCAGACTATACTTTTATGAATAAAGTTGCAAACATACAGAAGCAAATATCATGCTGCGAAAGCTATAATGCAAGATTCTCATCACCCACCGTCATCACCACAAAAAACTGCAACATTTTTATTTCACCTTGTCCAGAATGTATGTTTACGCACGGATTATATGAGGTTGCATACAATTTTCATTATAATTCTCTTAGCTTGCATACTTTCACGTAAGCTCAAAAAGGGCAGAACACTTTTTCACTTTTTCGCAATCACGAGTACACGGGAGTTCCAAATGTAATTGGGTTATGTTTGAGTGTTACGTTTGATGCAATTATATCAACTCTATACGTATTTGTCTCTATTTGTCTCTAATCACCTACCTCTTTTCTCCATGACTTTTAGCTTAGTTATCTGATAACGAAGGCCTTTGCATCTACGTAATGAGATGATTTATGCAGCGTCCAGCGGCACCTTCACTCACACTAGATGGGTGAAGAGACCACTCGGCGCTGCAGTGCCTGGGACATTGTTTTAGATGGAGTAGGCTTGCCCAGCACCTTTACCATCCTGACAGCTTAGTCGACCTAGCCCACAGGAAAGACAGGTCAATACGTGTGGCGTAAGGCGTAAGGCGGTGGTGGTCTAGTGGGTAGAACAGTGGACGCTGAAGCAAGAGGTACCCGTTTCGATTCCCAGTGCGGGCATGTATCTATGACTTTGTTTAATTTCAAAGTTACATACATTTGTGAATTTGTAGTAGCAATACCACTCGCTAACTGTGAAGGAAAACATCGTGAGGAAACCCGCGGCTCAGTTGGCTCCACGTATTGACCTGTCTTATCTGATAAGGCGAGCTACAAAAGTCACGGAAGAAAAAGGTTCTCATAATCTCAAAATTTCCGTTGAGCGCTCGACAGCCCTACCTATCGACACTTCCCTATTCCCGAATCGCTTCCCGACTGAGCGAGTGGAGGGCCTTCCCGGATACTAGTACTTATACCGACCACTCCATACTGACCTGCCTCCCCTCCCCCGCCTCGAACAAACACAGGGAACAAAGGGGTGGTTTTGTGAAAGAAGCAGAGGTCAAGGTAAAATTGTGACCCCTTTTTTGGTGCAACTAGTGTCTAATTTACGCGTTGTAAGGTAGTAAAAGATACATTCGGGAAATTGGTTAATTTGACTAGCTATTGTGAAGATACTTGGGCATATAGGCTAATGTAGGCGCAATTTCCTTTGTAGAAACATACTTAAATGTTGCGTCGTCGCCTAAGTTTCCGAGCAACTGTAATAATACGAAAACTAAGCATGCAGCTGATATTGAATACGTTTGCTATTTATTATAAAGTCCACGAGAGTATTGTGGTCAAAAAATTATAAACTCGAGTTGATACAGATTTTTGCAATATTGGTAAGGGTGAGTATAATATTTATTTATCGGTCCCCTAAAAAATAGTCGGTTCTTTTATTTGGCCAACTTTGCTATTTTTCTTTTAGACTGCTGTGCATGTAGTCCGTTCAAATAAAAAAAAACATCGTTGAGCTCAAACAGAACTCTTTAAACACACATTCTACTTAGTTCTTTTCCAGCCCTCCATCATCGTTCATTACTTGAAATTCGTATTAAACTGAAGTAAAGTAAAGGTACCCGCTCACGTGCTGGTAGGCTTTGAGAACACAGTTAGTGCATTAAGGAGCGTGATCAAAGGGGCACTAATGAACCTTCCCACGTACCAGTGTACTGCCACCTTTACCATTAACACCATCTAGCTCTTAACGCAAGGGAGCAAGGGTTATTTTGCAACGAGGGATGGAATGGATAAAATGGTGGCATAATCCTTTAAAGAAATAACCTTGTGAAGCTGAAAGCACAGCGGGGGTCGGTGTGATTGCATATAACTCTCGGATTTTGATATCGGATGTTAATGTGAAAAAACCTGCCTACCTGTCCCATTAAACGAAACTGCTGAAGAAATTGTATTTACTTTAGCAGCTTGAAATAGCAATATGAAAACATTCAAAATAAAATATGGTATGTTTTTTCATAAAAAAAGGTACGGCCGGCGAGACGCTACGGTACTCCATGGTAGCACCATCGATTTAAATACCATTTTAAATCGATGGGTAGCACATGTAACTTATGTACACAAGACAGCACGTCGACGCTTACATGCTAGCACTCTACTCGGTTACGTTACGGGTAACTTTACGACAAAAGTATACACTCTGATATGCAGTGCTGGCGTGTGTACTAATGGATACAGAGCCTCAAATGCAGGTTGTCTCTTGAAATCTATGGCGTAACCTTTGTTGTTCTTTTATAAAGGAAACTATTTAAATATGGGATCAAATTGCAGGATCCAGCTGTACTAGGCCGAGAGGGTTGCAGTGCAGTTTAACATAAATCTCGTGTAAGTAAAGTGTTTAAAATAAATCACCTTTTGTTAGGTTATGAGCGCACTTGCTTTGAGTGAATTAGTCCTTTTTGTTCTCGATCGTGCACACCCCACACCCTCTACCTCTTTGTATATGAAAGGTGGAATCAAATTACTTTTGATCAAAAACAAAATGGTACGCCTCATATTATAATATATTTACACTTTATTGCAAAAAATAAAAACTTAAAAAACAAAGGTGACAAATTACGTACAAGGGCGGACTTATTTCAACAGAAATTTCTTTCAGCCAGCCAAATAAATTGTGAAATATTGTTTTGACGGCGGGAGACGGCCAATACAGTAGGGTACGTCAAGGGTACATGAACAAACAACACATAAATAATACAGTAATTGATAACATAAAATTGTCAATCACTGTTTTATACGTACACCCGAAGTGGTAGAGCTCATAGATAAATTGATAGATTTTCCAGCTGTCACAATAAGGCCATGGGGCATCGCGAGGGCCGTCTCAGCTCCATAATTAAGGTATCCGAATGAGAACCGAAACTGGGGAAATTTATAATGAACCCGAAAAAAATGTTGATCCGAGAAATGGGGTTGTAAAGTGTACAGCAATGCGCGCGCGCCTGCGCAAATGGTGTTAGCAAAAAGTTACACATCGCGAGTTCACAGTTCGGGGCGAACCACTAGTATTATGTCAGTACATAATGAAGGGCCTCCAGACTCTGAGCAAACTATCCATCTTCCATTCACTTACGCGAGCTAGCAGTTTGCGACGGAGCGTTCCGATCGAGTTTCTTCATTTCCCGGCTTATTTGCATGGGGTGACGTCACAGGCTGCGACTCGCAGTCGGTAATGTCAGCGCAAATATTTGTCGGCGTCGGCGCAAACAGCGCCGCGTGTGTAACCCACTGACTGGATGGAAATGGAGGGAGAAGTTCCGACCGTGTTGGAGCTTCTATGAATGAAGAGAGAACTGTTTGAAATTTTCGAGGTTTCTTTATAATAATTTTATTGTTATTTTTTGGATTACAATTTTAAAAAAATGGCGCCTGTGTTGTTGCTAAAATAATGCTAAAAAACAAAACAATCCCCTTACATGGTAAATAGTTGAGCTCCTATGAATGTAGAGAAATTCAATCATTGAATTTCTACAAAATAAGAGAGAAAGTTTGATTCTTTGAGAATCTACAAATGAAGAGAGGTTCCAATACTTGGAACTACTAGAAATGAAGGGTGAAGTTTCAATCCTTTTAAGGACTTGGAACTGGCTTGTAGAGATAATTTTTAGGAGAGGTGTCGAGTTAGCCAAAACTCGACACCTCTCCTCACCTCGACTTCGGAGTAACCTAAAGTTTGGTACTTCTAGGGTAACTTGTTAGACTTATTTGTTAGACGCAACGTTTGGGATGTAATCCCTTTAACCGGTTGCGATTACCCTAAAAAAAGAGTTACCTTTTGTAACACCTTGGTTTACAATGTCCAGCAGGACAACCAAGGTGTTGATAGCAATCTTTTAAAAAAACTTTTGCTTTTACCTTCAAATCCCGGGATCTGTTAACTAATCTGGGGGCATGCTAGTAAACGGCCAAGCCACATAATATTTTGACCATGGTGAAGTTGGTGAAGTTAGGACTTGTAGAGTTAGGGCGTGTAGAGTTAAAAGCTTGGCTCTACATGAGATCTGATAGCTTTTTGACAGTGTGAGGTGTATGGTCTCGTCTTGGCAACATTTTTACATGAAAATGTTTTTGGTGGGATACACTCTTTACAGAGCAGGTTTTCTGTTACCATCCCCTGTCGTATCACTGCCGAGTGACAACGCAGCGTTGAATATTGTAACAGACGGGGAAAGTGGGATCCAATTTTGTGTTGCGCCGGCAAATACCACTTAATGCGGTCGCTGCTGAGGCGTGTTTGCGCAGACAATCAAATAAATCACGAAATTGTCTTGGGTCCCCGGAAAACCACAATTTGCATTCATTTTGTGCGACAAAGGAACCATGTAGAACTTTGGGGATATTTGGAAACGCATGACGAGCAACGTTAACATACAAAATCTTTGTCAACTCTATCATTATTAGTTGAAATCTGAAAATATAAGAATAAAAACGAATTGCAAACTTGTGGTTACACCCTTTAGAGTGAAACTCTTCACATTCAATATTTTACGTACGACAATGCTGTCCATTTTGTACGTCATTGTTCCATTGCAGCAAAATCCAACCCTTTCACTTCGTTTCACATTCTAAATTTAAAAAGAAAAATCGCAGAGAAAAAGCTCTAAAAATACGACGTCTGTGTATAAGGTGACTACGCCAGCCACCCACCCCGGCGCATCAGCCGAGGGTCCTTAATTAGCCCGTGTTTGCTCTGTGAACCCTGCACCCTGCGCTAATGCCTCGTATGATGTTACGACATCGATCTGTGTGCACACAGGTGATGTTTTAGAGCTGACGTACACTGAGCTACCGGTAGTCGTCAAAAGTTATGACACGTTGTTTGAAAAAAATGTGCAGTCAGTTACGCTAGGATGCCCCATTTTGTTTCATTGGCGGCCGGCCGCGCGGGATAAGAAATTACCAAGAATTTCCTAGCGTATTGCTAATCATACATTAGGTGTACGAATTGCTACGTCTGATTCACAAGCTTCAGGAGTATTTAGTTCTTGCTTTTGACTCGGCTAGCAGCCGCTATCCATCCTAAACGAGCTCAGAATAACGAAGCGACTGTCAACAGTCTGTCGCCAGGGGGCCCTCAGCTTTTTTGGGCATATTGTGCGTTCACCACGTCATACTCTGGAAAAACTATGAATGGCCTACTGTGCGCCGTTATTTTTCTTCTTAATTTTGGAAAGGTGAATGAGCTCAATGCCTTTACAACGGGTACTTGCCGTGAAATTTTCAACCACGTTGCTAATTTTGATGGACAAAAGATATAACAAAAATATATACAAGTAAATAGATGGGCAATAACCGAGGCCAAAAGGATACTGACTATAAAAGGGCAACGTTAAGGGTGGACGTTAGCAGCGTGGCGGGAAACTCGCAATTTTCACAGTTTTTAAAATTTTTTAGCTAAACTAAGCTATTTTTGTTCAGCGATTTTTCGTTCGCGGCAATAACATAGTATTATTTTTATTATTGTAAATAACAGAACAACAATAATTCAGCCGATTATGTGTTCTGGTCTACGACAAGTTTTTTGGGCAGTGCCACTGCTTCGTAGACCAGAACATTACACATCTTCATCAGATCAGAATCTTCCAGCCTTAATCAGGAAACTCGTAAGATAGATGAATTAGAGACATAAAGAGAGCAGGAGAGAAAATAGAGAAGATCTATTATGCGAGGGACCGGGCGGCAGCATGGTTGCGTCTCTTGGACTTATGCCGAATAGCGAGTCTTATTTTAAGGACAGAATAGATAGCTATTAAAATCTATGATGGTCTACCATTCATACCATAGACATTCGGATAACCAAAGAACGAACTTGAATTAGAGTCACCTCATCAGTTAGGAAGAATAATTTGGTTTTAAAGCTCCAGGATTTCGTTTACGTTGACAAACCCCCCGGGGTTACAAAGGGAAATACAAAACGTACCTACGACGGATATTATGAGTCTCATTTGTGCTCACTCCCTTGAGGATTTAGGGTGTAAAGGGGCTCATTAATGAGCCATTTAGGATCAATTCTAAAACATATTCAGAGAAATTCCGAACAATTAATTTCACAAGTTGTGAAAGGCTGAAATTCCCCAAACAATAAAGTTGTTAAGCCTATCGCACGATCCAATTGTAATTTAATTTTGGGCTCAGGTAAAAATAAACAGAAACTGCCTGAAATAATATTACAATACGAAGCAGACGGGACCGTTAATCCTATTACAATTCCAGCTGTAGAATGAAGAGAGGCCCTGGGGGCTTACTCCAAAATACAATAAACGGTATAAACCGGCCACTAACATTGAGCGACATGCTGTGCTGACAATATTTTCGCAATGCAACGAACAAACAAAACAAATGAAGGAAACAAAATTATGAAGAAAATTCTGGAGTAGAAGCTGCTAGAACTTTCGTATTTTTAATTTATGCATCAACTTATAACACGCTGATTCCTAGTCTCTGGTTAGCTTTCGAGGCGTAAAAGGGGCGCTTTCCCCTATCTGTGGTGTTCTTTGAACGCGAATATCGCTTGCTGCTTGCTACCTGCGGAGAGTTGTGGTGAGTAGCGAAAAGTTGACGGTACTCAAAATATTTGGTTCAGACGGTCGGTACAAAAAGTACAATAAAAGGTACAAGCCTTTTGGAAATGATTTTGGTTTTTTTGGTTATAATTTTGAAAAATCTCTTTTTTCTCTCTCTGCGAGAAGGCCTTTGCCCAGCTAGTGGGACATGTACAATTGTACAGGCTACATAAAAAAATAAAAATAAAAATTGAAAAATATTTTATCACGCAATGGACGTGTAACCCACAAAAGTCATATTGCGCAAGCGTAGGTATCAGTTTATGTTACTTAAGCTTGAAGTACCGATGTCTGGAATACATAGCGGGTTGCAAGTTTAACGTCGTTTTTTGTTAGAAATATTCATAATTTTTATATGGCTTCTTGAGAAGGTATATTAAGAACTAGATACTGAATGCATTTCTGTAAAAAAAAAGTTTTGAAAAGTCCGACTTTGAACCTCATTATCTCGAAAACCGTTGATTTCCTAGGCATAGTTCCTTGAGCAAAAATGTTCCTTATGATGAGGACAATTCGTGGTTTCCCGCTTTGTTGGCGGTATTTTTAACACCCTGTATTTAGCGGGCTGCCCATCTGCCTATCTCGGTGGGCCGACAGTCTGATGTAATGGTTCGAATTTTTAGACATATCTATTCCGAGATTATTTCAGAAGTCCCACAATTAGTGGTATCATTAGTCACGCGGCGAAATTAACGAGACTCGTGTCAGAGTCTGAAGCCACTTTTAATCTTCACTTATAAATGGACGCTCTTTGTTATTCTCAGTTAAAAATACGAGATTCCTAATAAAGATCGCGTCTTCTTTTTTATCTAGCAGTTGAGTCTCGGAAAAGTTAATTGGGTCTTTGTTTTGATTCGAATCCATCGAACAAAAGGCCGAAAATATTCTCGCTCCCGAAATTTAAACTCAACTTCAGCAGTTTCAGAAGAAAGGCAAACCAATTTCTACCACAATATCATAGTTAGAGGATTGGATCTTGGCCAGGTTAATAAAATGGGTATTTTGAACTTCAATCATTTCATAAACTTCCAAATGCACTTCGTCTGATCTGTTCACTCTATTTGTTCGATGAACAAAATTTTTGTTTAGTCATATAATATCATGCGTAACCCTTGATCGAAGTGCGTAACTAAAAACTGAGGCCTTTGCAACTACGTAATGAGATAATTTATACAGCGTCCAGTGGCACCTTCACTCACACTAGATGGGACGTATGACTATCGTGCTAATTAAGTTGGTACCTCTTCTCATACCTTCACAAGTACATATTATTATCTATCACACTGCATGAAATTGATGCTGAAACTTCACAGTGAAAAGCAATTTCAACTAAAATTCCTAGTGTGTTGGATGAATTTGGGCGTTATAATAACGTTCACACTCGTGACAGCTGAACGGGCGAGTTCCGGTGCGCGACACGTCCAGCCCGGAAACACACCAATGTGCCACACAGAATATCCCTCTAGCCTAGTAGAGCAGGGGCTTAGGGTGGGACGATAGCAACGTGGCGGTTTTTTTTTTTTTTTTTACAATTTTTTACATTTTGTTGCTAAACTGAGCTATATTAATTTGTTCAGCGACTTTTCGTTCGCGGCAATAAAACAGTATTCTTTTCATTATTGTAAACAACAATAATTCAGCCGATTATGTGTTCTGGTCTACAAAGCAGTGGCACTGCCCAAAAAACTTGTCGTAGACCAGAACACATAATCGGCTGAATTATTGTTGTTCTGTTGTTTACAATAATGAAAAGAATACTATGTCATTGCCGCGAATGAAAAATCGCTGAACAAAAATAGCTCAGTTTAGCTACAAAATGTAAATAACAATCTATGGCTATCCCTTTCAAATTGAACTTTGAAGGGTGCTGACTAACTTTAGACTGCATTTATTTGACAAATACTGTCATTGAAAGCTATTGGGATAGGGATAGGGGGTCATACGCTTCGAGGGAAGCTAGTCGCCATGCTGGTTTTGAATGGTAAACCCATTCAGATGCACCGTAGTGGTGAAACAACAGTGAAACAGTAAGGAAAAAAACAGTCAAATGATACGGATTCTCGATTTTAAAGAATATTGAGTGAAAAAAATAGAAAAATCGTTCACTCAATATCATTTAATTTGTATAATCCGTGCGGGATCAGAATGGGATAATACCTTTTGGAACTGAGAAGCTCGCGGTCCTGTAGCGTCAGCATTTCGGTAAACTCTAGTTGTCTATGGCAAACTCGCGTCGAAACTTGCTTGTGTTTTCTGTGCGCGTAGGTGTCTGCTCGAGTTTTATCACGTTTTATTCAATTAATACAATAACATGTATATTGAATCCTTTTAGATTACAAACAACATTTTTGTGTATTTCCAATTTCATAACCCTATGATAGAACGTACAACAAATTTTTTTTTTACTGACGCTACTCGAGAACTGTCATTTTCGATTCAGTTCCAAAAGGTATTATCCCATTTTGATTCCGCACGGATTATATCGCGTTTTGACTCGACCATCGAACTGCTGATCTTCCTGCTAATCGCCTGTCTTACTCTGGGCCGCCACTCTGCCTCTACCCTTGTTCACCGGTCATCATCCCGTCTCGCCAGGTCCATTTCCACTCGAGACTCGTGATTTAGTTAAAAAGATAATAACCATTAGCAAGCTCTACCAAAGTCAACCACAAGATCAGAGATCAGAGTGGTCTCAAACTGATGGCGAGCACAGATCAGCAATACAAGAAGAATGCGGCATAGCATAGGGATTTATCTGCCCAGTAATTTTGTCGCAAATTTGCCGTGAGTGCTCCATAAATTAAGGCCAGTGCATTGTGTATCCTAGAAGGATTATATCTTCAAATAAATAATATAAAATAAAGACTTAGGGCTTCATGATGAAGCATATCATCGATGGAAGTTGGGTAGGTATGCATTGTGTTGTATTTTTGTATTATTAGCTTTCAGTTAATGTATGTAAGTAGAGTACTAAAATGTTAGTACCAAGTAGACCACCTTTAGTGAACATTTCGCCCCGGAAGCTAAGAGGGGCACGCGGCGCGGGGCACACAAATCACAAGTGTTGGTGAAAATTGAAATTGTTATGAGTTTAGGAAACGGATGTAAAGAGCGTGGGATGTTAAATCATTAATTAAAACAAAATTATTATGGAAATTATAAGTCATTTGCAGCTTATATTGGAGAGAGCGGACCAAGCACCTGTCGGACTTCATCAAGCCCGCGGAAACACTACCGCCAGGAGGACGAGAGGATTGGAGCGTGTGGAAATCCCTGAACCGCATGCGTGGTGGTGTTGCCCGCACGAGGGATAATATGAGGAAGTGGGGTATACTTCCGGAAGATGCAGATGTTTCGTGCCGATGTGGAGCCGCACAGACAACGTCGCATCCTCATACCTGCCCTGATGCTCCACAGTGCAGCTGGCAGGATCTCCTGGAGGCGATCCCCAGCGCGATTCAGTTGGCACGTTTCTGGGAGCGCGACGTGTGACGCTTTCGACACGAGAGAAGAAGAAGCTTATATTGATTGGATCAGTCACAGTTCAGTTTTTGAGAAAGCTAGGGTAACTATACCAATAAACCATTAAATCACTTGATTGTAACTGTAACTTTCTGTAAAATCTATGTGGTTTTTAAATATTGTTTTATCTTCATCTACCACCACAGTTCTGCACTTTTTCTTACTCAACTTTTCAACCTAATCAAAAATATCGAAACTACAACTGCTTGAATGCTGGACCGCATGAACGCAAGATGCTTACAAGGATCAACATTGATATCTTAGGTTTTGCAGTGTCCGCTATCGGTAACATCGGCATGGATCCGCTTTTAAAAGCGCACAAGAGTATTTATTAGCCAGGCAAGTAATAAAAATAAACAAAAAGAGTGGGTTTAAGCCGCGGGCCGGCAATCTGTCCGGGTACATCATACGGTGGCTCGGGTCCGGATTTCCCGGATCATTTACTTCACTATTTTTGTAATGGTCTCTGTCCATTAGCAATAAATCGTGTCCCTGCCACCCCCGCGCCCCGCCGACTCGACGTTCTTCGCCGACACACGCCTTTGTGCGGACTAGACACAACCGGCCAACACACACACTGGGGATAAACAGTAGCTCCGCTTTTGACACACTTGGGTAGACTTATCCAGCGGCATTCCTTACACATAAACATAGCACCAACAATTACTGAAACTCAGCGAGGAGTCGATGATTGAATGAGTGGTTTAGATTCCATTACTGAGTGTGCGACTAATCGATTGAGCTCAGCGAATGTTAGCGAATGAGTTCGTAATAGAGTCACCATTCGCGCGCACTGCGTTAAAGTCGGTTATTGAGTTTGTAATAGAGTAACCATTTGCGCGCACTGCGTTAGAGTCAGTTATTGAGTTTGTAATAGAGTCACCATTTACACGCACTGCGTTGAAGTCGGTTATTGAGTTTGTAACAGAGTCACCATTTACGCGCACTGCGATAGAGTCGGTTATTGAGTTTGTAATAGAGTCACCATTTGCGCGCACTGCGTTGAGGGGTTATTTAGTCCGAAAGTGTTGATGAATATAGTGTCAGCGATTTGTCCACAAAGAAATCAAAGTGTGAGTGAGCGATGGGAGTGAGTGATAGAGTCAGCAATTGCACAATTGAGGGCGCGATGAAAAGAAGAAGTTTTTGTAGCATTGTGTAAAAATACGGAGGGTAACTTCTGTAAGTCCCCGATGCGCGTGCGAGTCGTCTAGACGTGGAATTAAAGGATCAAGTGACGTTTCGTTTCCAGATAGATAATCTTTTGTCTTTTACCCTTTTCCGAGATAGAGCAAATACTCTGGACCTAAGTAGGGTATTTCCTAGATGGGTTGATACTTTCGTCTCTTAACTTCGGCCATTGTTCAAAATATTTCATGGTAAGAAAGTTGAGCCTATGTTGCGTCCTACTTAACTGCTAGCCATACGAGTATAATGGAATTTCATTCGAAAAAAATCGACGTAACACGTTGAAGCAAAATTAAATTGTAAGATGCCCAACTCACTATCTGGACACAGGCCTTCTCTCAAGAGAGAGAGATAGTTCAGGTCGTATAACTAAAGTTAACCAACTGCGGGTTTGTGATTTTCGCGAGAAACACTCAAGTTTCTTCCTCACGATGCTTTCCTCCACAGTTAGCCAACAAAATATTACCGGACTTACTCGATATCTTCGCCTACTTACACACTCCTTTCTAACTCCAGGATGAAGATATCTATCTTAAAATTAAGTATTCAGTGGGGCAGCGCTTCATAAACTACGTTCGTAGGAGGAACTTTCAACTGAGAGAGTTCACAATTGCGTCCGGAATAGAAGCGGGGAAGTGACAAATTAGGGTCAGATAACTGCATCTGGGCACTGCAGCACGTTACAGAAGACTCGTACCGCGCAAAATACAACGAAGCTGTTGCCAAAGAAAATTGTTTAGTATAATTAAGCGTAAAACCCGCTATGCAAAGAATGCTTTTTTGAGACGTTCCTGTATCTTGTACAATTCAAGATTAGAAGATGTTGATATTTTTAAGTCTTCTCTGAGTGTTTTTAAGAAGAATATTAATGAATACATTTAAAACAGGTACTATGTATTACCTACTTAAATTTGTCATATGCCAAAAATTTCCCACTATTAAGTAAATGATGCCAGGCCATATACGGCAGAATTCTTAACGTTTTGTTTAAAAATTGTAATTTTTTATAATTTTCTACAAACTCTTCATAACGAGTGTGTTGTACTCGTCATTGTTTTTACTTTTTTGTTCAGTTTTGTGTCATTGTTTTTACTTTTTTTGATGCATGTACACTTACCAAATTTATAGAAATATTATGAGAAACTATAGGTCTCTATATACTTTAAGAAACTTTAAATATAGCCAAATGTATGACTGTTTGTTTCTAAAATAAAACTAAAATAAAAAAAATAAAAATAAATAAAGACTCGTTCTGTCTTACTTCAGCCAGGCTAGCTATAGAGTCTGCTTCTGTATGATTTTGAATTAATGATGATTTAACATGTGCCTATAGCATGGATATGCTGAAAATCAGCGCTGTGAGGATGTTCGCACACACAGCAAAAAGCTGTACATTATCCATTTTGTCACAAAAAGTAACTTTTGAATTTTTATAATTTGTATACTTGTGTGTTTTTTTTCTTTCTCAATTTATTTTTTTTAACCCCCGATAAAAAAAGTAAGTTTGACCGCTATAAGAGTGTTCTCCGTCTGTGGCACCGTAGTTCTTAAACGGGTGAACAGATTTGGATGCGGTTTTTTTAAAATTTTGATTGGATTTTGGATTTGGATGCGGTTTTTTTTTAATTTGAAAGCAGGTTTTCTAGCGAGTGTTCTTAGATAATTATGTTTTATCAAAATCGGTTCAGCCGTTTATCAGATATGCAAATTTAAAGCTAAAATGTCAGTGGTTTAAAATTTGAATTTATTAGTAAAGTAATACATTTTATGTCTTCGTCAAAGAAAAAACCGAGTGCCATGTAGATCTCCAATAATATTTTTGATGCGCATTAAATTTCTTCAAAACGGCCCCTTTCCGGCAAAAGTTATGGTGAAAAAAGGGACAAAACGAGCGCGTTTACTACCTAGAGTAGAAAAGACTGACTTCCTAACCGTGTAAGCCTTCTAGCTCACCCGTCGGTAGTTAATCGTCCAAGCGGCAGTCATAATCGTCGTCCAGTATGCTTAGCATGGTCGTTTTGACACTCTCTCGAACTCGAGTGACAGACGTGCCATGTTTATTGTGCGAGCATGGCAGGCGGGACTCTAGATGGCAATAGATTAGGTTCATGTCGAGCAAAAAGTAGTTATTTCCATTTTAATAAAAAAAAAATATTTTTGTCTCCATCGCCATGTTGGCGTAGAGCCAACTCGAGCCCGACCGACAAGTTGACAGTTTTGCATAGAGAAGGGCCTATCTCGGGCTTACCATGCTGCACGTACAGCGACCGACGACTTCCGACGAGGAAGCGCGCCCTTTGCTCTAATGAGGCTGGAGATTACCTCTCATTGTGCCGGCTAATGTTGCCCAGTGATATACAGGGTGGCGGTAATTACGTTAGATTATCATGTGCTAATAAAAGTCATATAGCTGCTGATTGAGCAGAAAGCTACGGGACTTTTGGTCATCAATGAGAAAAAGGTGGAATCAGATGGTTCACTTATTGTTTATTTCAGTCTTTTATTAATCATATTTTAGGTAAAAACCTTCATTGCTTTTGTGAATTCATCCCATCGGACTATGTGATACTACAACCATCTGGAAAACACATAGAAAAAAAAGCCTCTGGTATACAACGTGTTACAAAAAATCCTAACTCTTTTTACAGGGTGTAACCTACTGGTCAATATGATATCAATAGGCTTTTTTCGGGTTTTTTTTTTTGTTGTTTATGAAGACTTCTCTAGATGGCGCTATCCATCTCACCATAGAAAATGGAGTTTAGCCAGAATTAATGTCAAAGTCTGTCCACAGACTGTCTATTGGTCTGTGCCGAGGTTTTTTCACAGATAACAGCTACCCCGCCGCGCGCCGCTTGCTCTTGCTCGTAATTTTTGTTTCACACACAATTGATCATCCATGGATTTTCATTAAAATAATACCTACTTAGAATTATAAGTGCTTTTGTCATCTTGTATGTATGTACAAGCCATGTATGGGAAGTGTTGTGTTTTGGGTCGAATGGAGAAACCAGTTTATTAGCCTAGGCCAAACTAGGCTAGCCCTATTTGAATAGGGGTAATACAGATTCTACCTAGTTATGCTAGACTAGTACTTTTTCTTAAAACTAACTAACCCGCCGTAATTATCTGAACAGTAGGGGACGCATTTAAAGGCCGAATTTGAAAAAGTCTACGGTATATCCGATTTTGTCCGGTTTGAAGGACCACTCGAAAACAAAAAGAGGTAGGTAGGTATGTCAGTGTGTCGCCAACCGAACCTACTGACCTAACCTTTGTTTTAAATCTTTTTCGACTGTCTGTCACACGTCCAGGAATACCCTGTATGTTTAACACCCTTTATGTCGGTTTTTAGAACACCTTTATAAGTAAAAGGCCTGGTTTCGGGGTTCTTAAGGGGTTCGAAAATTTCGTTATTTTTGCGCTAAACCTCTTAGTTTACGAGATATGGTAACATTCATACCTAATCGTTCGTCAATATCAGCTCGGGCTAGGCCATACTAGTTTATCCTGGAGCGTACAATATTCTTGTTAGGCCAGACTGGATTGGCCTAGGCTAAACTGGTTTCTCCATACGAGCTTCGTTCGGCTAGACTAGTTTGGCCTAGGAAATACCGGTTTATCCATACGAGCTTCGGCTAGACTAGTTTGGCCTAGGCTATACTGGTTCGTTCATATACGAGCTTAGGTTAGACTGATTTGGCCGAGGCGAAACTAGTTTATCATGAAATCGGGTTTGGCCGGTAACATAATACAACAGAAATGGCAAGAAAATAAGGATTATTAGGGGTCAGGTCAAGCGGTTGGTCAGGTGATTATTTTCCATCGCAACTTAAATACCACCCGACGCCACGGTACGCCACCCGACGCGCGCAGACTTATCTGGCGTTCTTTTTGGTTATCTGTGATCTAGTTTGACATTTATTCTTACTAAAATACAGCGCCATCTAGAATTTTTATTATAACTAAAGGAAAAAACCCTATTCTGTAAAAAAATGTTGAAAAAAAAACATTTTTTTTTATAACCTCAAAATGTATTTTGTTAAATAACTTTTTTGTTTTCGGTATTAGTTCAAATTTAAAAATATGTGTGTATGCGTATGTGAATTTCCATAGGATTGAGTTTTTAAAACATTGTGAAAGTCAATGGTAACAATATATAAAAAATACTTTTCTCCCGCCACAGCGTTCACATTTTATTAATTTAAAAATCAACCAAACGTCAAACAGCTAAAAAAATATTTAGGTTGTGATCCCTATCACCGGGTGCTACTACCCTGTAAAAAGAGTTAGTAGGTATCATTTGTAACACCTTGTGTAACGGATGTGGATGGCAACCAAAGAAGTCTCAAGAAATTTAGGCCTAGACTATCTATGTTACAATATCTCAGTAAAAAAAAAGGAATAACCTGGCAGCTTTTGTCTTAGATGGCAGTCTATAAACATCCTTTATAAGAGGATAAAAAGAAAAAAGGCCCTAAGAAAAACATTTCCCCTCCGGCACAAAAAAGTATCTGCAACCTGTATATCACGGAGGCAACAAAAGTGCCCACTAGCTTTTGGCGTAAATGTTGTGTTTCTTGCGTACGCTCGTTAGCTCGGGGCATGGAGTAGGAAACCAATGGAGGGCTCATCCCCTGACAGATACAATATGATATCTAAACCAATATCAATAAACTTTTAACTTATGACTGAAAATATTAGTAATTAAACTAGACTTTTATCGGATCTAACTCTCATAATATTTACTTAGGATAGCAGTACAATGAACATTATGACAATATCAGTGTCAATTTTTTTCCCTAGTATGAAAAGGGAATAGCACAGCCATTCGTAAAAACACCCCTTTTAAGGTTGGACGATAGAAACGTGGCGGGAAATTCAAAATTTTCACATATTTTTACATTTTGTAGCTAAATTGAGCTATTTTTAACCACTTTTTGTTTTTTCTAAAGCACTAACCCGTGCTAGGGAATAATTTAAACATTTATAATAAGTTGAAAAAATTCACTCGGGACAGGACTTGAACCCGCAACCTCTCGCATCCCGCGCAGGCACCACACACCACCACACCAGATGGCGCCCCCCGTCCAGTTGACGGAGACTAGTTGAAGAAATTCGCATCGACAGTTACTTGACTCGGTAGCTCAATTGGTAGAGCGCCTGCACGGTATGCGAGAGGTTGCGGGTTCAAGTCCTGTCCCGAGTGAATTTTTTCAACTTATTATAAATGTTTAAAGTTGACTATTTTTGTTCATAATCGTATATAATCGGCTTAATTATTTTTGTTCTGTTGTTTATAATAATGATCGAAAAATCGCTACACAAAAATAGCTCAGTTTAGCTACAAAATGTAAAAAACTGTGAAAATTATGAATTTTCCGCCACAGTCACGTTTCTATCCGTGGGACACCTTAAATCAATCAGGTTGTTACAGTGTGCTAATTTAATAGTATTGCCACATAATCATACTAGTTTCTACCATGCTTAGTTTCTACCTCCGGAAAACGATCCCTGCAAAATTACTAATAAGGAAGAATGTCTCGAAACGTCGGGAAATGTAAAAAGTAAATAAAACTAGTCTTAAATCCGATGAAATTGTATTCAAATTAAGGGGAAGAGAGAGATAGAGTTCGAAAAAAAAATGCCGCATCACTCCACTCCATTGGTTTACTACTCCTTGGCTGGTTGTTTGGCTTGGCTTCAAGCGGCATGGGATTGCTCAATCGTGGGAAAAATCATAACGATTACAAGAAACAATATCAGCATTTGATTAATATAACTCAGTGTTGGTGTAATTTTGACCCATGACTTGTATGCAGCTGTTACAACGTTAACAGATTTAGTTGGATCTAGTTCGGGTTAGATTTCATGGCAAAATGGATCGCCTATTTTAACAAAACAATGATAGTATAGAAGCCAAATTAAATTGAACTCTATTCTTAATAGAGAGTTCAACACCAAATAAAAATGTCTACTACATACTGCACGAATTATTTATAAATTTCGGTCTTATTCAAATCTAGCTCATTCATACCATCCTTAGATGCAAAAAGTAACTAATAAGAATCACAGTCATAAAAATCTGAAGGCATTGGCAAGAAGATTTTTCCAAACATTGTTTAACACATGACATTGATATTCTTGGTAAAATTCGTGGTTATTAAAAAATAAATTTAATTATCCCAAAGTATCTCGCTGAAAGTGGCAGAGCAAGAGTTGTAATAATATTTCAGAGGCAAACAATGGCCGTCGTGAAATAAAAACGCAAACCACTCCCCTCGCGATTGCGGACTCGACGCGACTCGACGCAAATCCGACCGGGTAAGGGTGCATCCTCACTGACAGAGTAAGTAAGTAAGTAAGTAAGTAAGTAAGTAAGTAAGATATTTATTCACAAGATAAAACACAGTACAATGATACAGAGTGTAGCTTAACATCTTTATTGTGACTTCAAGGCCAATATGAAGCAATATTTTCTGACCCCCTAATGTAGGTACCTAGACTTATTTATGGTCAACGCTTGCTGTATGAAAATTTACACAATAATGGAGACAAAAACCGAGTATCTTAGCCTGGCTGGTGTGTAATTAGGGTATTTGTTCTGTTTACATTGTCATTCAATCGGATTGTTCAGAGTTAGTACCTGCTGATTAGACTACTGCCCCCGTAGCACATCCCAGTCGCGCGCGCCTTTTTTCGTGGCGCCGCGCACGCGACTTTGTGACAAAATATTCCTTGATAGGAATAATAAGAAAAATCGCAAATTGCTGTGCGGGTCGCGGCCTCGGGAGACGTTGACATAAAGGGCGCGTCAAAATATCAAAATATATCGTCACGAAAATTTGATGCGCGCATCATGTTTTTTAGCTTTAGTGGACGGCCTACAATGCAAATTCGACAGAAACCCGCAAATCGATGTACACACGACAGCACGTCAGACTGTACATATTTGTTGTAAAGTCGCCCGTAACGCAACCGAGTAGAGTGCTAGCGTGTAAAGGTCGACGTGCTGTCGTGTGTACAGGACTGCCGTTTGATACACAGGTACTTTAGGTTATAACAATAATTTTGAGCGGTAGTTCTTAAAAATATCCCGCTTAGGGGGGGAGTTATAAAGTCATATTTTTTTTGTATGGGATTTGAGTTTTTTTAATCGTAGCTCGACCACTATTTTGTTGCGCATCCTCCATGCGCGAGTTGTGCAGCACGCGCACTAGGAAGCGTTAAAACGGCGACAAATAAAGAAAAACGCGCGTGACAGGGATGTGCTACGGGGTCTGGATTAAGCTGTCAGGCAAAATTACTTACAGATGACAGATGTGCTTAAAAATATTTTTGCCTGCGCTCCTCTTTACCTCAACAGTGCGAATGAGCCTTTACAGCAATGACACTAATAAAGGGTTATCGCATTTCTAGAGGAGCCAACCCCTTTAGCTGCAGTCTGATCCGGAGATATGGAACAAGGGCTCTGCAGACACTGTTAGTAGCACAACCCTTCATACAAGTTTTTTTAAAACTAGAGGTCTTATTAGAGGTATTAATTTGGGTAAGTACCATAACATAACTGGCGTTTAGATTTTAACTACTACAAAAAAATGTAGACCCCAATGTTTTATCAAAATCGGTTCAGGCGTTTATGAGATGCTAATTTAATGGGGAGTAAGGGGAGAATGGAGTTAACATCAGATCCAGCCCTAGTGTCAACCTCACCTGCACGTGGTGCTCCCTGCTAGACAACGGACGAGGCTCTGGCGACCGAGTCAGTGGCGGTATAACCATTCCCCTGTCTGGGCAACCGGACGGAAGAGGCTACAGAGGCCTAGGGATCCAAATAACCCCTAAAAGATCTGGTGCAGAAGGCAACGGGAAACCACTGCACTAACCTCCCAAGAAAGCCATTATGAAAGTTACAAATAACAGTAGTAGTGTGACATCGTGCGACCCGGCCGATCCCCGGCGCCAAGGCACTTCCGGGGTGTCTGGTGTGAAATGGACTACCGGCCACTGCTCTGTTACACAACAGGCAGACAGTGGAAAACATGCTACTGTTGCTACTAAACATCTCCCGTCATCTAACAACGGGCTACGAATAGGAACGTGGAATGTGCGTGGTCTAATATCTCCTGGCAAGCTGGAGATAATTGAAAGAGAAATGGCAAGACTCAAATTGGACATCCTTGGTATCAGCGAGACACACTGGCGTCAATCTGGACATCACGACTCCACCAACAACAACTTCATATACCGTTCTGGTAATGGTTCAGCCAGTGAAAATGGAGTGGGATTCATCATACCGCGAAGGCTGGTTAACTCGGTAGCAGCTTATGAAACCAAGAGTGACCGAGTGATTAGATTAAAATTGGCGGCACGTCCATGCCCTATAAACATAATTCAAGTTTACGCCCCAACTTCGAAATCTACCCCAGAGGAGTTGCAAGAATTTTATAGAGATGTGGAAGCGGTACTGAGCAATATTCCGCACAAAGAAGTCACTATCATAATCGGTGATCTAAATGCAAAAGTGGGTAACACCACAATGGCTTATGCTTCAGCGGCTACTGGGAAATACGGCCTGGGCCAACGAAATGACAGAGGCGACACGTTCATCGAATTCTGCCTGGAGAACAAACTCACCATCATGAACACCTGGTTCCAACAACACCCGAGACGCCTTTTTACATGGACATCACCGGATGGTAGAACTCGCAACCAAATCGATTATGTAGCAATACAATCAAGATGGCGCTCTTCTATCACCAATGTGAAAACCTATCCGGGTGCTGATTGCGGAAGTGATCACGAACTACTGGTTGCGGAATTCAAAGGTCGACTCAAGAAAGCCCGCAAGACGACTCCCAAACCATGCAAGCTGGACCAATACGAGCTCGATAAGTTTGCAAGTGATACATCCAACCGCATAAAACAATGCGTCACTGATCCCTTCGACGATGCAAATACAACTTGGTGCACGTTTAGAGATGCTGTTCTAGACAATGCGAAAGAAGCTTGCCAACAGAAGCCATCACAACATATGCGCAAAGACTGGATATCGGACAGCACTTGGGAACTGATAGAGCACCAAAGATTGGTCAAAGAACACTTGACAATAAGACACAGTACCGCGAACTGCACGCTCGTGTTAAAAAGGCTTGTAGGCGTGACAAAAACACCTTCATTCACAACCTTTGCCAAGAAATCGAGTCACACGCTGAACGCGCACAAACCAGGAATCTGTTCCAAAAAGTCAAAGCTTTAACGCGCGACTTCAAGACCAAAACGTGGCAAATCGCTGACAAAAGCGGTGCGGTGCTAACTGACCTTACTGATATCCTAGGCAGATGGCAGGAGTATTCAGCTCAGCTCTACAAGGAAATGCCAATGCACATGCTTCAGAGAGGTGACGCAGACTACGAACTGGAACCAGACATCTTGCTATCTGAAGTGGAACATGCAGCCAAACGTCTGAAGATCAACGCCATAGGCTCAGATGGTATCTGTGCAAGCCTTTTGAAAAATCTGGGAGCCGACGGCATGCAACTTTTACTTCAGGTCTGCAACAAAGTTTGGAGAACAGGTCAATGGCCCAATGATTGGACGGAATCGCTTGTTATACCCCTGCATAAAAAGGGCTCGACTTTAAAGTGCGACAACTACCGAACCCTGTCCATTATATCACATGCAAGCAAGATTATGCTTTACATAATAAGCAACAGACTGGCCCAGTTTGTAGACAGGCAAATACCCGTGGAGCAGGCTGGCTTTGTTGCAGGTCGTGGTACGCGCGAACAAATTTTTAATGTGCGCCAAATAATTGAGAAGTGCCGAGATGTCAACAGACCCGTAATACTCTGCTTTATAGACTACGCTAAGGCCTTTGACTGCGTAAGATGGCAGAGCATGATAGCCGTCCTCCTAGAAATGGGTATTCCATCACACCTAGCTTACCTAATTGAGAGCCTATACGCTGAAAGCACGGCGCGAGTAAAGATCGACAACAGCACCTCGAAACCATTCAAGCCGGAGAGAGGCGTTAGACAAGGCTGTATACTGTCACCAAAGCTGTTTAACCTTTACGGTGAATACATCATACGCATGGCAACTGATGGTTGGGATGGCGGTATATCGATCGGTGGAAGGAAGCTATGCAATCTCCGGTATGCAGACGACACCACCCTTATAGCCTCCAATGAGACCGAAATGGTAGAACTATTCCGACGAATAGAAACAGAGAGCCTAAAACTTGGACTCCGTATCAACAAAGCTAAAACCAAGGTGATGGTCATAGACAGGAACCAAGTGTTGACCACAAGAGCCGCTCTTCAAGACCTTGAGTGTATAACGGAGTTCAATTACCTTGGTTCTCAAATTTGCAATGCAATTTGCAAAGGTGACTGCGATAGGGAGATTATACGCAGACTTCAAATAGCCAAAGGTACCATGAGCCGGTTGGACAAAGTCTGGAAGGATCGTTCCATTCGTAGAAACACCAAAGTGAGACTTGTCAGATCCTTGGTGTTCTCAATAGCTATGTATGCCAGCGAGACTTGGACCATAAAGAAAAATATGTTGAGACGTATAGATGCATTCGAAATGTGGTGTTGGCGGCGACTGCTACGGATTCCGTGGACAGCGATGAGAACAAATGAGTCTATACGCGAAGAGCTGAAAACACGCATTCCACTCTCAATCATATGTCAACGACGTATCGCAACGTTCTTCGGTCACATAGCCCGTAGAGGACCTGATAGCCTGGAAAAACAAATTATGACGGGAAAGGTGGAGGGAAAGAGAGCTCGAGGCAGACCACCCGCTAGATGGACGGATATTATAACCAAAGCCACGCAAAAACACCTGCACAAACTGATCCACATCGCGAGTGATAGAGCGCAATGGAGAACTCTACTCTCTGCCAACTTCAATGATGGTCACGATCCTCAGCATTGAGGGAACGACTGAATGGAATGGAATTTAAAGCTAATATGTCGGGAATATTTTAAATTTTTAATTGCAGGTTATATAAAAGTTCGTTACGCAGAAACGTATTATAAAAGCAATGTTATTTTTTTGCAGCGCTTCTTGGCGAAACTTTCGTTTGTTTCTCGCGTTATTTCTCCACTCGAAAGAAAATAAATAGGTAAGTTTGCGGCAAGTATCGAGCTCAGATGTTCTGTTCCCGGGGAGTAACGGCCGGTGCAGTAAGTAAGAGCATAATAAAACAGACATCAAGTGTGAGAGGCTTCCTTGCGCTTCCCCGGTGTACACTACATTGTTGTTGAGGAGATACGAGTACTACCGTTCAACGGGAATACGTAGAAGTTCCACTCCACGATGAAAGTTTGGTTTTCGTCATTAATACTACAGGGTGCACTCTAAGTCGATAGCGGAACTTTAAGTAGGCTGTCTACTGATCACTACAAACAACTTTTACCAGGTGGCGAAAAAAATGGAGCGAAACAAATATCAGCTGTTCCATACGAAAGGTCGACTCAGTACTGCGCCAAATGTATGAAACAGCTGATAATTTTTTCGCTCCATTTTTTTCGCCACCCAGTACAAGTTTTTTGTAGTGATCAGTAGACAGCCTACTTAGAGTTCCGCTATCGACTTAGAGTGCACCCTGTAGTAGTTCTGTGAGCCTTAGCGTGTAACGCAATGGTGCCAAAATGGGCTCCCGGTTGACGGTTTCAGTTACGATTTATTAATGCTGTCGGTGCAGTGTCGGTCCTTTTAATGTTATTGTAGTACAGCAAAGAATATTATGAGTCTAATTCTAGAGGATTAGTTCGCTTGTTGTAGGAGAACAACGTTCAATGTAAATAATTTATTTATGGCATATTGAATAAAAAAATTGATTCTGATTCTGATTCAACGAAAAAATCCCGGTTTTGTCCTTCTACCTGGGACGCCATTGTGTTACAGGCTAAGGCCCCTGTAGACCTCGCGGGTCTGTCTTTGCATAGCTTAAACCTTTTGGCCTCGTGAGAAGGAACTCGGTCTTCGACCTCGCAAACTTACATACGATGTCGCCTCCGCCTCTGAACTAAAAAAAATGGAATTTCTATTAGTCTGGTAAAAAACGCTTATTTCCCATACAATTTGTACTAAAAACGTATTTTCTATAGAAGAGATTGTTTGATACAAAAATTGGTCTCAATTACAAATATTATCACTATCAGACTTAGGGCTCTTAAAAGAGTTTTTCATCATCGCTGGTTTTGTGGGTTCTATCTACGATAAAAGTCTACGATAGTCCAACGATTAAAAGTAAAACAGTCTAACGAAACTAAGCTTTTCAAACTGAATTACAACTATGGAAGCGGTGCTTGAAATTTTTTCATAAATTGCGTCGCAGACAGACGCAAATTATATAACGGGCGGCTACGGAGGAGATGATGAAGAAAAAGTCGAATTGTGCGGATAAAACTCTATTGGTAAAATAATAAAAATGGTTCTTAAAATAAAATCTAAATCTAGTGCGTCCGAAGTGAGGAGCGCCGGAATGAATATGGACTAAAAAATGCTTATTGTCTAGATTTTTAATGTAGGGCAGCGACGATATTGCGCCATAGCCTACACGAGGCTTGCTGGCTGTCGTGTAGGTACAGCCGAAGTATAACATCTCCCTCCCCAAGATGAGTGACTATTTGCTGATGTCTAGTGCAAATGTCGCGGCACGTTTGTCCTGCGCTAAGTTCTTATAGTTGAATATCAGCCTGTGTAGATGATTCACATTTCGTATGAGGAAAAATGTATGCCTTCCTTCGGCGCATGATATAAGTTGCGCTCAGTGCAATTGTACCGATTAGTGCGATGACGTAGAGCGGGATAGTCGTATGATAAATCGAGGTGTCTATTGTTATCACTGTAATTGGATCTTATGCCGCCAATTGCGTTTGGATATTCAATTGTAGTCAGATTATACTTTATTCTCGGAAGCCTTTTGGTGGTCGTTGGCCATGGGATGTCCATCAGTTCAATCGGTAGTCCTTGTAACTTGTCTTCGACATTTATTATAGTAAATTCCAGTGACTTGTTTCTGCAGTTGTGGGGAATGCGGGCGAGATAACTTCCTTCCAATAGTTGATGCTGCTCCTGGTTGCATATCAGTTAAACTTTGGTAGGTCTCGGAAACGATAAGATGTAGTTCTTTCTATCGAGCTCCAATAGAGCTTCCTTGGACAGAGAGATAGGCGTGGGTTGACACGATTCATCTATCTCCTGTAAGTGCGTTGCGTAGCTGTTGGTGTCCGATTTTCTGTTCGCAGATGTACCATGCGTTGACCTTCGGGCATTCAGCCTCTATGTACACATACTCGTGTGAATTGGAAGCCATTAATGGATAGGATGGAAGGATAATATAATTATTCTTAATGGGGATTGGACATAATTTAAAAAATTCAAAGGATTTCGTGGAAAAGATTGGAAATTTTGTCTGCGAAATAATAATTATATTATAATAGTATCTAATATCTAAACTAATGATTTCTTCCGGTTCGTACAACTGATATAATCTCGTAATAAGGTCTCGTAATTGTTTTACTGAAAGAACTGAATGGTGCATGGTTCTATTACGACTGAAAGCCAAAATATTCTCAAGTCTATCAATCTCGATGCTTAGGTCTTGTACCTTTTCGCCAAATGCGACGAAAAAATGTACAAGGTTCGCATATATCATATTTCGCTCTTTATCACTAGCCGTCGAATTAATGATGGCGGAAAGAGCTTTCTGTAATTTATCCTGATTATTTTTAAGATCGCTAAATATTTGAGTCTGTTGAGAGGTCATTTCTTTGCATAAAGTTATGTGTTTGGCGAAGGTGTCAGAAATACTTTTTTCGTTATTATTCAAGACTTGGATAGCACTTTCGAATCTAGTAGCGTCGTCGTGATCAAGATTGCCTGTAATGTCTTTGATAAAAGTACCTAAAGGGTTCAATAAACCTCTCTAATCGAGTCGGCAGAAACGTCCCATTAGTAAGCGTTTTGTCGGGCTTACTACGAGTATAGGCATGTTAAATTTGATATTTAAAGAATGCAGAGTTATCACTAAGTGTACTTATACGAGATATCGGTCAGCTGGTACTTTAAACTAATTACGATAGTTTTGATCTTATCTACCTAAGTCGAATTTCTGGAGGAAACTGTGATAGTGGGAAATAATTTTGTCGGCGCCCAATTTCAATCCGTTTAAGTTTCACTCTGGCTACTGGATCGCGATTTCTGGATGTGTAGATGTGAACAGGTAAGTTGTTAGTTACTTTATCAGATGTAAAGCGGGGAGCAAGTTTGTGTCGAGCCGCGGCCGGGTTTCGCATAAATACCTCCTGATTTGGCTCATACTGTATTTGCGGTTTCCGTGTCTGATTTACACTTATTTTGATTTTTTCGCGGTCAGTAAGTGACCTGTCAATCGGGTTTTTGTCGGGTGCTGACATCGTGGAAGCCGATGAACTTGAGTTTATCTCCGAAGAGTTAACTATCAAGGACATTTGCTCGTGTCTATAAGTTTTACTGTGAACCGGAATTTCGTCAGTGGTATGTATTGAATGTTTAATTTGATTTGTAAACGTCAATTGTTCGCCTTCTACATGAAAAACGTCGGAGTGTTCGCTGCATAGGTTTATCAAATTACACGTTTCCTCCTCGTTTAAACGTTGAGTGCGCAACCGCGGTATGACGTCTTGTGATCGGGCATTGTCATTCGAAAACTGCATAGTCTGCTCGTTGTACAGCTGTGCCTGTATGGGTTCCGATAATGTTAAAACAATGTCCTTGTGAGTCGGGTTCGAAATCTCTGCGTTATTCGTAGATTTTGAGATACACTCTTTGATGTTACAATCATAGATCAGCTGTTCATCTATGTGAATTTCACCGTTAGCAATTGTTGTCGGGACTTTTAGTAACCTCGATGATTGGGCCGGGATATTTTCCGTAAATAAATTGCCCTGCCTAGGTGCATACATGTGAATCTGATTATTCGCAAACTGGGTGCTAAGTAATCGGTTTCCTAGGTCGATATTCGCTTGCCACTGTTCTAGTAGATCGCAACCGATAAGGCCATCGAAATAGTCATGGAATTTATACACGAATAGCTTTATCGAGTTTGAGTCTTTGAGTTCGCGAAAACACGGCATTGTGACTGAGTGGTCATTCATTGTGGTAGCATGTATGTTGGTGACAATAAATGGGTCATAGTCGAGAGTCAAGTCCGGAAAGTATTTAGTTACAACCTCGGGACTTATAAAAGATTGGTTAGCGCCAGTGTCCAAAAGGAACTTAAGGGGCGGGTTTTCAATCTGGATATAGGGCAGTTGCCGCTTGTTTTGGATGTTAATCTCTATCCGGGGGCATTGTTCTCCGTAACCAAGGGAAAATTTGAGTCATAGTCCTGGTTTACGTCAAGGTCATTTGGTTGGTAGTTAAATGTCTCTTGGGGTTGGTATTCATATGGTCCCATATGATACTGTTCAGACATTGACGGGTCCTCGTAATTATACATGAAACCTGAGTCATATGGATTGTGTGAGTATGTCTCATTCATGTGCATTTCTCGGGGTCTAGTAGAGTCACCGTGCATGTTACCATGGCTTCGCCAATTAGGTCTTGTTGGTGGTAAAGTTCGGGCAACGGGGTGGCTTACGCCGCTCATGGGTTGGGCCTGATGGGCATGCTGGTTTTGCCGAGAAAACTGCTCCCTGGGTGGGATTCTAAAGCCAGTAGACATGTTAGATCTGGGCAAGGCCCTAAACATTTGCTGTGTGCGGGACGGACCTGCATTATTGGTGTTTTGTGGAAACGTATTTCTTTGCATTGGTGGTGGAACCTGGTCAGCCATATAAAAGTGTGGCTGAGGGTTCGGTGCATACGGACCGTGTTGAAAAGACTGCGGTCTTGGAGTAGGTGCAGTGAATGGTGTCGTGTTTCTGAAAGGAGTTGCTTTATTTTTGCCTTGCAAATAAAGGATATTCAACTCTTCTTGAGCAAACTGGAGAGCATCCTCCAAGGTGCTCGGTCGCATGCATCTAATCCGCGATCCTAATGGGTCGTTTAGGCCTCTGAGGTATGATTGAAGCGCTAGCTTTTTATATAAAGCGCGTTTGGCTTCCACAGTGGTGGCAACACTATCATGTAGTTCGACATATGTCGTGACAGTACTCAATAAAGTTTGTACCCGTTCGTAAAAGACTTGAGGTGTATCTGAGCCTTGAATTAACATAGAGAGGTCTGTGTAGAGAGCAGACTCGTCTCTGTGGTCACTAAAATTGTTGACTAAAGTATTTCTGATACCTTGCCAAGAAGATGGCGTACCATTGGTGGCTAATGTACGGCCTGCGGGTCCCGTAATTTTGTTCAAAATGCCATTTAGTAGCGACAAGTTAATCAAATCATTGCCGGGGTCGGGTTTCATGTACGTTAAAACTAATTGGTCACATAACTTAAGGAATCTTATTAATACGTTTGAATTTCCGTCAAATTCAGGGACATTTCTTAATGCCTTATGAATCGTATCTAAATCTACATTTCCCATTTCTATCTGTTCTTCCGCTATCGGATTTAAATTCCTATGGGCGTCTCTTTGCTCGATGCGAAGAGTACGGCGCCTATCAAAACTATCACTAAGGGAACTACCCCTAAGACGTTCTGAATTAGGATGGAAAATTTTGGAGGAATTTTATGAAGATATGGAAGGAACAATGAAGGAAATGGCAACCAATAGAGTATAGTGTACTTACAGAATACACTGCATGCTTCTTCGACTGGAGCCTTGTTATATCGATGTCTGGATACCAGGTTCCTCTTCACTCTTCCGAAAAGCCAGCCGTCGTAGATTCTGTTGTAGATTAGTCGCTGAAACGACGATCAGCCGCGGTATTCGAAGATCGAGTCGCGAACCGATTCTACAACTCCGTGCCTGCGCCAATTATATAACGGGCGGCTACGGAGGAGATGATGAAGAAAAAGTCGAATTGTGCGGATAAAACTCTATTGGTAAAATAATAAAAATGGTTCTTAAAATAAAATCTAAATCTAGTGCGTCCGAAGTGAGGAGCGCCGGAATGAATATGGACTAAAAAAATGCTTATTGTCTAGATTTTTAATGTAGGGCAGCGACGATATTGCGCCATAGCCTACACGAGGCTTGCTGGCTGTCGTGTAGGTACAGCCGAAGTATAACACGCATGTATAAAAAATAATTCAAGGATCCTTTCGTGTTATTCTAGTGATGCAACTGAAGCGTTGTCTGCTGCAGAATTATCTCTGAACGTGTCATTGGTGACCTGTTATTTCATACTATTCGCTTAGCTAAAAGATCACCAAAAGCATTAAAGTTTTGCATAGCTCGAAACTGAGTCGATAACTTTACTGGGTTAACTCTATGTTTAAACTAAAGATATAAAATGTTTTGTGTTCGGACGATACGTTACGGTATCTATTTATAGTCACAAATTTTCAGAAGAAAATGTCTAAATTATTCAAAAAAATATACTGATGGTCGGCAGACCAGCAGTCTGTAGTCAGACGATATTATCTCAAAGGCGACAGATATAATCAGAGGATGTTTAGCTACGCATTGACATTTGTTCCAGAGTGTATCCACTACCATCACTCTCCCTCTGAACGTCATAGTCCATAGTCGTTAGGGTATCTGTAAAAATAATACCGGTATACTATATTTATTCCGCAATCAAATTCAATTTTGATTGCGCACAAGATTCAAAGCCACAAGGAGGCTCAACACAACAGTGTGTCCCCGCGGCTAACCGAAGCACTACTTGGTGAAGCCACAATTCAAATCCTCCGGTAACAAAGCGTCACAGTAACTCGACGGACGACGAGTGCTGTGCAAATAAAACAAATCATACACACATGGGACGGCACAGTGCTAATACAACCAAAGGACGGGCTCGACAAGGGACCAATGGGCCGTTTTCAAAGAACAAATTCAAAGCAGTTCATAGATGGCGTTTACAGGCGTGGCCATAGAAGAACCGGAATCGGGCTGTCAAATTTCGCTTAGCACAGATTAATTTTCACAGTCGTATTCCGGTTCTTCTAAGGTTCTGTAAGCGCCATCTACGAACTGCTATAAATTTGTTCTTGAAACGGGTTCATTAGTTCATTTGGAATAAGGGGGTGGGGGGGGGGACTGTTAAAAAAAGCCTCAGTGAGTATGTATCGCTTGGCAATAGCAACTAACACATTCCATTGCAGCTAAGCTTTGTAACTTTTTCGTCACATTTATTGTTTTACTTCAATAATATTTATTTTAGGATTCGTTTCTTGTGGGTAGTTATCTGACAGCTTATTAAAAAAGTAAAATAGTTACAAAAGCTGTGACAGATGGCGTTGATCTGACACGGCTTTCCGAAGAAACTAACACAGAATAACTTAGTGCTCACAACAAAGAAAAAAAAACTTCACTTCATTGATCTGTGACTTTATCGTTCATCGTCTTATGTGTTATTTGTGATCGATGTCATTCCATTTTAGTTACATGAAAAAGTGCACAACTTTGTCATTGTTTTTATACTCGTATGAGTGAATAGTAAAACCGGAAACACTACACTCCTGAGTTTGCACAGACTTATCTATCATTCTTCACAGTTTTACCCCACGTCCTTTTCGTTAATGTTCGTTGGGCAGGTGTGTAAGCAGCTTATCTCAGGTGGATCTACACGTAAAGATTTTGTTTTAGCTTCCCTTCTCCGTTTGTAATTAAAGTTATTTGAATCTTCTCTTCTGTCTGTATTGACTCTGTGCTTGGGACCGCGTTAAGGACTAAATAAATGGAGACTCTGTCAATTTACACTGCACTCCATTCGCAACATCCACTGTTTCACTCATATCCTGACCAACATAAACAAAGCCTCAAATACAAGTCATTATAGACTTTATTCACCGGTGATAAGATCTAAGAGAAATGCACGGGAAAGTGGTAAAACTGCACGTGGGCGGAACTAGTAATTGTGTTCAGAAAATGCTTTAAAATGCTCCCCGTATGCAGATGTACACTTGGTTTTCAATTTTGTTTCTTTTGTGAAAGGTAACTTGTCGATTGTCACTGTTTATTAGTGAGTCCAAGTAAAATGTCAAGGCAAATGTTGAGTTTAGAAGAGGAACTGTATATTTGAAATTGAAAATCGCCATTGAAAAAAAATTATATACAGGGTGTTAAAAGACCGCCAACAAAGCGGGAAACCACGTATTGTCCTCATCATTTAAAGGAACATTTTTGCTCAAGGAGCTATGCCTGGGAAATCAACGGTTTCCGAGATAATGAGGTTCAAAGTCCGACATTTCAAAACTTTTTTTTTGCAGAAATGTATTCAGTATTGAGTTCTTAACATACCTTCTCAAGAAGCCATATCAAAATTATGAATATTTCTTACAAAAAACGACGTTAAAATTGCAACCCGCAATGTATTCTAAACATCGGCAATTCAAGCTTAAGTAACATAAACTTATGCATACGCTTGCGCAATATAACTTCTGTGCGTTACACGTCCATTGCGTGATAAAATATTTTTCAAAATTATAACCTAAAAAACCAAAATCATTTCCCAGCAATAATTTATCGAAAAAGTACTTTGTTTTGGTGTCCAGTATGCGTGGCTTTCGGGTCTGTTGGCGGTCTTTTAACACCCGGTATTCTATTTGGATGGGTTTTTTTGCTAAAAACGCTTCATTAGGTTATCAACGCAAGGCTTAACTATTTTTAAGGCTTAAGGTTAAGATTCCAGATTCTAGAACTTACGAATAAATCCCTTTCCTACCAAGTGTGGCTAGTTGGTTAGTTGGCTCCACACTTATGGAAATAAATAATATTTTTTTCGAAAAATCTACACTAAATCTAATCTAAACTCTAAAATATCCCTAAAATAATTTTAAAATAAACTAAACCTAAAATTAAAATAAACCTAAAATATTTACAAAAACTCCAGACCGCTGCCACTGGGGAGAGTCCCCAGAATGCTGGCAGCGTTTCCCCTTTGAATGGCCAGGCTGATGCGCTGGCCAAGGTAGCTGCCGGCCCTAGGGTCACCGGACGAGTCAATGAGGCGCGTTGATAGCTCTTTGAAGAGTATCCGCGCCTCAGGGCCCCACGGACCCATCGTCTCGACCCCAAACGGCGCAAATACGTAACCGTCCCCGAGGACAGCGTACTTGCGCCGCTTGAGGCTTTCCGCCGAGGCCGCCGCCGCGCCAGCAGCACTGCTAGTGTGTGCGACGTGGGAGGGCGCCAGCGTGTCGACGCATGTCGCATCCCACACCAGCGGCCTCCCACTCCGCCACGGCACCAATGACATCCCGTCGGGCCTCTTTCCATCATCCCGCGCAATGCCAGTAGGCTCCAGGATGGCTGGCACGGCGATGCTGGAAAGGGCCCGCCGGATGATGTCATTTAAGGCCGCATGGCGCGATAGACGACCTACGCTGCGTTGACAAGCAAGTCCGTGGTGTCCAAACTCGTCCACGTGTTCTCCGCAGTGGCAGCGGTGGGGCTGCACGATTTTGCAGCCCAGTCGCAGACCAATGGCAGCTGAAAAAGACATATTATCCATCATCATATTTTCCATTCGAAAAATTATACTATTTATATTTTCCAGTAAATAAACGTGTTTAAACAAGTACTAGAAACTGCGATTCTTTTTTACAGAAATTTAACAGATTTTTTTACGCAACCGCGTTTTTTGCCTGTAATTCTATTAAATCGCGGTTTTACTAACATGTATTCCGTCGGTGGTGTAAACGAACTACAATACTTTATATCTAGAGTGTTACGCGCAAAGCTAGAGAAGATTTTGTTCACCGTTAGCGAGTATTCATAACCATAATGCAGTGTCAAAATAACTTCCCGAGTCATGTCTTGGGCCATATTTCCATCGCGTGATTCGGGACAACTATTCGCAGCGAACCGCTGAATTATTCACTATCCCTTCATATTTACATGTTCGATACGAGAAATGTCTTGGCTGGCTGTGAACTAGGGCTCTAAGGGTGGCATTAATAATCTTCAGCTCAAGCACGAGCTCAAGTAGGTGATCTCAGAAAACAAAAATGCCAATTTTTATATCGCTTTAACGGTTTCACTTACTTTTATTTTGTCGGAATAGCCGACATGTTTCGACTTCGTCCGGAAGTCTTAGTCATGGAGGAAATAAAAGTAAGTGAAACCGTTAAAGCGATATAAAAATGTGCAGTGCTTACGAAAGTTGAAGTTTTAAAAATGCCAATGTCTAGTCTTGTGTTATGTCAAGCTTGAGTAGCTGTCAGCATAATTAATAGACACTAGCTTGAGCTTGACATTGATATTAGCCAAGGTCTCAAGTTGGTGATTTTGTTTTCTGAGTTCACCTTCTTGAGCTCGAGCTTGAGCTGACGACTATTAATGCCACCCTAACTGACGTTAATAAATATGGCACAGGTTTGCCAATAATAATTCACAAATATATTCGAAGTTTAAAGGTTGGCGCTTCTAGCTAGGTATGTTGTGTTTGAATCTAGTAATTTAATAGTGAAGGGTTAAACTGAAGTTAAAGTTGTGCCAAATGAATAAACTTACAGAGGATGGCGATTTTCCATTCTCTGGAGATAAATTCACAGAACAGTAGTCGTTACTCAAACTAGGTAAAACTCAAAGTTTTAAATACACACAAATAGCTGTAAATAGCACCCCTCTTTTTGCATCGGCTCTTTTGACCTATTACCTATACAAGGTGTTACAAAAGTACCTAACTCTTTTTACAGGGTGTAACCTGCTGGTCAACATAATGACAAATCTGCAAAAAAAAGTTGAAAAACACAACTTTTTTTTTATAACCACAAAATTGTAAAATTTTCAAAACATTTTTGTTTTTGGATTTAGCTCCAATTAAATAATATGGTTGTTTGCTTAGCTGTATTTTAATAGCTTCAGGCTGTTAAAACATAGTAAAGTCTATGGAAACAGTATTTTAAAAATATTTTTCTCCCACCACATCGTTCACATTTTATTCATTTAAAAATTAACGGAACGTCATAGAACAAAAAAAAAAATACGTTGTGATCCCTATCACCGGGTGCTATTACCCTGTAAAAAGAGTTAGGTACTTTTGTAACACCTTGTATAGATCTAACATTGGCAGAGTATTCTAAAACGCCTTTTATGAGACCACTTGCACGCGAGTAGGAATATCTTAGCAATGATGATGATCATTATATCCTTTTATGCCTTAACAGGGACGTAAGACATCTTAGCGATTCTGCCTGTAAAGTAAAGTAAAAAAAAATTGCACTAAAATAATTTACAGAAAATATAACAAAGTTTCCAGCTTGCGTAGCATGAGGCGGTGTTAGAGAGTGTCTATGGGTTTAAAACTCTGTCCATCCCGCTCTACGTCAAACGAAAGAGTGAGATACATATAGTTTTAAACCCATAGATTCTCTCTAACACCGCCTCATGCTACGCGAGCAGGGCTCCTTGCTCTAAGCTAGATAAAATAACCAGATAAAATTGTAAAGCAGATTATCCCTTCGATAGCACAAACTGTTACTGTTACCGATCATTGGCACCATCCATCAGAGCGGCTGCTATAGAGCTCCCCGCCCACGCACTGACTCGGTCCTGCACAATGAGCCGGAGATCACATATCATGTCGCCATCTCCCGCCGCCGCGGTGCCACAGAACAGCGAGAGATAAAGGGTCAACTCGAGAGATAACTGGACACAGTATCTAAATGACAAAGAAGTCTGGCACTAAACCAGTTCAGCGCACGATCACCACACTTACCAATGTATTATTTTTTAAGTACCTACCTGCATTACAAAATGTATTATTATTTTTAAGCACGAGATCCTTGGAGTTTCTTTACCATGCTTCTTCTCCAAGAACGATCAGAGCTAGTGAAGCTGGAGAAAAAAAATAAGCTAGATACTTAGTATTACATAGTAATAAGTATCTGATTTATATACATTTTTTACTTTAGATAATATTTTGACGTTCAATGTAAATAATTTATTTATGGCATATTGAATAAAAACATTTGAATCTTGAATCTTGACAGTAGTCCACAAATTACGTAACTCAAACTGGAGGGAGGAGGGGGGTGTGAGTCCAGCCAAGCAATTTAAATACCCCCGAATTTTTTGTTTCAAATAAGCATATCTCATAAACGGCTGAAGCGATTTTAATAACACAGTCATGTCTAAGAACACTCGTTATAAAATCTGCTTTCAAATGTTAAAAAACCGCATCCAAATCGGACCTGTTTAAGAGCTACGGTCACACAAAAGCGGTCAAACTTATAACACAATTTAGGTTAATAATTATAGGTACTCAACAGGCCTTGCGTCACAATGTTTTAACAATCGAGCTGATGATGCAGCCTTCTGCACCGCATCCCATTCAGTGTCCCAGCGCCTTTTGTTACAGCCTGAATAGGGCGACCATGACACGCGCTAGCCTCGGCCCATTCATGTGATAATGTCACTTGCGACTTGTGACGTTATTCATTTATTGTTTAGGATTAGATTCTCGTGACGTTGTTGGAAAACCCTGCTGAAATAAAAATGTTGGTTGTTTGTACTGTAAGTAAAGTTAGTGAAGTAACCAGAAGCTTTTACATGACAGTGGCAGACTTAGCTTTTATCTAAGCTTGCTATAAAGATAATTTATCAAATGTGTTACAAATCATTATGTAAATTCTGTAAAAAAAAGATGAAAGGAAATTTATTTTATTTTATTTTATAACCTAAAAATTGATGTTTTCATAACTTTTTTAGATTTGGTATTAAATCAAATTTCAAAATATATCTGTGTGTGTAGGCGCATTTGCATAGTAGCATTGAGTTGTTAAAACTGTGTAGGTCTTAACACACAGATTTTGCGGCACAGGTTGTACGTCCTGCCCGGTAAGGCAAAGATGAGATATGCATATTCATTATCATCAGCCTGTTAACATCTACTGCTGAGTAATGGCCCCTTTATGCTCACGCCACCTCTCACGATCCTGTGCCAGACGCAATTGTTTTCCTGTTACTTGAGCTATGTCGTCGGACCATCTGGCTGGTGGTCTACCAACAGATCTCTTCCCTTTCCATGCATATGACTCAGTGAGTAATCGTGTAAAGCCTCACCCTATGGAGTTAGCAGTTGTAAGTCAACGCCTCCGCGCGCACCCACTCGGCTCTAATTAGTGAAACACCGGCCGCGGCCCAATTTCGCAGCCCAGACAGGGTAACCAACGATCTCTGGGTAAAACACTTTACGAGCATCTGCGTGAGTCAGTCTTGTTGTTACCTGTTGGGGGTTTAGTTGAAGCGCCTATATTATTGTGGTCAAGAGTTTCATTGTTGAAATCGGACGAGTAGTTTAGGTTCTGTGAGGGAACAGATGAACACACATAAAAACATACATGAATACATACATACACCGTTAAAATCATTCAACTCCTTTTTGCTTCGCAAAGTCTGGTAAAAAGGAAAAGAGGATTGCGACGAATTATATCGACGTTTGTGATCGACGCGATGGCGCACCAAGAAATTTTTATTCCGACGGCAATACAGGTGCATCAGCAGCTGTAAGTTATAATAAGCCAATCTACTCAGAAAATAACCTCTACTAAGTCATGTCTCCATAGCGAAAACAGCATAATGCAATACCTTTCAAGGAAAAGCTAGGAATAACTCGGTACTAAGTAATCATACGTTTAGCAATAGAACTCGAGGTTGGTTCAATCAATGCAATTCAATAATGCAAGGGCAAGTATGAACCCGGGGCTATTAGTTGACGAGCACTTATATCCAAGCGTATCGAGTAAACCTCTGTGTCACTTGAGATGGGGCCAGGAAAAAAAGCTTTCCTTTATATGTGTAGGTAGTAAACCTTAATTATTACACAAAGATCAACTAGACATAAGGATAAACTTAAGGTGATGTTTTAATTATTCAAATAGCTCGAAATCATTCATTTAAACTCACTAAAGTGGCCGCCAAATTCATTCCGTCAATTTGGTGGCCACTTCCCGGCCCAGGCCTACTTCAGTTATATAACTTCTCAGAATGATATACAGGGTGTTAAAAGACCGCCAACAAAGCGGGAAACCACGTATTGTTCTCATCATATCAACCATTTTTGCCCAGGGAACTATGCATGGGAAATCAACGGTTTCCGAGATAATGAGGTTCAAAGTCAGACTTTGCAAAAATTTTTTTTTGCAGAAATGTACTCAATATTTAGTACTTAACATTTGTTCTCAAGAAGCCATATCAAAATTTTGAATATTTCTTGCATAAAACGACGTTAAAATTGCAACGCACCTCGAGCGTAAGTAACAAAAGTTTATGTCAACGATTGCGCAATATGACTTCTCTGCGTTACACATCCATTGCGTGATAAAATATTTTCCAAAATTATAACCTAAAAAACCAAAATCATTTCCCAGCAATAATTTATCGAAAAAGTACTTTGTTTTGGTCTTAAGTATGCGTACCTTTCGGGTCTGTTGGCGGTCTTTTAACACCCTGTATATCTGAGTGGATCGTACTTGATGTCGATATGTACGTAACATAGTCTCAAATGACAACATAATATTGCGATCGATCATTAACAAAGAACTCAGTGTTATATCCACGGTTAAATTAAGCTTTTCTTCAGATAGGCAATATTCCACGTCTTATAATCTGAATCGCTAGTTTAGTGGCCTCGCCGCGAAAAGGGTTCCGCGAACTAAGTAAATATTTGAAGTGCACACGACGCGCCCGCCGCGGCCGCAAATACACAATACACACGCGTCTCGTCGGGAATCGAACGGCGACCCTCGACCAGCCTGTAGGAATACGCAGAAGTATCGCTTTAACGGTAAGCTTTTAAGTGATATAAAAATGTGCAGTGCTTACGAAAGTTTAAGTTTTAAAATACGCAGAAGTATTGATGGTAGTCCGTCTACTAGTGCAAATAACCGGATTTTTTTCTACATTTGGCGCAGAGATATAGTGGACTAACTTTTGCCCGTCCGCGCGGACATAGATAATAGTTATTTGTTATGCAAGAATGCACAATTATTGTTTGCGGCGAGTGCTTGTAATGAATACCGAGCTAGGTTTCTAAAATTGAGCCACGAGCGTAGCGAGTGGTTCAAAAAAGAAACCTGAGTGTAGCGAGGTATTCAGAAGCTCGAGACGCAAATAATATTGCATTGGTGCGGTCGGTCTATGGATGGGTAACCGCTAGTGGCAATAATATCTGAGTGCTTTCGTGCTTCGGAAGGCACGTTAAGCCGAGAGGCCCTTCACTATCCAGACTATCCGGCTTGAGTCCTCCTTCTAGTTCCCTTGTCGAAGCAACCTCTTTGTTTCCTTGCTGTGTATGTTTAGAGTCCAATGGAGATTGCTGCTATTTGTGAGTATGATTCTCGCTACGATTGCATTATAGAAACCCCTTGAGTTATTGGAAAGGAATTGTTGTTTCAAGTAATGCCGTTGAATGGATTGATGCAGTATGCATGCAGTAAATATCTTTATCTGAAGAGCTGGTGACCAATCTACCTATTTTGTTGTACAAGGCTGGGTGCTTCTAGGCTGTGGTGGTTTAGACTCCGCTGGTCATGAAAATACATTCTTTCGTTTTTTATTACCTAAACCGTGCTCGGCCAATAATAACTACTTAGTGCTTTCGTTATCAGCGGAATAAATATTTATAAATCCAGCCCTGTACGAAAAAAAACTCAACCCAAACAATTACACTTACAATGTCGATAAAATCGAACATTCAACCGCGAGCGGACAACAAATAATATTTTTTCATCAGCAGAGCCTAAAAAACCAGCCTAGAAGCTCCCAGCCTTGTACGACAAAATAAATCTATTCGTCACCAGGCTCTCCAGCTATATTCAATACTCTGATTTCACCCCGTGTGATTTACAGTCTGGTGATGCAATGTTAGTAAATATTAGCTGCTATTTTAAGTGCATTAGGAGTTGCTTGGGTTTAATTTAATATCTAGCCGATCGTAGCTGTGTAGAGTAACGTAATTAGACGCAATGTTAAAACCATAAAGGACACCCGCGTCGGATGGTCCCGTTCCCTAACTACCCTCACTTAATTACCGGTTTACTGCCAACAAAAACCATTGTTCGGTCTCTGTCCAAACTTTTTGAACGCTTATCGCTTGCCTTCGGTGATCTGTGGCAGTTTCCGAACGTACGCACTCGAAAACACGCCCGCGCCATATTTGCTGTCAAGTTGCCCCCCCGGAATGACAGTCCACTAAAATCTACAGACAGTGACGTTCATTGTATCAAAATAAAAACCCAAAATTGCCTCTATCTCTCCCTGACGGTGAACTTTCTAATCAAAGCCTTCTTAGTGTGCCAAACAACGTTTGTGAATCACAACTCTCCAGCTGGATGGACGTTCCATCTGCCTTCTAATAGTGCTGATGCTGCAAGTGCCGGGTACCGTGTATTGAGGACTTGAGCTGCGTTACAACTGGAGCTGTTTGGAGAGCTGTAAGGTTGGTGAAGCTTCAATTAAGTTAAAGGGCTGAGACTAAATGTATTCCCTCATGCGACCTATGAAAATCTATTTGGAAAATTAACGTAGGTATATTTTTTCACCGCGTTGTTTCCCCCACATTTTTTGGCCTTCGAGCCGCACATCCTCTGTATTTACGTATTATATGCAGTTTATTCGTTAGGATAACTCATTTACATAACAAATTCAGTCGTATTTCCATAATTTTTGCCGTATATTACACGTAAAAACGCTAAAATATAACCTCAAATTCTATAGTCATTTGTTATTTCCAACGTGGTCGCCGCCATTTCTGTTAAAAACTACGTCGTCATTTGTTCAAAATGCCGCCGAAAGTAGATAAAGATAAAGAAGAAATGATTGACAAAAACCAAGAAGCTATTTTGAAAAACCTAAGGAAAATTATGGTTATTCAGGAAAGGATTTTTGAGCAAATGACTTTGATTTATAAAATCAGCAAAGCAGAAATGCCGGACATCGATTCAAAGGAATTATTTTTGCTTCGGGCCGGTGAAATAGACTCTTTGAGAAAGGACTTTAGTGAAGCATGCTTCGAGGCGCACGATCTTGAGGCATTGCTCGATCCTGACATTTTATTTAACAGTCAAAGGTTAAACAGCCTCGATGAGCTCTATTTTGATATTAAATTGACAATGTCAAAGGTTAAATCCCGGATCAGACCGGCCGCCGCTGCACAGGTCGAGCCAAAGCCGACCGAGTCTAGGCCACGTCTTCCTAAGATTGAACTATACCACTTTGATGGAGATATTGAACGTTTCAATACATTCCATGAAACATTTTGTTCATTGGTACATAGTCAACCAGGCATCCCCAACATTGATAAGTTCCATTACCTACTATCTTGCACGTCTGGACCGGCACAAAACATTGTGAAAAGCATGCCAATCACAGGTGACAATTATAATGTAGTTTGGAAGTGCCTGCTTGACAAATACCAGGACAACAGGATGTTGGTAGGTAGATATCTAGACAAAATGTTAAACTTCTCACCGTTGAGCAAGGAAACAGCTGACAATCTCAGCTCATTCATTGAAACGTTTGAGCACTCATACAAAGCGATCAACTCGCTCGATATTGACAACTTGACCAGCTATTTCTTTTGCCATCTAGCGTTGAGAGCTCTTGATCCTCAAACTAGAAAGCTGTTTGAGCAGAGTTTGGACCAAACGGCTATACCAAACTTTAATAACTTAGTTTCATTTGTGCAAAAACAAATTAAAGTTCTGGACCATTCTGCGTCATACGCACCTGTGAGTGTTCAACCAAACAAACCTCAAACCACTAATAAAAGCTACAACTCTCCAAGCCACAAGCCTCGTCAAGGTGGTTTAAAGACCAACTTTGCCCACGCGTCCGCTACAAATGTGAAAACTTCATGTTCTCACTGTGGAGAAAATCATATGATTTTCCGCTGTGATCAATTTCGTAAATTGAACAGTGCTCAGCGCATTAGCCGTGCTAATGCACTTAAACTGTGCCACAATTGCCTCAAAATCAATCACTCAGCGGGCGAGTGCAAAAGTGACTTTCGTTGCTTCATTTGTCAACAACACCATCATGCGTTGCTGCATTCAGACTGCAGCCGGTCTACCGCGCGCGAATTTTCAAATGATAAAGCGTTATCAACGCCGCCAAAAACTCTTTCCGCTCAACCGGTACAGTCGACCGCCACAGCTGGTGAAAATAAAAACATTAACAGCTGTCATGCGTCCTCTATGAACGAAAAAAGCTATGTTGTAATATTAGGGACGGCTGTCGTTCATGCAGTCGATGCATATGGGAACGAGCAAGAAGTAAGAGTTCTCATCGACTCTGGTGCACAGTCAAACTTCATCACTATTGATTGCCTAAGGCGCTTAGGGCTGACTCAAAATAAATGTCCCTTCAACATTTGTGGAATAGGTGGTGAGTCCGTGAAAAATCTCGGGATGACATCATGCAAAATCAAGCCGAGACACAATGTAAATCCAGTCTTCAAACTGGACGCTATCGTGCTGCCCAAAATTACTTCAGATTTGCCAACCGTTGAAATCCCGGAAAGTGTGAAAATAAAATACAAAAAATTAACTCTAGCTGATCCCGGCTTCCACAAGCCGTCAACAATCGACATTATTGTGGCTGGGGACATTTTCCCACACATCTACGATGGGGCAAAACTTGAATTTGGGCAACAGGTGCCCGCTGCACTCAGTAGCATTTTTGGCTACGTCATTACTGGCCGACTCGAAGTTGGATCATCCAACAACATGTTGTGCGTAGCTTTTTCCAAGGTGTCGTACACCTTGGACAACGACTCTATTAATGATCGTTTGAAAACCTTTTGGGAGGTGGAATGCTCGCCGTGCGACATACCAGCCGACCCACTGGAAAAGGTAGCAGAAGATATTTATCTAAAAGAACATTATCGTGAACCTAGCGGTAGGTATGTTTGTCCAATTTTGTTGGATCCGAACGGTGGTCAGCTCGGTGACTCATACAACTGTGCACTCAGGCGCTTTCTTCAGTTAGAAAGGCGTCTCCTCAAAATGCCTGAGTTTCATAAGGCTTATGTTGACTTCATGAGGGAGTATGAGTCGCTCGGTCATATGGAAGAGTACTCTAAGGCTGAAAAGTCTCAGTACTTGATTCCTCATCATGGAGTGATACGCTTGTCTAGCACCACTACCCCCGTGCGTGTTGTCTTTGACGGTTCTGCAAGATCTGACACAGGAGTGTCACTTAATGACACCCTTTTAACAGGCAGAAAACTTCATCATGACATCCTGAAAATTATTATTAATTTTCGACTTTATGACATTTGTTTCACAGCTGATGTCACAAAGTTCTATAGACAATGCTTGATCCTCCCGAGTGAACGGAAGTACCAGCACATATTATGGCGGGAAGAACCGACTGAACTCATTCGCGTTTTTGAGCTAAAAACAAATACCTACGGCTTGCGTAGCGCGCCGTATGTCGCTGTTAGGACGCTCCATCAGCTGGCACACGACGAACAAGAACATTTCCCACTTGCATCCTCTGTGTTGAAAGAAGGATTTTTTGTAGACGATCTACTATGGTCCACACAGACATATGCAGAAGCCTGTACGTTACAGGATGAACTCATATCAATCCTACACCGTGGTGGGTTTGAGCTCAATAAATGGGCAAGCAACCAGCCTCAGCTACTTGAGCGAGTGCAAGCTGAACAAGCTGTTGCCATTGATTTTTCGGATGATACGTTATCATCAGCCATCAAGGTGTTAGGTTTGAAATGGATACCTAGCCAAGATTGTTTTTCTTTTAATTACAATCTGACCGACTCTGTTTCCACTAAACGATCAGTATTAAAACTTTTAGCCAGCATTTTCGACCCAGTAGGTTTCATAGCACCATGTACATTCGTTGCTAAGTGCATAATGCAAGATTTGTGGAAATTCAGCCTGGGCTGGGACGAGCCTTTGCCAACTGATGTCCGTGACAAGTGGCAAATGTTTGTGTCAGCTCTGCCACTGCTTTCCCAACTGCGCATAGAAAGACACCTTTTGATACCTCAATTTCAAGGTGTTCAGCTTGTGGCCTTCTGCGATGCGTCATCCAGAGGGTATGCTTCATGCATTTTCTTGCGCAGTGTTGATACTGAAGGCAAGGTCAAGGCCAGGTTGCTAGTAAGCAAATCAAAGGTGGCACCCATTAAACCACTATCAATACCTCGACTTGAGCTTATGGCTGCCTTACTGCTGTCAAAGCTAGTAAATTTTGTTTTACAAAACATTCCATCACTCAATGTGCAGGTCATTGCCCTCAGTGACTCAAGCATTGTGCTTTCATGGTTGCAAATACCTCCATACAAACTCAAAACATTTGTTTCTGGTCGGGTAGCCAAAATTATTGAAACAGTGCCTCCTAATCAGTGGTTTCATGTAAACAGTGAAAACAATGCCGCAGACATTTGCTCCAGAGGTGTAATGCCTGAGCAAATGGTTGAAAATGCTCAAACTTGGCTCCAGGGACCTGATTGGCTTACACAGGATCGTGAACTGTGGCCAGTGAGCAATTTTTTCTTAAAAAATAGTGAAGAGATTCCTGAGCAAAAGGCTAGTGTAGACACATTTACCCTAACTTCTCAACAAAAAGAAAATCTGAATGATTTGGAAAACGTTTTTTCAAATTATTCCTCTTTTTCAAAACTTCAGCGAATCATGGCATGGTGCCATAGATTTATAAATAATTCAAAATTAAAAGCACAAGACCGTGATCTTGGCCCTCTTAAAACAAAAGAGCTTAAACAAGCTGATGATACAATGATCAAATGTGTACAAGCAAATCATTTTCCTTCTGAAAAGGAGAATTCATTAAGGAAATTATCCCCATTCCTTGACACCCTTGGATTCCTCAGGGTGGGGGGTAGAATTTCTCAAGCAAATTTGCCTTTCAGCACAAAGCATCCTTTGTTGCTTCCCAAAAGGTCACACTTGACACAATTGATAATTGATCATTATCATAAAAAATACTTACATGCTGGTCCACGTACCACACAAGGCATTATTAGTCAAAAATATTGGATCCTATGTGCCCGTGGCACAATTCGATCTAGACTTTCAAAATGTGTGTTGTGCTTTCGATGCAAGCCTTCCACAGTGCAGCCCATGATGGGAGCATTACCATCAGCTCGTCTCAAACCTGAAAAGGTCTTCAATCATGTCGGTTGTGACCTAGGTGGCCCTTTTTTTGTGAAGGAGAGTACTAGACGTAATGCTAAGGTCTATAAAGCATACCTATGCTTATTTATATGCTTCTCAACAAAGGCTGTACACTTGGAGGTTCTGTCTGACTTGTCTGCCGACTGCTTTCTTGCCACATTGGACCGGTTTGTGGCACGTCGTGGATTGTGCTCATGTCTGTACTCAGACTGTGGCACGAATTTTATTGCTGCGGCCAAGCATTTGAAAGAAGTATGCAATTTCTTTTTAAAACAAAGTGTTAGAGATGACATTTTGGATGGATGCGCTAAGCGACAAATAGAATGGCGTTTTAATCCTCCTATTGCTCCCAACATGGGAGGCTTGTGGGAAGCTGGGATCAAGTCGGCTAAATATCACTTGACCCGAGCTGTTGCTGACTCCGCTTCAAGGGCTCTCACCTTTGAAGAACTGTCAACAATTTTTTGTAGAGCTGAGGCGATAATGAATTCTCGCCCTTTGTGTGAATTGTCTAACTCTGCAAATGAATTTGACGTTTTAACTTGTGGTCATTTTTTAATTGGCCAAAGCCTATTAGCAGTTCCAGAACAAAATCTTGAAGATCTGGCTCTGAATAGACTGTCACGTTGGCAATGTATTCAGAGAGCCAGTCAGACATTTTGGAAGAGGTGGTCAAATGACTACTTGCATACTTTGCAACAAAGAGCCAAGTGGTCAACAACCTCTCAAAACATCAAGGTTGGTGACTTAGTCATCTTGAAGTCGGATTTGGCTCGGCCCCTGCAGTGGCCGATAGGACGCGTAGAACTTTTGCATCCGGGACAGGATAACATTGTTAGAGTTGTAACAGTTCGGACATCAAGGAGTCTATTTAAACGACCTGTAAATAAGTTGTGCCCTCTTCCAATTTCAGATTAACTTACCTAAACCTAAATTTACATTATATTTAAATTAGTTTTCTTAACTTAGAAAATTTAAAAACTTAAATTCTAATTTAAAGTAGTAAAGTTATATACTTAGGTGTATGTATTATATATTAATGTATACATATACCATCCTATTATGTATATTCCTTATTATTTTTTCAAATAGAAATCATTAACATGATTTCGGTGGGGGGTATGTTCGGTCTCTGTCCAAACTTTTTGAACGCTTATCGCTTGCCTTCGGTGATCTGTGGCAGTTTCCGAACGTACGCACTCGAAAACACGCCCGCGCCATATTTGCTGTCAAGTTGCCCCCCCGGAATGACAGTCCACTAAAATCTACAGACAGTGACGTTCATTGTATCAAAATAAAAACCCAAAATTGCCTCTATCTCTCCCTGACGGTGAACTTTCTAATCAAAGCCTTCTTAGTGTGCCAAACAACGTTTGTGAATCACAACTCTCCAGCTGGATGGACGTTCCATCTGCCTTCTAATAGTGCTGATGCTGCAAGTGCCGGGTACCGTGTATTGAGGACTTGAGCTGCGTTACAACTGGAGCTGTTTGGAGAGCTGTAAGGTTGGTGAAGCTTCAATTAAGTTAAAGGGCTGAGACTAAATGTATTCCCTCATGCGACCTATGAAAATCTATTTGGAAAATTAACGTAGGTATATTTTTTCACCGCGTTGTTTCCCCCACAACCATCATTTAAAACACTAAGCGTTCCCAAGTCCCAAGTCCCTCCGCTAAAAGCATGGATTCCAAATTAATTGTGAATAACAGCCACAGTCTTATTTGCATGAGCGAATAATTAACAACAAAGCGTAGAGCACAACACGAATAATGACAGAAAAACAGATCGACATAGTAAACATTCGGGTGCGAATCTTCACTCTATGCTTCATAAATGTTTTGGACAGTCTCGTCTCAGACAAATGAGAAATACATAGCTACTAATATACAGGCTGTTAAAAGACCGCCAACAAAGCGGGAAACTACGTAGGTATTGTCTTCATCATAATAATATCGAACGTTTTTGCCCTAGGAACTATGCCTGGGAAATCAACGGTTTCCGAGATAATGGGGTTCAAAGTGGGACTTTTCAAATTTTTTATTGCAGAAGTGTTCTCAGTATTTAGTACTTAACATTTCTTCTTAAGAAGCCGTTTCAATTTTTTTAATATTTCTTGCATAAAACGACGTTAAAATTGCAACCCGTACGTAATGTATTATTAACATCGGCAACTCGAGCGTAAGTAACAAAAGTTTATGTCAACGCTAGCGCAATATGACTTCTCTGCATTACACTTCCATTGTGTGATAAAATATTTTCCAAAATTATAACCTAAAAACCAAAGTCATTTCCCAGCAATAATTTAATTTGATCGGAAAAGCACTTTGTTTAGGTGTCTAGTATGCGTACCTTTCGGGTCTGTTGGCGGTCTAAAACACCCTGTATATTTTTTTAATACTTTCTACATTTCAGCATTTTAGCTAGAACATCATCATCATCATCATCATCACATCTCTTTTAGATGAAGGTTGTCGACATTAATCAAAGCTTTCCTTCTGGTTATAATGATCATCTGCGTAGACAGTACGCGGAAAACCTCCATCAGTCCGCAAATTAAGAGCTTTAGAGAAGCGCGCGTATTTACAAACACCATTTTTCAAGAGGCGAACACTCACTATGGCGAAAGGGAAATTTATTCATTGCGTAGTGGGAGCGCGCCCAGATTTACGAGATGAGATACGGCCCGAGACGTTTGGAGAAATAAAACAGAGGTTTCACTCGAAGGAAGCGCACAACAGCGACGAATAAACTTTTGACTTGTGTCTAAGTGGGCAGAGCCACTCGGTCACATTGTATCATCATAATTAAAAATATAATCCGTAAAAGAAACAAAGACGTGGTTTTCATCATCGTTTTTAGCCTCTATTGGTCCATTTCTGAAAATATTCCATTGCTGGCGGTTTGCTGCTTTCCTCATCCAGTTGTAGCGTGTTCTTGACTGACTTCGGCTAGCTGTTACATGGTTTTTCTTAAAACAATCAGTGTTCTTACTATGCGGAATGCCCTAATCTGTTTCTTTTATGACTCATCTTTACCCGACTACGCGAAGCAAAAAGAAGGGTTATGATTTTAGCAGCGTATGTATGTATATATGTGTGTATGTATGTATGTATGTATGTATGTGGGTATGTTTGTGTGTTCATCTGTTCCCTCGTAGAGCCTAAGCTAGTCGGACGATTTCAACAAATGAGGTGTTGTTGGATTCGTCTCAATTACCCAATGAAAAATAGAAGTTACAAACTAAAACCCGACTACTAAAAGGCTTAAAACAAGACCTGCTTATCCTTAAAATAGACTCATAGATAATTAATCGTAGTCGGAGGACACCACATTCGCATTTGATAAACCGATGGCCTCCGACTACGATTAATTATCTATGAGTCTATTTGAAGGTCTTATTTTAAGCCTTTTAGTAGTCGGGTTTTAGTTTTTAACTTCTATTTTTCATTCAATTCTCTTTCACTAATTCCTACAATGGGCTAAGCTCCCTCCATACCTGTTTGTGCTACTTTTAATTTTACAATCATAAATAACCTCGTACGTTAAGATTTCCTAAAAAAAATTTCAGGGAAATCTCAAGCAAGTAGTGGAGAAGAAGTAACTATTCTGTGCCTCTCGAGACAAAGTAAGATATGGCTCTCGACCCGTGTGTATGAAGCATCGATTCTTGAGGCACTTTGAGTTATGCTGCTCTTACATTGTGCGCACACTTTCCACCACCATGTATCGCGAGTTATAAATTTTACTATCTTTTCCCGATATTATAATGTTTTATGGGACGTACTATAGGTAATATGAGTTCACTCTAGCCTTTATTTTTAAACTCAATAGTTTTTACTCAAACAAAATACAAAAAATATTTATTTTACGCCATCTAACTTATTTCTAGATTACACTTTTGTTGAGACTCCCTTTTAAGTATAAAATACCTGTGCCAGGGAGCCCCGCTCTTCCATAACTTAAGTAATGTGACATTATTATTTATTTATAACTTATCATATGATTTAATAAAGTGGTACCTACATAAAAAAATAAATAATAAAAAAAAATTTAACAATTCACAGTCATGATTTGTCATTCAAGTTATGACTGGGACATTGGCCCAATCTATCGCAATCGAAAAAGGCAGATGTCGTAAACTGAATACAAAATTTTGCCTCCTATTTTAAGCCATACCTAATGTAACTCGACGCCGTTAAATTCCTACTGCGTCTTTTGAAGAGTAAAGGACAATAATGGTAGCCACTTCACGCTTAGGACTTACGCTACCTATGAAGGAAAACTGTTACATCAGCGAGTGTTTATCTGAGACTAGTACACAAGACAGCACGTCGACCCTTACACGCTAGCACTCTACTCGGTTACGTTACGGGCGACTTTACAACCAAAGTGTACACTCTGGCGTGCTGTCGTGTGTACAAAGAAAGGCGCACTGCGCTAGTATGTACGGACACTCGAGAGGCGTAACTATAACCGATTTATGATCTCGGTTGTGGCTCCCGGGAGACGCCGCGACTCCGCATCGCCCTATTCACATCGTTCACAACGTTGCAGATTATATTGCCCACTTCAATTTATCCTCAGCCTTTTATTAGGTTCCTAACACTGTAAAATCGAGAAATTATCATTAATCGATGCGTAATAGGCTCTCAAAAGGCCTGAAACTGATCATGTTGAAAAGAACTGCATGGATGGACTCGGCTGGAAGGAGCTATTGCAAGAAGTTGCCGAGACTGCGAGAGCTGTTGAGTTGACCGCTTCTTCAAGCCATAAGTAGTATGTCCTTGAGAAGGGATTGATCGTCGGTATCCAGCTTTCAAAACGGGTTACGCGTTAGTTAGATGGATGGATGCTGCCAGTCCTATAAGTAAACAAAATTTATGTAAAATAGATAAAGAGTTATGAAGGGGTAAAAAGTGTGGCCAAATGGTTCGTGTAATATTGACGATGCGTTCGCCAGTTTTTTTCTTGAACTTGGCTTGACACGCTACCGCGTGTCTAGATTAGCGATCACCCGGCCACACAACCTCCAATGAACCCACACACTCTACAGGAGTTTTTTTTCCATTATGGGACGGTTAAGTGATGATGATATTTATTAAGATTCTCAGTCATGAAATATTCTTCGTATAGCAACAGTCTTTACATACACTAACAGTGCACAGAATTCGGCCTCCGGAGCGCTTTGTTCTCCCGTTTCGATCCGACTCCGGTCTATCTACGGGCGAGGCGCGGCCGATATCTATCACACGCAGTCGCTCCAGCAACCCGGTTGATGAAGGTGCACCTTAATGGCTCCAGAGGGAATCGGTATGAGGTTCCGATGTTTGAATAGTGTTTTGATAAGCGGAGGTTTATTTATACGATGCTGGTTTTTATACCCGCTCCGTTTATAAGATCGTTTTTCTGAACACGCAAAATACTATACTTGCAAAAAAATTATTCGGAAAAGCCCAATGTTATTCTACAAGGCCCTCTTTCCTCAAGACATAAACCTATCTGCTAAAATATACCTTAAATAAAAGCTTAAATAAAAGCCCTCGATGTAAGGTTCTTTAGCGATATTCAGACAGGAAAAAAGGTTTCATTTAGAAAAATCTATGTTTTTTTCATAGATCGGTTACGCCGTGTTAAAGTCGCTGCGGAAAATTGCTTGCAATTTCTAAGGCAGATATATTGTAAGGAATGAATTTAAGAACATAACGATTGAATATTTTAAGCCACGGTGGACACCAGCATCCTTAGCACGGTAGCTTGCGGGAAAATCACGCGCGTCCGCGGCAAAACCTTTGCCGTTTCATTAGTTTTGCCGCAACAGCGAACGAAGTGAAGTGATGGGAAGAGAAATTTAAACACGGTTCCGGTTTGGTTCAGTTTTTCCCGCAGGCGGCAAAATGGGGATACCTACCGTTTCTCGCAACCGCGTACATGAAGGTGTTTCTTTCTCATAGAGGTCTTGATTCGCTTGTAGAGATAACAAGTACGGTCGGCAACATGCCAGGATATGATACCCACGGAATCGCGCCGAATAAGTGCGTTTTTCGAACAAAAAGGGGTTTTCTAGCATTTCGTCGACTATATCTACCAGTAGAACATAGGCACAGAGGCTTTGGATGGTGTGACAAGTACCGTCTGTTGTAAACCACCGTAGCAGATGGCAGTAGCTCATTTCCCGCGAGTTCGCTAATGCGTTTGCTGCGCGCTATGCATATTTGATACCGCGTTCAACCTGCATCTGCGTGCTTAAACTGAGCTGGGGCCTGAGTCTGTAACGCAATGGTGCCAAAACGGGCTCCCAGTTGATGGCTTCAATTACGACTTATTAACGCTGTCGGTCCTTTTAATGTGTTTGTAGAACAGCCAAGAATATTCTGATTCTAATTCTAGAGGATTAGTTATCTTGTTGTAGGAGCAAAACGAGGAAACCCCGGTTTTGCTCTTCTACTGGGACGCCATTGACACGCCATTGCGTTACAGACTCAGGCCCCTGCTTGTTTGTAAGCCGGATAAGCGCAGCGTGACTATAATGTATACTAGGCTCCGCCGTGACTTTGTTGACGTGTGTGTGTTTATTGTATAAACTTGAGGACCCCGGTTAACCCCCTTACGGGATAATAATCAGTATAAACCGTGTTATTTTAGTGGTTTTAAAGCCAAGGTATTTTGTCGCTATGCTGATTCTATGCCAAGTTCCAAAATTTTATTCCATAATGCGCGAAAAAAATATTCACTTATCCACACAAATAGTGTCCATTGGCGATAGACATTTTGTTGGTATAGGTGATTTTTTTTTTCGCTTATTTTGTAGTGAAAATTTAGAATAAATTCAAAACTACTAAAATAACACGGTGTATTTAGTATTACCTATATTACCTCTACATCCTACTATGTTGTAAATGTTCCGTTACACTTCGGTTGTTTATTATTATTATTTTTTTTTTAATCAAAACGTCTACCTTTAACTATGTTCATCGTAAGAACGTAATTTATGATGGGTTTACGTGTAAACCTGAACACACTCTGTGATGGACAGGGCAATATATCCATTCGTTCATTGATTCTGGCTGGCTCACCGACCCAAAATGCATCTTGGGCTCTGCAGCCAAAAGACACCAGCTTCTAAGCAATACTTCCAGCAGCGGCAATATTGGCATTATTACCGGCAGGTCCCAGTGTGTCCCCGCCTAATGCGTGTGTCGATAAGCCATGAATATTTCAATAAACGCGAGTGCTCTGTTCCCGAGAGGAGGCGTATCTGTGTGGTGGGTGGGGTGTTCATCACATTAGTCAGATCATAATATTGTTTAGATCGAGTTATTGGATTTATGGATGATACCGACAGACCTACACATAAATGGCAAATTTCATATAAATAGTAAAAATAGCTCGAATACTAGCTGGGCACAAGCCTAGTTTATTGAATTCGTTAACTTTACTGTCATCGCGTTTTGAAACATTTAAAATAAATTATTTTTAGCCTATGTAAACTTTGCCTTCAACCATTTTAGTTGTAGTTTATTTGAATTGTCAAAATTATATACATTGAGCTCAAATTTTGGTTAAATAAAAATGTTCCATCCATGCACTAACTGCACATACCATCATGCCTAAATCACTGGTTCGGGATCGTCGATTAAACGCCTGATATTGCGGATCGCGATTATGTATAAGGACGGATTATAATTATGAAATAGACGAAAGTTTTTCATCATAATGAGAAGAAACGTAAGTAACAATCCAAAGTAAATGTAGAGTTGGCTCTTACATTATATTCCAAACAAGAATCTCTCAGGCAAGGAAGTATTCTACCATTAACAACATTAAATATGTATACGGATATCTCCTGAGATCATGTTGCATTGCAGGAAAGTGCTATGAGAGCGTGTTATGAGTGGGGTAATGATTGTTTACGTCTACTGCTTACTGTTATCTCGCCTATAACACTGAGCGCGGAGGTAACAGTTAGATAAATACTCGTTGGAAAAGGATCGTTATGTCGTTCTATATTGTCTTTTTTGCTGTTGACAATGTCACAAAGAATAAATATAAAGGCGCCCCCACACTGGCGCGTTTTATCGGTCGGAAGTACCGCATGCGTTACTGCGATATCTGTTTATACAAAATTTTGTATAAGGATGGCCATGGAGTTACACACTGCTGCGATAATAACGCCGTAATGGAAGTAGGACGTTCCTAAGGCCCAATCTCCATGAGACGGTTTTTCGTCGAGGCCCGGCGTCTGCCGTCCGGTTGTTAGTCATGTATAGGACACTCACTGTGGAGCCATTGACACGATGTCAATGGTAGCGCCAGATTACTGCTAACTGTGGAAAACCGGGCCGCATAACCGTCGCGTGGAAAAGGGCCTTTAGTAAAAGTTGGAAAAAGAAAATGAAGAAAAAGGTGCTCTACAGAATTTATGATCTGAAAGGACGTGGAGTGTCAGAAAACGTTACTATAATACTGTGCATGTATTTGAGTAAATAATCAAACCTGATTTTTTTATTGAGCTATTTACTTACGAAAAATATCTGCAGATATCACAAAATAATACATGACAGAATTGGCTTAAGTATTAAAATAATAAGCTAAATATTATATTCGCCTGTGTGTAACAGCAACTTATTTCAACAATTATAAAATAAAGAAATAGTTCAGAAACCGACACTCAATGAGTTTTGAGTCTCTGATGCTTACCCTAGAAATTGCTAAGCAATGGAGAAAAATATATTGTAACATCGGAATCGGTCAAACCAAGCCCCTGTATTAATATTTTTTATGATGCCCTCGAGAAAACTCAACAAAAAATAAACACGAACTGAAACCGGAAATTTAAAAGCCCAAACCAATATTTTCTTTTGGTTCGCGCGAAATCATCAAAAGCGGCGGCTCGTCACGTCGTTGCACATCGGTGTTTATTATCTTTGGACGAACAAAACTGGAAACAATTATAACAGAAAGGAAACCCCAGCTTCGTTTTGTTCTTACAATTTTATTAGGTATACATTTGCCCACCCCAAGACCCAAGATATCGTGGCTTGAGAACTTACGCCATTGGCACCAACAATCCACGAGCTCCTTTTTCTGTTTGGCAGCCTCAAAGGAAGAAATTAATAGCCAAGATGATTGCCAACCTTGGATAGGAGACGGCACTACAAGAAGAAGAAGATTTGCCCACTGCTGGGCATGAGCCTTTTGCTAAAATGCTGATGGTCGAATTAAAGGTGACACTGACTGATTGAGACAATCCATTAGAATATTTAGCCATCCAGTAGTATTTTGCACTCAAAAGGTCGTTTTGAGGGATCTAACTGTAAGTGACAAGATCATAAAAATAAGACCGCTAACGATAGATTTCACACGCACGGGTTTGTTTATTCAGAAAGCAAGTTTTCTTCATCGTTCGTTGTTTCTGGCTTTAGAACCATTTTATTTATTGACTAGTTGTGCCCGCGACTTCGTATGCGTTTTTACACATTTGACATTTAATTTAAATTCGACTGTGGAGGAAAACTCAAAAGGAAGGTTTTTTTTTAACCCCCGACCAACAAAGGGGTGTCATAAGTTTGATAGCTTTGTGTGTGTGTCTGTTTATGTGTTTATGAGGGTGTGCCTGTCTGTGTGTCACACACACAGGTGTGCCCTAATTTATACAATACATTTATGATAAAATATGTTTTGTTTAGATTAGGTATCGCCCGTGTAACATATCAGGAAGCTTAGCATAAGAATTGCCTGGGAAGTATGGGGGTTTATTATGTATCTCCCTCGACGTAGAGTGGGATAGATAAAGTTATAAGCCCATAGATAAGGTCTTACCCATTCTCATGCTAAGCCAGCAAGCAAAGCATAAGGTTGGGTTAGAGCGTATCTACCGCAAATAACTCTGTCTATCCCGCTCTACGGCAAATAAAATATATTTTTTAATATCAAGTTGGGCTCAGTAGAGTAAATATTTAAAAAAAGGCACAAAAAAAAATTTCAACCTCGCGTGGGTTCAAATCCAGAACATTTCGACCGCGACGCAACAGTACTACATTTCTAACATCGATAAACTTTGTCCGACCTCCACCGAAAACCACTCATAATTCCCTCCAGCAAGCATCATAAGGCTGGGTTAGAGCGTATCTATGGCTCTGTCCATCCCGCTCTACGTCAAACAAAAGAGTGAGATACCTATTGTTTTAAACCCATAGATACGCTCTAACCCAGCCTTATGCTACGCTTGTAGAACTAACATTTTCCGCCAAAATAAAATAAAAACAAATGCCGATTCATCATTTACAATATACGCCCCAAATGCCAAAAGTCGTAGCGTGCTATTATACAGAGTGTTAAAAGACCGCCAACAAAGCGGGAGACCACGTATACGTACATATACGTATAGTCCTCATCATAACGAACATTTTTGCCCAAGGAACTATGCCTGGGAAATCAACGGTTTCCGAGATAATAAAGTCGGACTTAATTTTTTTTTTTTCAGAATGTGTTCATTATCATGTTCCTAACATACCTTCTCAAGAAGCCATATCAAAATTATGGATATTTCTTACAAAAAATCAAGTTAAAATTGCAACCCGCAATGTAGGTTTTCGAGAGAATGTCGTTCAAAGTCGGACATTTAATTTTTTTTTTGCAGAAATATGTTCATTATCACGTTCTTAACATACCTTCTCAAGAAGCCATATCCAAAATATGAATATTTCATACAAAATACGAAGTTAAAATTGCAACCCGCAATGTATTCTAAACATCGGATAGCCTAAGTTACTCCCAGAAACGTGAGTTACGACCATGTTAAGTTTGGTTGAAAACTATTCAGCGGTGTTCGCGTTTATCGTGTTCATACAGACAGACAGACAGACAGACAGACAGACAGACAGATAGACAGACAGACAGACAGACATGAACCGTTTTTTTTGCATTTTTGGATTCAGTATAGTTTACTTAATAACCCCTGCTAGTTTTTTTCTAAAAATATTCAATGTACAGAATTGACTTCGCTAGAGTTTTATTATAAGTATAGATTGTTGTACAGACTAGACATTTTTTGCTATAAAATAGCTAGTACAGGAAAATGTCTGCTTCAATGTCGTACAAACAAAGTGGAACCCTTTCTTCGCGCATGCTCTTATTACTGAGTAGTTATGTTGTCTTGAATATTTTCCAAAAGAAACGTGTACGTATTGTTTAGTTATTTCGCGGTCCATCTCACCCGGGGCGGGCGGGGGCGGGCGGGGGCGGGCGGGGGCGGGCGGGGGCGGGCGGGGGCAGGGCGAGGGCGGGGGAGGACTCCACAGATGTTCAAAGATCGGGAAATTAGCCGGAAACAGCGCGGCACCACTGTTTTGACAATCTTAGGACGGCTTTTGAGCAATTGCTTTATTTTTTCAGCGTTTGGCTTCTAATGGCAAGAGTGTTCAGGTTTTATCAATAGACTTGAAAGAAAAAGTCAATAGGTACAGTCATTTACTCATGCTTCAAACATGGTCATCAGCTCGCCTCTGGCTACTACTGGATATATGATTTTTTCCCCTCACGCCACCTCTCACTGCCCATCGCCTTCTGGATCCATGTCATCTGACACACAAATATTGTCCTGCTGGTCTTCCTACCGACACTTGTCCACCAACCATATTATATGCTATGTGTAACGCCTACCTATCTTCGAGATTAGATCAAACCTTGAGGCAAAAAAAAAATCTAACGACAAATAAAAGGTGCACAAAATATCAGCTATAAGAATGGTTCTAAAATGCATTATTTGGACTTTCATAGCGGCACAGTGGAGTGCAAGTCAACCACACATTGTCTGCGGCCACAATACTGCCATATTGAAACGATCCACAGCACTGAAGAGGTAGACACAGAACTCTCTTTTGTCTCATGCAACATTCGATATCATTATCAGCCTAAATTTGCCCACTGCTGGGTCTTTTCCTCTTCGCGCCATTCTTCCCGGTATCTAGCCAAACTCTTGGTATCTTGACTGGCAGTCTTAGGTCTGCCTTAGACCTAACCTGACACAAAGGTTGTTCTGCCACCAGAGGGGCTAGCACGCATCCACGGACCTTCTGTCGACTTGGAGATGTCTTCTGACCATTGGGCTGCTTGTCTACCGACTGATCCCGTCCTTGGCCGCAACTACAGGGTGCACTCTAAGTCAATAGCGGAACTTTAAGTAGGCTGTCTACTGATCACTACAAACAACTTGCACTAGGTGGCGAAAAAAGTAGAGCGAAAAAAATATCAGCTGTTCCATACAAAAGGTCGACTCAGTACTGCGCCAAATGTATGAAACAGCTGATATTTTTTTCGCTCCATTTTTGTCGCCACCTAGTACTAGTTGTTTGAAGTGATCAGTAGACAGCCTACTTAAAGTTTCGCTATCGACTTAGAGTGCACCCTGTAGGTATGCCTTGGCCCAGCTGCCGTCTTCCCGCCTCGCCAAATGCCCCGCCCAATGACATTCCAATACAAATGGACAAACTGTTCCGTACAATAACCAAGTCGAAAAATGGCACACGCTAATTTCACCCTATTATGCTTCGACTGACTTTTTATTTCTACATTGCTGCTGAAACTTCAAGCCCTCAAAATGTATTGTGTCACTAAGCGGAAATGTAAATCAATCACGCAATTTGAAGCTACATAAGTTGATTTTTGAAGTTTTTTGGAATAAAGATAGCAGTGGAGTAGAAATAGCCTATTTTAGTTTTTTGTTATGGGGAAAAAAAATCTGTTAAATGTTGTGGATATTATTTTAAACAGTTTATATTCAAAACTATGAAAAATAGGCAGGTAAGTATAATTTGTAAATAGCTTTTTTCCTGAAACATGTCAACCCCTAAATGTGATTTCCAACAAATGTTGTTCTACGACTTTTCGAATAGCTCGACAGCTTCTAGGAAAATAATAACAGCGAAGTTTAAAAAACCAGGTGATACAAATCTACTTATTTATCCAGCCCATAAATAAAGGCCACTGCTGGGCATAGGCCTCTTCCTTTTCACGCCAACCCCCTCGGTCTAATGCCAATCTCGTCCATTGTCCTCCCGCTGTTTTGACAATGTCATCGAGCTTTCAGTCTACACACCGACCCTCGACCCATTCTAGGCCACCATTCCGTGACGCCCTAGTCCACCGTTGGTTTGGTACTCCCGCCTAGCCAGATATCTTCGACTTTGGTCTTCTGCCGAATGAAGAGGATGAAGTATTCGTGTATCAGTGTGGCGGGGCCTGGGGCCTGAGTCTGTAACGCAACGGTGCCAAAAAGAGCTCCCAGTTGACAGCATCAATTACGATTTATTCATGCTGTGCCGGTCCTTTTTTTTTTGTTGTAAGTACAGGAAATATTATTCTGATTCTAATTCTAGAGGATTAGTTCGCTGGTTGTAGGAGAAAAACGAGGAAGCCCCTGTTTTGTCTTTCTACTTATACTGGGACGCCATCGACACGCCATTGTATTACAGACTTAAGCCCCTGGTAGTTTTTTATATTATTTTAACTAAAGCCTATCCCATCATCTTATTCAGTAAACTGGCAGGTCGAACTGTCATGTTAGTGAAACTGCCTGCCCCTTTTCAACTGACTAAGGATAGAGCAAGAACTGTGCGAAAAATTTTAGTCCTTAGAATTTTTACTTTACAAAAGGAGTCTCCATTGTTTTCTTTTCTGACTATGTTCTTGAAGCATCATTTTGTCTATCTCTTTCTGACCCGCGGGAGGGAAAGAAACAGGAACATTTGTTTACAATCAGTTCTTTGTTATTGAAAATTTAATAGTTTCCTCTTAATATTTGTACCTTTTCTCCTGTTATCATATGTAAATAATATTAATTAACCGATGGTAGGTCACACCATCTTTATTTCGCATCGTCAAGGTGTTATTTCGGCATTTTTTTGTACCAAATTTTGGCATGTTGTCAGTTGCGTAGTCATTAAACGTCTAATGAAAATATTGTGCTTATACTGAATTTAAGCACAATTTTTCAGTTACCGATTTCGAGCGCCTATGAGTTGTCCATTTGTATTAGAATGTCATTGGCCCCGCCCATCTATATCATCAACATTCGTAATAAACAAATCAAATTAGGAACCACCAAGTCACGCACTGTGATTGTAATTCAGCCTGGCCTTAGGCCTTGTATGCGTTTCACAAACGAACAGTTTTGCTATCATTGGTATTGTGTACTCTACATTAGGCGACTGCTCTGATTTTGGTCTCAAGAAAATCTTGTGTACTGTGAAAAATGTGCCACCAGGCCACGAGGCCACCCACGCAGGCGCTGCACTGGGCGAATTACATCGGCGAACAGGCGGGTTACGACTGGATGAGAAAGGCAGCAGCAAACCGCCAACACTGGAAATGTTTGGGCGAGGTCTATGTTTAGAAATGGACCAGCAGAGACTGCCAATTATGATGATAATGATGATGTGAAAAATATGGACCGCCCAAGCAAACTCTGGAACAATAATTATTCAGGACAGCCATGAACAGAGAGCGATGAGAGAGCTGACTGCCAACCTCCAGTGATGGAGAGGCACTTCAAGAAGAAGAAGCAAACTCTTCTTCATCAAAACTTCTGTGTTAGTATTGTCTACCGGTTATGTTGTCGAACCCATTGCAATGTTGATTGCGATCCGATCGCCATTGTGCGATAGGGCTGGCGATACCAGACCTGTTTACAACACCGATTGTTGACGCTTAAATGTAATTGTTGTCATTCCTGCCTTTATTGCAGGACATGAAAAACACAAATGGTTTTTCCCACGCCAGGAAAACCAATTCGCGCTACGACTGGTCTGCAAATAAACGAAGTACATTATGGATGGACTCTCTATTTCAATAATATTGAAAATATTCCAATCAAACTATTTATTTGCAGATGTTTCCAAAACTAATGTTATCGGTATACACTCTCGTTGAAACCCAAACATAGACACCCAACTTGAAGGACCTAGCAACAGTTTCCTAACTTGATTTAGCTTCAGAAAGACAAGGGACTGATACTTTTATCGTCATTCCTTTTCGTGCATGGCAACATGCCAACATTATTAGGTACAGTCGGTCACACGCTTGGATACCCCTTTTTGTCCGATTGGCGCCCTTATGCCGCGCACGATAAGACCTGCCATGGGTTATTAAATCTGTGATGCCAAAACCAACACTTCGTGAAAAAGCTGAAGAAAAAAAAAAGATACAGGTAAAAATGCGTCGCTAAATAAATCCGTGTAATAATGGTGAAATATATATCAGTCCGTATCTTTCCAAAGGTTTTTTTGGATAAAAATAGTGTAGAGTGTACCGTGGCGTGAAGGGAGGTGTGATGAGGCGCGAGAGTTAAATGTATCGCGCACACCGACGGCTCCATTCACACATGATTTATTTACTAGCGCCCGCGCGCGCAATGTATCGTGAAAATATGATAATCCGCTTAGGATTGGGGATTCGAAAACGTGCCAAAAGCCCCGAGGCAAAAAGAATGGAACCAACTCCCAAAATATGCAAATACTTCCACAAAGTGACATTAGCCGTTTCCTAAACTAAACTCGGCACCGATTTAATTACTTTGCTGTTACGTAGCCACAAACTAAATGTTTGTTTTGTTGGTGTTTTCCCAAGAAAGGGGCTTCACTTTATGATTTAATTGTATTCAAAGAAATCACTGATGAGGCCGGAGCAGAGCCTATCTTGGAGGGAAAGATAGAGAGAGAAAGAGATAGAGAGCTAGAATCTTATACGCCATGTTACAAACATGTTACATGTCATAAACATGTTACATGTCATATCTTTTGGTCGTCGTTCTTTTCATTAAAATAAAAGACCTTTATTTTGAATGCCAAAATAAGTACTTCGATGTGTTTAAGTTTTTAGTTTTTGTTGTTGTATTATTTTGTACTGACCATACGAATAAATAAATAAGCAAATAGAAAAATAAGAAGAATTGAAGCTGTACACCCAGGCGTTACTGTTTGACGGCGCAGTTTTACCTACACCCCCCAAGCAGAGATAAGCACCACGGCACCGTCTGACAAATAGGCGCAGTGTTTGAAACAAAACGCTCTCCGTCCAGCGCGGCGGGCGCTCCCAATCAGTCCTCGCTGCAATCCCGCACGGTCTGCCGGAGTTGTATCCACCGATCCCGGGATCAGATGGATGTCTCCACGGATCCCGCCGAGTTGTCTCCACCGATCCCGGGATCAGTGGAAACATCCAAATTAAGTTAATGTTTGTATCCTGTGATCCCGGGATCGGTGGAGACAACAAAATAAAAATATTTTTGTGGAAACTGATCACGCTGTACAGAAAGAAAAAAGATCACGGATGGACAAATTTTCTTCCGCGAGTTTTCCGGAGTTTTGCGAGAAAAGATATTTGACGGAAAAGTACACACGACAGCACGTCGGGACATACACTTTGATTGTAAAGTCGCCCGTAACGTAACCGATACTAAGTCTACATAAAGTCGTAGGTGCCTTAGGCTCAATGCCTCATGGTTCATAGGTTGCCTTGCTTTGCCAATAATGGTGCCGAACTGCACACCGAGTCCGACCTACTCAGCGGCGCGGCGACCTACGGCGCGCGCCGTGCGCGTGATGGACGCGGGTGAGGCGGTCGCCAAAAATGACAGCTGAACTTTCTTCTTTTGTTTTTTTGCTGAACCTTCTTCTGTTTTTTTCTTATCTTTCCAAGATAAAGAAATACATCGAACCAATATGTAGTTATTTTGTTATACAAGAATGCAAAATTATTGTTTAAGGCGAGTGCTTGTGTTGAATACCGAGCTAGCGAAGGTTTCCAAAATTGAGCCACGCCAAAAAAGAAACCTGTTCGTAGCGATGTATTCAGAAGCATGAGACGCAAATAATATTGCATTCGTGCGAAACACAAAACTTTTCATCTCACAGAAGCGAGTAAATGATTTTGTTAGCTATGTGAGACAAATAATAGACATAGGTACCTACATAGAGGTTAGTGAAATGAGTTTCCTTCTTCTTTGCTTCTTCACAAAGGAGTATGTAGCGTTGCCTAGCAACGGGTTGTTGATTACAAATCGTGTCTTCTTGAAGTGTCATAAAATCAACAACCCGTGGCTAGGCAACGCTACAAGTTGAAGGAGTTCCTTATATTTCTTTTTATAAGGGCGTCGAGTTCAAATTTCAAAGCGCACAAAAATGCAAAATGGTTTAAAAAAGGATTTTCTACGATCGCATGTTTAAAGTAACAGCGTACTTTCCGAGCATGGGAGATGAAAAATACATTTCTCGTGACAGATGGATATCATGCGTGCTACATGAGTTAGAAAATAACACTATCACTGTTGGACGCTGCCTCGAAAAATTTAGAAAATAAGTAGTTAGATTATGTACACACGACAGCACGCCGACGCTTACATGCTAGCACTCTACTCGGTTACGTTAGGGGCGATTTTACAACAAAAGTGTACAGTTTGACGTGCTGTCGTGTGTACACGATCTGGATGAAGTTTTGTTTTAATTTTAATTTTGTATGTAATTTTTGTTCGCCTACCTATAAATCTTCGATTCCCAAGGTCCACACTTAATTTTTATATTAAGTTGTAAAGTACAAGGCCTACCTACATAAAGACGTAGGTGCCTACACTGCTCACATCATACGAATGAATGATGTGAAATGTAAGAGTCTTAAACAGAGATGGGCGATGAATTTCTGCCTTTTCTGCCCAAACGATTTTAATCGGGCAGAAAGGGTTAAAATCGGGCAGAAATGGATTTTTGCCCATTTCGGCGGGCATAAATAGAAATTCACTACAAATTACTTTTTTGTTTACAAAACCTTATTCGGAAAATATTAAATGACGATAATAGGAAAGAAAATTGGTTGCGGTGTAGTGTTGGGGGCGCTGTCGGCGCTATGGGCCGAAAACTTAGATTTTTTTACAAATAAATTTTTTATTTTTTTTCGACCCGTTACTGATTGGTTAGGTTCTGGAGAGCAAAAAAAGTCCTGTAACTTGATGCCGGGAAACGCACTGTTTTTGAGTGATGTATTTTTTTTTTATCAACGCCTAATTACCCAAAAACGGTACGTTACCCGGCACCAAGTCACAGGACCTTATTTGCTTCCTATGACCTACCCAAGCGATTCCCTTAAAAAAAACACCTCCAAAGCGACCCAGTTACTACAGGGTGCACTCTAAGTCGATAGCGAAACTTTAAGTAGGCTGTCTACTGATCAATACAAACATCTTGTACTTGGTGGCGAAAAAAATAGAGTGAAAAAAATGTCAGCTGTTCCATACAAAAGGTCGACTCAGTACTGCGCCAAATATATGAAGTGGCTGATTTTTTTTTCGTTTCATTTTTTTCGCCACCCAGTAGGTAAAAGTTGTTTGTATTGATCAGTAGACAGCCTACTTAAAGTTTCGCTATCGACTTAGAGTGCACCCTGTAGTTTCCCGACGCCCGACAGAATAAGTTTGAGTTTTTTTTCAAGATCTCATATTTAAAAAACGATGCGTATTCCAGCACTAAGTGTTCCTAGCGCCTACCCAAGCAATTCCCGTCAAAAAAAGTTTGATTATACTAAAACAGTTAAAAATTGAAGTACATTTTAGTCTATATCACTAAATAGCTGACCCTAGACCTCAAGCACAAGATGGACACTGTTAACTATTCCGATATTTTTGTATGCAGTGCAGTGTATAGCTTAGTGTGATTGTTTTTCTATTCTGTGAACCATCAACTTACCTACAGTCCGTCCGCTACAGGATAGGACGTGCGTGTCAGAGTATAATACTAATATTTAATACCTAGGTGTTGGTTATTGGATATCTCTTTCTCTCACTTAGAAGGCGTTATCATGCAGAGCTCACATCAACAACGTCTAGATTTTTTCCTTGACTTCGTTTTCAACTTTTGTTACTTCTGGCAAACAGAAAAGTAACTTGGAAATTGGAATGCATGTTTTGTAAAGTTAAAAAATCCTTATGGTTTTTTGATTGGATTCTAGACGTATTATAGCCTCTGTAATGGGTTCCAGAGACAGGTGGCATTGTTTCAACATTTTACAAAAATCTTCGTCTAGTAGTGCTGATTTGGGTTATCCTCCATTGGTAAGTGTGTACCTAGCCTTTTCGTGGACAGCCAAGGTATGAAGGGCAACTTTAGTGTTTTGCATATTTTGAAAGCATACCTAAGCAATGACTTCCCCAACGGGTATCACAGGAGATTCCTATCGTATCATCGAATGTCTTTTCACCGAATGTAGTTTCATCGACAACGAATCACCGAATGGTCGGATCACCGATGGTACTCTTCATCGAATAGGTCGTTTTATCAAATGCCCTATACCAATATTTAGAGCTAGAGCAGTGGTAGCCCAGTAGGTACCTACTACAACTGTCGTTTCACAAGCTGCCACCCGGCAGTACCTATTCAAATGCCCACCAGCCACCCCGCGCGTGCCCACTGCGGATTGGCGTTTTTCGCGTTAAGTATACGACGTTCAGGTTTCCTCACGATTTTCCCTTCATTAGCAAGTATTGTCACTACAAATGTAGGACAGATAGACAGACAGCGAAGGCAGAGTTTGTAAGTCCCGTTTGGCACTATTAAAGTCACTATTACATGCTGCCACTGAAAATCAAACCTGTAACGACTCTGAAAAAAAAAAACCCGACACGCTACTTTAGGTGAACCAATGTTACATTTTAGCTTGTAAACCTCACAAAACGCATAATATTGCTTGAAACTCACTTACTCATCCATCACATCATATAATTTTCAATAAGAGTTATTTTTAAATAATAAAGTAGAACGTTCGATCAAACGAACCTTTCGATGATCCGACCATTCGGTGATTCGTCATCGATGAAACGATATTCGGTGAAAAGACATTCGATGATACGATAGGAAACCGTCACTCACAGGGTTATTTCAAACTCTCGCCAACATTTTTTCTTTTACAATATTGTCCAGTCCCTACTTTTTTTTCTCTTTTCTCATTTAATCATCTTCACATGAGGTTTCATGTTCAAACATTAAAATTAAGTTCGTATTTCACCTGTTTGTAGCTTCTTTTGTTACCGATTATGCACCGAATGTAAGGACAAAATTAATTTCATTTCCGCCCGGCGTTTATTATAAATGCCCGGCATTTATTGGGCAGAAATGGATTTTAATCCAGCGGTGGATTTTAACCCGGGCATTTACCCATCTCTGGTCTTAAACGCCTTCAACTTTATGCAAGCCTAGTACTTTTCCATCAAATATATTATTTTCTTGCAAAACTCGGGAAAAAACTCGCGGAAGAAAATTAGTTCATCCGTGATTTTTTTTTCTTTCTGTACAGCGTGATCAGTTTCCACAAAAATATTTTTATTTTGTTGTCTCCACCGATCCCGGGATCACAGGATACAAACATTAACTTAATTTTGATGTTTCCACTGATCCCGGGATCGGTGGAGACAACTCGGCGTGATCGGTGGAGACATCCATCTGATCCCGGGATCGGTGGATACAACTCCGGTCTGCCGGGCCGCACGCATTTTGCACGCACTAAATAGAACACCTTCGACGTGTTTTAGTTTTCAGTTTTTGTTGTTGTATTATTTTGAGACCATACAAATAAATAAATAAACAAATATAAAAAAGAACAAGGTTTCAAACTACACCCAGGCTATATTATTTGTATTATTTTGTACTGACCATACGAATAAATAAATAAACAAATAGAAAAATAAGAAGAATTGAAGCTGTGTACACCCAGGCTATACGTTTTGATGGCGCAGTTTCACCTACACCCCCCAAGCAGAGAGAAGCACCATCGTCTGACAAATAGGCGCAGTGTTTGAAACAAAACGCGCTCCGTCCAGCGCGGCGGGCGCTCCCAATCAGCCCTCGTTGCAATCTCGCACGGTCTGCCGGACCGCACGTATTTTGCACGCACTAAATAGAACGCCACAGAAGCACATCTCGTAGGGTGGCATTAATAGTCGTCACCTCAAGCTCGAGCTCAAGTAGGTGATCTCAGAAAACAAAATTGGCTAAATAATGTCAAGCCTTGGCTAATGTCAAGCTTGAGTAGCTGTCAGCATACTAATAGACACTAGCTTGAACTCGACATTGACATTAGCCAAGGGCTCATTCATTTTGTTATCTGAGTTCACCTACTTGAGCTCGAGCTTTAGACGACGACTACTAATGGATACCCCTTTTTGTCCGATTGGCGCCCTTATGCCCCGCGCAGTAAGAGCTGCCATGGGTTATCCTGGACTGTGGCCGACGTGTGTATGCCACTGGATGGATGCTGTATAAATCCATCACCTTTTCTTGTCTGGTCCATGTATGATGCGCATCATTTATTTAAAACGCTAATTGTTGATTACTAGTTTTTACCATAAAATTACCTACCCGAATGCTAACAATAAATTAATACATACCTATTTTTATAAACCCAATCGCATGCTCTCTTATTTATAGCAGACTGACGCTTCAAACTACTGCATGTTTTTTTTAATTTATTGAATTTTTCGAACAACAAAGTGAAGTGAAGTGTCTTTGTTGTTGTTGTGTCTGTTGTATTAGATGGCGGTAGGCCTTCAGTTACGGGTGTTAGGATATTGTTATGTTACGTATTTGAGTGGGTCTTTCGTAAGTAGCTTGTCCCTATTAGCGCGGGCGGTTCCCGTCCGGTCCGCTGGCTCGCCTCACACTCGCTTAGCCCCGAACAATAGAGTTGCGATCGCGGTCCGATTGCGCGCTTATTTCTGCCTGCAACCTTATCGCGAGTACCTCGATAACCAGTGGCTTCGAGTTGTACAATTTTCGCACTTCTCTTGTTTTTTTCTATTATCAAGAAACCTTAGTTACATTGTAATCGGTAAATGGTATGATATAGGAACCCTGATGGTACAATAAAAAATACAATACAATTGGTTTTAAATAGTTAAGCCATGTCGGAGGCCCTTTGGGCGACCTAAAAACTCTTACAATAGGGGCGGCCACTACCTCATACGATAACCTAACTAATAGATAATTAGTTGTTACTCCACGTGAATCCAATGGAAAGACTAGTCTTGTTCTCAATAAATTAATAAATTCATTTCATTTCATTTCATTTCATTTCATTTCATTTCATTTCAAAATGGCCTCACTAGACGTAAAATACTTGGTAACAGAAAAGTACTCAGTAATCGTAAAGTCAAACTCGCGCTGGGAGCACAGTTCTAACTAGCTGTTCGCAAATTGCTTATATTTAAATGTGGCAATGCTTTTGCTAATACGATTATTGGATTTGCATAAGTCTGCGTATTAATGGCTGTATTTGGTATTATATTTGTCTAGGGTTTGTAGTATTATAAATACGCAGAAAAGAAAGATTAAAAAACAACAGTAAAGCTTTCCATACTCACTGAAGAATCAACGACGGACTTCAATTGTGCAAAGACTTACCTGAAACAAAATTGAAAAAATATGGTCAAATTTCAGCAATAATTGTTATAAGTATTTTGTTTTAGTACTTTAACTTAAGACGCAATACGTCCCACAACTAGCGCCGCCAATGGAAAAAAAATCATATCTTTTTTTTATGCGTTTTTAGCAAAAAACGCTCCTGCTATTTCTCAACTAAGGTTTGGATTCCAGGATTGCATTCTTAAGTTCTAGAATCTGGAATCCAAATTTTAGGTCCTAAAAATAGTTAAGCCTCGCGTTGAGAAATCGTAGGAGCGTTTTTTGCTAAAAACGCATCCAAAAAAAGATATGATTCTTTTTTCATTGGCGGCGCTAGTTGTGAGACGTATTTCATCTTAATTAAAGGTCTAAAATGTTCTATAACTGTTAATCGACCAATGGTGCTTTCCCTCATATTAGATGGGAATATATTTTTGGCGCATGCTTGCACGAGGACTCTCATACATTGTCATCAGCACCCTGTTCACACCCACTGCAGAATAAAGGCCTCTTCATGCTCACGCCACCGCTCACGATCCTGTGCCAGACGCAACCACTGCTTTCCGGCTACTTGGGCTATAATATTTTCTTAGGTTTGCACGAGCACTATACATAATTTAAACACAGATTTTAACGGATTTAACACTCGCCCTTCTCCGTAGTCAGGAACGTTATTAAAACTATTTTTTTACTTTTTAATTTGTATCCGTAATGGGGTAGTCAATGACTAATTATATACATAGCCGAGGGTAGTTTCAATTAACAAATGACATACAAGACAGCTGTCACCTCAGTCTTCCGCGACCACGAGCCCTGCAAAGGTCTTGAAACGTTGGAAAATGTAAAAAGTTAATAAAACGAGTGTTAAATCTGTTCAAATCTGTGTTTAAATTACTTGGGCTATGTAATCGGACCATCTTGCTGGTGGTTTCGCAACCGATCTCTTCCTCGCCGTCTCAAGGTCGCCATTTAACAATGGACTTTTGTCCATCTACCATCAGTGCGTCTAGCCAGGTGTCCATAGTTCACAGATTTAGTGGCGTATGTAGCGCAGGCCTGATAAACCCAAGATAATTATCATGAATGCATAATCTGCGCGAATGGTTCGGGCAAAGCACCGGCTCATTGTTTCGTTTGGCGGCTTCGAAGGACGAGATAGCCAAACTGATCGCCAACCTACTCCGACAGGAGACGGCACGTAAATAACAAGATGTAGCGCAAAACGATTAGCAAAGCGCTTGTCAAAGAGACTGCTGACCTCACATTGTCCTCGAGGACAATAGCGTTATCAGCCCCATCCATCATGTTCAGCGGCGGACAGTAATGAAGTGGACCGTTAAAACCCGTCTAGACCTAATCCAAATAAAGCTCCACAATTTATTACCTCCGTCAGGCACATACTAGCGACTTTATGGAAGGATCATTCATAAAAAAACAAGCAAAGAAACACCAGGAATGGACGGGAGAAGCCAGTTTTGGAGAAATGTTTCTCTTGGCAAGATATAGAGACCAGAGCTGCTTAATCACCACGCATGCTCAATGAGGATTGGCGATTTCCGCTTTGAAGGTTAAATGCATCATACACTTAGGTTTCCTCGCGATGTTTTCCTTCACAGTTAGCGAGTGGTATTGCTACTACAAATTCACAAATGTACGTAACTTTGCTTAAACTCTTTCTCAGAGAGAAGGCCTTTGCCCAGCTAGTGGGAGATGTACAATTGTACATGCTACATCATATCTCATCTTATGGAGAGCTGACGACCCATCGTGGAGAGGCAAACTAAGAAGAAGAAGAAGAAGAAAAGTAAGATGTAGCCTGTAAACAAGACAGCACGCTCACGCTTACACGCTAGCACTCTACTCGGTTACGTTACGAGCGACTTTACAACAAAAGTGTACAGTCTGACGTGCTGTCGTGAGTTTGAGTCACGGTTGAAAATAAAATTAAGTTTTTTTTTTCTAAAATATTTTTGGCAATTTTTACGTTTTTGATAATATGCTTCAAATCAAACGGTCAGGTCTACAGCGATGTTACTGCATTGAATTTAAGAATGGTATAGCTCGCAGATATTTGCTTTTCAGTTGTTTTATCCTGTTAAGTTAAACAGGACCTTTATGTACGCCTTACCAACCGGAAAAAGTTAGTCCTTGTGAACCATAGCAACCCATGGGCGAATAAGGCTTTAGGGCTCAGAAATATTATTATGACAGCGAAATACGAATAATTTAGAGAGTCTCTACATAAAAACTTGTTATTCAAATGTCCGGGTTGACTTACAGTCCACTTGACCCAGTTTTGGCTTTACATGTAGAGATTTTAACCCAAGCTCAAAGAAAACTAGACTGACGTAGAATTCAATTAAACTCATGTGCTGAATCTTGGTATATTTTACTGGAAAATTACCGACATTACTATTGAAATATTACAGAAAATATTTTTACACTTAAACTTTCGTAAGCACTGCACATACAGAAAACTGTTACAGAAAATACTTAAAAATAGAAGGAACGAAAACTAAACTCTTTAAAATCCGAGTCCACGGAATGACAGTCTGACAGTAGCGAACTAAGTAGCATCTGTCATTCCGTGCACTCGGATTTTAGATTAGAGTTTACAACGTTCGTTCATCCCGGTGTCTATTGCTCATCAAAAACAAAATACTATCGCGAAAATGACATTGCTAAAAACTCCAGCCAGCTCACCTCTTTGACCGCGTGCACCAACCTCTTTCTCTTTTTCTCGAGAATCGATTGCATTCGTAGGTAATCTAATCCTGAAATCCAAACCTTAGGTGCTAAAAATAGTTAAACCTCGCGTTGAGAAAGCGCAGGAGCGTTTTTTGCTAAAAACGCATCCAAAAAAAGATATGATTTTTTATCATTGGCGGCGCTAGTTGTGAGACGTATTGCGTCTTAAATTCCTTGAAGGCAGCCTGTGTGAAGAAGCGTGCCGGTTGATCCGCCCCGTTGCCGGAGCGCGGAAATTGCGTCGACCCATCGTCGACCCTAGCCTTGACATATGGGGATCTAAGGTCCAAGTGTCTTCCTGCTCAGGGTTTCACAGTGACCCAACTGGGTCATAAGTGGGCCAACCGGATGTATGATATGGCAGCCTCGGTATGTATATTTGGGACGGTTTCTCGGACCTACTTCTTTTTCTTTGTTGAAATATAATAGAATATTACTTGTACTTATTGATATTAATTGAAATATCGGGTGCTCAAGCAAAAATAAGTATTTATTGTCATATGTAAGGATCCCTTTTTCTTATAATAATGTCTGCTTATGATGGTGTAAGGTTAGTCAATGCAAGAATTTCTTCCCGACGACCTACGACATAGAATAATGCCGAAAAAGATAAATATATGTAGTTAAAGTATCTACTAAGTACCTATAAGATACAGTCATTTTAATTCTAGCTCCAATTATTGTCCCAATTTTTATTACTCCCCAGTCCCATCATAATGACAAGGTTTTTTTCTTCTGCTGTATGTGTTACGAAAAATAAACATTTTGTAATGTCCATTAAAAACCCTCGTCGAAAGCTAATGTAATAGAAAAAAAAATGGCGTCATGATGGATGGCGCGAATCTCAGATTACAAATTGAATGAATGGTTCGGACATCGAACGCGGGACCGCGGATTAGCGACCGATTCATCACTCCACATTAGCAACTTTGCAAACAATGGGGGGGGGACCCCTTTTAATACTGAAGGTATTAATGTGAAAATGTTTTTCATTTTGTTTTGCGTATCGTTGTGGAGGTGGAGGGTCCATGAATGTGGATGGCAACAGACCGTGAGAGGTAGCTTGAGGAAAAAGTAGAAATTAAAAACTAAAACCCTACTGCCAAAAGGCATAAAACAAGACCTTTTTCTTCTTAAAATAGACCTGATTCAGTCAAATCCAACGTCACCCCATTTGTTGAAATCGGCCTAGTAGTTTAGGAAGTTTAGTTTTTCGGGTAAAAAAGGCTTAGAGCAGCTTTAGATTTAGGCCACAAGTAGTGTGACAATCGCCGCCTTCTCCTATAACAATCACGCGATGGCGTGTCGATGGCGTCCTAGTAGAAGAATAAACCGAGTTTTTTTCCTACAACCAGCGAACTGATCCTCTAGAATTAGAATCAGAATATTCTTTGCTGTTCTACAAAAACATTAAAAGGACCGACAGTATTAATAAATCGTAATTGAAGCCGTCAACTGGGAGCCCATTTCGGCACCATTGCGTCACAGACTCAGGCCCCAGCTTGAGAGGGTCAAAAGTGCGTGGCTTGAAATGCACAATTTTCACAGTTTTTTCAATTTTGTAGCTAAACTGAACAATTTTTATCTCAAGGCAATAGGTACAATAGCATTGTTTTCATGATTCTAAACAACAAAACAACAATAATTCAACATAAATAGGTAATGGGCCAATTATTCAAACAAAGTGTAGATGTTATTATGATCTACGAAACATACTTGTGGGTAAATAAAGATGTTAGAAGTGAATACCATAGTAAACTACAGGGTGCACTCTAAGTCGATAGCGGAACTTTAAGTGGGCTGTCTACTGATTAATACAAACAACTTGTACTAGGTGGCGAAAAAAATGTAGTGAAAAAAATATCAGCTGTTCCATACAAAAGGTCGACTCAGTACTGCGCCAAATGTATGAAACAGCTGATATTTTTTTCGCTCCATTTTTGTCGCCACCTAGTACAAGTTGTTTGTATTGATCAGTAGACAGCCTACTTAAAGTTCCGCTATCGACTTAGAGTGCACCCTGTAGTAGGGACGGTCGGCCACAGTCACAGATACCCCATGGCAGCTCTTACCGCGTGCGGCATAAGGGTGCCAATCGAACAAAAAGGGGTATCCTAGCGTGTGGCCGACTGTATGAGTACCTACTATATTTTATGCTAAAAAGAATGTTTGTGCCAAGTATTCTGAAAGTGAAATACGTCTATTTTCCACCATCGGTTGCCAAGAGAGATTTCCTTATCACTGCGAGCGGTAGTTTCCATTTGATTTCGTGGAAGATTTAGGATATCTCCCTGGGATACACAGCTACAGTATAATATAGTTTACTGTTTGTATCGTCACCCACTGCCTCAGCCTACAAAGCAAGTTATTGCTTTGAAATAAATCCCTTCTCCACTAAGAAGAAAAAAGGACGAAGCCTTCTATCCTGACGCGTATTAAGGCAAGCATTTTACCGGATTCCTGTCGAAAGTTTATTGTTTATACTCAAGTTAAAGACTGCTTTACACGACACTACATTATAGGGAACCCCCAAGGAGATAAATTGCATATTATTAGTTTCGAAAAGTTTAGGGAGCAAGCTCTGACTAGCAGATTGGAAAAGCTCTTACCAACAACGTTTGATGCCTGTGTCTAACTCTATACATCGTGGAATTTTAGTGGTTTTAGAGCCGAAGGTATTTAGTTGCACTCGTGATTCTGAGCCAAATTCCAAAATTGTACTTCAAAACGAGCGAAAAAATAAAAACACTTCCCAATACAAACGGCTATCGCCAATCGACACCATTTGTATTGGGAAGTAAATTTTTTTTTCGCGCCTTTTGGAATGAAATTTTGTAATTTGACTAAGAATCACCAGTGCAACAAAATACCTTCGGCTTTAAAACCACTTAAATTGCACGGAGTATAAGGATTTTGAGCGTACTTTGAATAAATATGCTAAAAAAATGGCCTCCATTACCATAAAATATTAACCAAGTATGATTAGAACTAATGCCGCGGTACTTTTCTACTTTTCCCTGATGACCATTTCCAACAAACTAGACGCATCACTGCCAAAGGAATGCCCGCTTTGATCTGTCCGATAACTCTGCTGACTCTGTCGTGTTGCGAAGCTTTACAGACCTCTCCAATTACACAGTCCAAATGTACCCCCTTTGCTGTCAGCCTACAGCCATGACTACTAGTGTTACCAGCTGTCCCAATTTTCCCGAGAATTTCCAATTTAAGGTGGTGCAGTTAGTTTAGGCTTGAAAAACAAGTCCCAGGTACTGCAGCGCCGAGTGGTCTCTTCACCCATTTAGTGTGAGTGAAGGTGCCACTGGACGCCGCATAAATCGTCTCATTACATAGATGTAAAGGCCTTAGTAGTTAGTGTAGAGTGAGTTCAAGCTATTTTTATTAAATTCATTCGACAGCAATAAAGTTTGTTATGATGAAGATGAATTTTCAGCCCGCTTCAGATCTTTTTAGTTTTGGTACGATTATTTTTGAAATTGAAATTGAAATTGAAAAAATATTTAAAAATATTTTTCTTGGTGAAGAACCTCGTTCCAATATTTCCATCTTACCGATTATTCTGATAATATTGTAGTAAAATATTTATTAACGATATTAACCTTTGCCCCAATATTTATCACACTACCTACCTACACAAGGGGCTTAACTCTGTAACGCAATGGCGTCCCAGTAGAAGGACAAAACTGGAGTTTCCACCTTTTTCTCCAACAACCAGCGAACTAATCCTCTAGAATTAGAGTCAAAATATTCTTCGTGGTACTACAAAAACATTAAAAGGACCGACAGCATCAATAAATCGTAATTGAAGCCGTCAACTGGGAGCCCATTTTGGCACCATTACGTTACAGACTCAGAGCCCCAGGTGACCTTTGTCGGAAGCAAGTGTGGTCGGCGGGTGAGCCCACGGGTTGCTGCTAGCTTGGTGATAATCCCGCAAAGGGCTCAGCGCTCGGAACGCGATATTCTCCCGCGGAGACGAGACGCTTTGTCGCCGAATCCGAATGTTGCATGGAGGTAGGATGGGTGTCTCACACTCAGATTTACTAGTGGTTCGCCCCGAACTATAAACTTGCGACCCCATATCGACCGATTTGGCTCATGTTAGAACTTAAAAATTATCTTTGTCTCGTTTACCTGCCTAGCAATTTTCATGACGATCCGTCTAAATTTACTCAAGTTATCGTCGAACGAACATTCATTCATACATACATACATACAAACGCCAGATTGTTCCAGTAGATTCGGAGAACTTCGCTCACTTCGCTCCCTCGTTCAAATATGTCCTTGTAGTGTTTTCTCCATACAATCGTAGTTCCCTATTTCCTCGGGCGCACCCAAATTCGCGGCCCTATTTCCTCGGGCGCACCCAAATTCGATAGCGGAACTTTAAGTAGAATGTCTAGATACGAGTACTCATCAATACAAACAACTTGTACGAGGTGGCGAAATATCTGATGTTTCATTTGGCGCAGTGCCGAGTCTACCTTGTTATGTATGGAACTGCAGATTTTTTTTTGCTCCATTTTTTTAGCCACCTAGCACAATAGTTGGAGAGCTGGTGACCAATCGAGATATTTTTTCGTACAAGGCTGGGAGATAGTAGGCTGATAGAGTAGACTTCGCTGAGTCTGGGAAAAATATTTTTTTGGTCCGGTCGCGGTTGAAAGTTAGATTATTTCGACTTTGAAAGTTTAAATGTATGGGTTGAGTCATTTCTTTTTTGTCTACAAGGCTGGGAGTTTTTAGGCTGCCTTTTTAGTCTCCGCTGATCACGAAATCACTATTTATTAATAGCCAAACGCGGTAAAAATATTGTTTTTTATAACCTAGAAAGTGTGAATTTTTGGGTTATAAAAATCAAACTTTCAACCACGCTTGGCCAAAAAAACAAATATTTTCTTGTTCAACGGAGTCTCAACAACTAACCTAGAAGTTTCTAGCCTTGTACGACAAAAAAAAAATACTGAACCCATACATTTAAACTTTCAAAGTCGAAAAAATCTAACTTTCAACCGCGACCGTGCCAAAAAAATATTTTTCCCAGACTCAGCGAAGTCTACTCTATCAGCCTACCAACTCCTAGCCTTGTACGAAAAAATATCTCGATTGGTCACCAGCTCTCTAACTACAAGTTGTTTGTTCTGATGTGTAGACTAGACAGCCTACTTAAAGATCCGCTATCGAATTTGAATGTAGACTCTACAGGAAAGACAAAGGTCAACTTGGAAAGTCGACTGAGACGGTTTCCTTGAACGTAGCCCTATTAGCTTGGAACATCCTCAACAGACGTCTCGTACATGTTGTGGGAATTTTAATAAAAATCCTCGCGAACTAGCGGAGCACGAACATTTCCGCTGAATCGTAGCCCTTTAGAAGCTACTTGCGGGGTGTGAGGGACGAAGATACATAACAGATACTACAAAAGGACAGCTGATACTTATGGTGTTCAGTGATGGCAAGAGTGTTTTTTTTTTAAGTTAGCCAACAATGTTCAAACTCGAGCGTTAATCTCCCTTAAGAACTAGGTAGAGCAAAGTATCAAAGGTCCACAGTATTACAAAAATCAATAAAGGTGACATAACGGTCATGCGTAAAAAATGCCGAGCTTGTGCGAGATTTAAAAGCAAAATTTTCACCCCTATTTTCTGGTGTGTATGTCAGTCTTGCATACAAAATGTAAGTGTATATTTGGAGACTCTGCCGCGATTTCAATGTGATGCTCCAAGCTCTATATTAATGTGTACACACGACAGCACGTCAGAGTGTACACTTTTGTTGTAAAGTCGCCCGTAACGTACCGAGTAGAATGCATGCGTGTAAGCGTCTAGGTGCTGTCGTGTGTACATCAAACGATAGGAAGACAAACATTATGGCTTTTATATCCGACTGCACTTTGGTTCTTGGACCTTAACCCAGATGTTACTGAAACATGATTTCGTGTCCAAACTTGATGAATTTTTCGCATTAGGCTTATTGTCGATCGAATAACAAAGGAAAAATCACAAAAAAAATATTTCTTTCGTGGAAACTCGGGAAAACGGTGTCGTTTATAAACTACGGTAGCAAAATGTACCACTACCAGAGTTTGTATTGAAATTAAAATAAACTGTTTAAGTGCTAAAAAATATAATGAAAATTTGTAAAAATAATAATAACATGGGGATAACCTGTTATGGTGGATACCCATGGTAACATATTATCGAAAATATATAAGCCGGATGCAGTATTATCGACCACGAATCGCCAATTGGTCGGATTATTGATGGTACTGTTTATCAAATGGGTCATTTGAATCGCAAACCTCCTGAACAAGGTTCTGAGGCATATGATGTAACTACCCTGAATGCAAAATTTTCATACTGCTGTGGGCAGGGCACGCGTGGTCGTAGATTTATGGGACACTCACTTACAGGCGACATAAAAAAAAAGGTCGTACCACCACCACAGTATTAGAAACTTGGACTTCACGCTTGTGGGGTGACAGTTCTACCCATTCGACTACCACCACTCCAGCTCCAACTACACTCTGAATGTTTCATCCATTCGATAAAATGTACCGTCGTCGATGATGCGACCAATCGGTGATTTGATGCCGACAAAATACAACATTCGGCTAAAATAAGTTCGATCATACTATGAGAACCCATGTTCACCCTCAATTCTTCGCTAGCTTCTTGCTGGTTTATGAAGCAGCAAATTTTGCTCCTCACTATTTGAAGAATCATAGTGAATTTCAGCTTGAGCTCCTCGTTGTCCAATTTGGTAACTTATGGAGCAACATATGATTTTCATCACCAGAATCTTCATCACAGACGAATCTGTGATATCCGCATTGGAGTTTTCTGGTGGATGACTGTGTCTGGTAAAAGACCTTCGTCTTTCTCCAACTCCTCCATAATTTCATGCAGCTTCGGACATCAATGCTGTAGCCATAAATCGATACAAATGAGTTATAACTATGCGATGGACAAAGTAGTACATTATACTACTGGCGTTTATAAACAACATGAACTTTATTTGTTAATAACTCTATTACAAAAGTCGCCAACCAATTATTGTTTATAGTTTTTGATGGATAACTATACTATAAATCATATTTCAATCAATGATTTGAATAAATTATAGAACTTAATATAAATACCTACATTGAAGAATTCTTTGTAAAAATCCCCTCAATAAACTTGTAAACAAATACTAAACGTATTTATCCAAACTGATATTTAATACAGGATGAGACTGACAAAGGACTCAGCAATTAATTAGCATAAATAAAAAAAATCTAAACAGCCCACATTTCCATACAGATATTTATTTTCTTTGCGTTGTTTTAAAACGACGGTAGCATCAAGTGGGTTAAAAAGTAATTAAGTAGAGTTATGTTTAAATTTAGAGGCTTCCTATGTCGTTTTGTGTGTACGTACGATTTTTTTTGTCTATCCCAAGCAATACTTTTGTAAGTATTTACTGCGAGCCTAAGCCGGGTCGCGGGCCGCCAAGAATTCAATTTGGATCATTCTTTTTATAGTATTATCCCGATTGAAGGCCCTTCTCGGCGACGCTCCGCCCCCTCAAAATTGGATTCGTCTTTTGCATAAAATGAAAATCGAATCGGAACTAACCGAATGGGGTGTGAAAACCTCCGGACAGCTGTGACGGGGACGGGTGAAAGATTTATCTCTTCGATGAACCGTGTAAATTTTCTTCTTTTTTCAACAACTGTTGTGAGCACTGCCCATTAATGTTTTTAATGCAGTTTTATTAACTTTTCTTACAAATTAGCCAACTAATAGAGAATTGCTTGCACTGCATATGCTAACGGTACTTTCTTTGAAGCGCTCACCTCAAAGCCTAATTGGACTAGCCATTCTTAATTGACTGACAAAGTTAAGCAACATCGGGCGCGGTCAGTCCATGGATGGGTGACCGTTAGTGGCAATAATATGTGAGCTTCGGAAGGCACGTTAAACAGTTGCATTGGTCCCGGTTGTTGTTGATTAATAACAATAGTTAAGGCGCTGGGCATAGTGAATTAGCCCGCGCGCAAAGAAAAATGCACAAAATCGATTCCTGTATCAAATACACAAAAAACATCGAAAATGTTCACATATCAAACCCTAGAATTAAGTGAGACCTATCTAAAACAGCCAGTTTTGTGTTGATATCCATAACAGATTACAAGATATTTTGCTTGAAAAAAAGTGCGCCGCCTATTTTTTTTCAAGCCAAATATCTTCAAAACGTTTATGACTGTCAACACGAAACTGGCTGTTTTAGATAACTCTCACCTAATTCTAGGGTTTGATATGTGAACATTTTCAATTTCTTTAGTGTATTTGATACAGGAATCGATTTTCTGCATTTTTCTATGCGCGCGGGCTATTCACTATGCCCAGCGCCTTAAGCCATGTCAGAGGCCTTTTGGGAGGCCTAAAAACTTTGACACCAGGGGTACTCTCAGAACCACCTCGGTAGAAAACAACCTCTTTCGGTATCAGTGGTGGGCTAAGGCCGAGTGACACTAAGCCTGTGATCCCATTATCAGTAATTGGGGCGAGTCGATCGCGCCAAGAGTTAGCTCGGTAAGCTGCTTTGTGTCAATTTATGCCCCCGGGCGTAGTGTGCCCCGACCTAATCCCAAAGAAAGAATTAATACTAATACTTCATTAAATAAGTGTAGTACGGAGAGATTAAACTGTGTTCGAGGGACTTGCCAGAACAGGCAAGTCACAGAAACTCTGGTTTGTAAAGGGACTGCGTGCCTGGATACTTTATTTCTTTCTATGCCTTTCATCGAATTCTTTACAAGAAGATAAGGTAAGGGCCTTGGTAGTGAGAACCACTTTCCCCTGTTGTTTATGTACTCTTCTCTTTCTTGGAACTTTGATGAAGACTAAAATAATCTCGAACGTTCGGCTGTTAATTGATAAAGCTCCGTTTACCTCAGCAGTATTTCGCCAAATCAAAGGAAATCTTCTGTATGTGCCAGGAATTCCGCCTGCCCCCATAATCCACTGACCTCCTTACAACTGGACTGACCATATAATACGACATATTCTTGGGTTAAATGGACTGCGATGCATTATTGTTGGTTGTTACAATTACATTAAGAAAAAGGCTGGACCTGTTAGTCAAAGATCCTGCTGATAAAAAGCAAAACAATTCTTTGATTTTGTATTACTTTTTAAAACAAAAAAACAGAACTTGCAAAAATTATATAATATTAGTTTAGAATTTGTGTAGACAAAAACTTGCCACTAAGAAGCAATTCTAGTCCACCTAGTTTGGTACGTCGGTGGCACAAACACACTTCTACGTACGTACCTACAAGGGTTCAATAGATTACCCTTTGAGAGCGCGTTTCCTTAACGAGGGTACATGAGGTTATTTGTTGAACTGATTGGACGCAACTGTCACCAGGGCGATGTAGTTAGATTTAACGAATAAATTACAAGTGTATTAGCAAACGATTGTGGACCGTGCACTCTTCGAAATGCACTGTTTTAAGCATGTCTAGTGTCTAGGTAACACAGCAGAAACATCGGGATAAAAAGGTTATTATATTTAGATTAGATTAGATTAGAATTTTCTTTATTTATTTACCTAACCAACCGCGATTCGAAGCGTTTCGAATACTATAATGTCTAGTGAAAATAATACTTTGTGAAAAGTTTTCCATGCTACGGAAAAACTGTCGAAAAAAACAAAAGCGGATGCACTAGAGCACTAAATCAGAATCTGGGTAACCCTGTAGTGTGTGTGGTCATAAATGTGCTGCTATCGCACGAAGCTCAGCTCATTGCCTCACCAGCTCTAGCGAGGAACATTGGCGCTCAATGGCGTACCATATCGCTCATAAAGCGCGTTCTGTATCATCATGAGCCACGTAAACAAACATGAAAAAAACAACCACTAGCAAACGAAAACGTTTTAACCCCCCAAATGAAAAAGAAGACCTATCTTTGACCGCTATGTGTTTGAGAGTGTTACTGTCTGTGTGTGAGGGTGTCTGTCTGTGGCACCGTACGTAGCTCTTAAACGGCTGAACAGATTTCGATGCGGTTTTTATTATTATTTGAAAGCAGTTTTTCTAGCGAGTGTTCTTGTCTTAGATAATATGTTTTATCAAAATCGGTTCAGCCATTTATGAGATATGCTAATTTAAAGCTAAAATGTGGGGGGTATTTTAATTAAGTAGTTATTTGTCTATTCTTTGTTCGGATGAATGTATGTAAAGCTGCAACGCACGAATCAACTGGGTTAGGCGAACCATATCGGGTCGGATATTATTCTGAATTAGTGCACATTGGACTATTCTATTAGCTTGTTTTGCCCGTTAGGTGTCTGTATCAGGCATATTTAAAAAACGTGGCGAAATTCGACGGGATTTACTATAGATTTCATATTTTATTGCTGCGTGTAAATAGGAGCCTACGCAATACCAGATTGCTTTGATCTTTCCCTGAATATTTGTGAACGTGCAGTGTATTTAGTATTCCTGTAGGTACACACGACAGCACGTCGACCCTTATACGCTAGCACTCAACTCGGTTACGTTACGGGTGACTTAACAACAAAAGTGTACATTCTGACGTGCTGTCGTGTGTACTATTGCTGAAAGTCGGATTTCTCGTAAATTCTTATTCCTTTTTTTACGCCGCTGAGCAAAGGTCTTTTCTGTCGCGACGCAGGGTGTAACAGACAAAATTAAGCCGTATTAGAGTATCATACATGGAGCTTATTATCCGAGTAATTCCCGAGTCAGTAATACACAGCGAGTTTCATGGCAGCTACGTACGGAGCGACTAGAATAATAATGAACAAAAAATATGTATTAAGAAAATACGAGCACATTTTCACAAGGTTAATATTCATGTTTTCTTGAACTTTAGTACGTGGACGCTTGTTAGTTGGATGGATATGAGAAAAGAAAATAGGAGAGATAAAAAGCAGGGAAATGCTAGAATAAAATATCGAAATTAATATTGTTTGGAGTTATGTCATTCTGTACAGTAATTTGTACTAGTTGTCAATTCAAACCCTGTACTTTCGACGTCCACCAGCAAATAAGCGTTTTTTTAAATTGGTGGTGAAGTTAATTAATGACTTTGTAATTGACAAAAATATTTTAATTTATTGAAAAGTATTACTAGTCTATCATTACCGAAACGAAGCTTGGTTAATAAATAATGTTGTTGTTTAACAACACAACTCAATAACAACACGGCAGACAGCAGACACAGTAATTACACCGTTTGTGTCGGGGAAAGAAAATCCTGCGATGAGAACAATATTATACAAACAAAAGTGTTTTTTTACCCCCCGGCTCCGGAACATAAATTGTACAGAAGCTTCGCACAGTAACAAAAAAAGTTACTGTGTTAATTTTTTTTTTAACTTGGGAGCACTAGTCACTGCGCTGAGAACACTAGCACATTTCTAAGTCTACCGCGACCACGAGCTCCGTTAAAGTCTCGAAAGCTTTCAACCGCAACCGTGCCAAAAAAAATATTTCCCAGACTCAGCGAAGTCTACTCTATCAGCCTACCAACTCCCAGCCTTGTATGAAAAAATATCTCGATACCAGCTCTCAACCTACATTTTAGTCTCTCATTTATTTAACAATATCTAAATATAACCCTAAAGTTGTTGATTGAGGCTTGGCTGAATTCTGTCTGTCCGGGCCTTCTGTCCATCAGTGTTTCATTCTGTGTTCGGAGGATAGCAAAATTAATTAGGGATTGTTTTCTTTCACAAAAGATATATAATTAACGCTAATAAAAACCCTCGCGAGTTGTTATTTCGGTTTTTTCCTGAAGCTTTTTCTAGGAAATTATAAAATAAGAATTTTGGTTCTATTTTACTTACAGAAACATTAATTTTGTATCTCTAATTGGAAAGCAATGAATACGAAATAAATATGTTTCCTCGTTTTGTGATATCATCTCATAACATCATAATAATACGAGCAAAACTTGCAACAGCAAAATAGTCCCATGTCCCCGCGATATAAGCCCAATGTATTTAGCACTCGCACCAACATAGCCCAATACACCAGACATAGAAATATCACCCCTAAGCTAAAGGTGCAACGTCCTTGCCAGGTGTGCCAGTAACTTGGCCAGGAGTTATCAGGTAGTGTATAGAGCTGGAGGCGAAAGTTCCTGCTAATTATCTGGTGGAAACACTGGCTGATATGAATAAAGACTACAGAACCGTAGATGCGAACTTAGTTTACCTGAAGTCTCTGGGAGACAACAGCGAATCTTTGAAATCTATTAGAATAACTCTTTCAAAGTGCACCATATCTGAGAAATTACTGCCATTGTGGAACAACGGTCTCACATTTTTCCACAGAGTCAATATTCTTTAGCAGATTCTCTCACATTCCGTTATCTCTGCACTTTTCCGAACTGGCGATTTTTCGAACATTTTTGTTAGGCTGGGTACACATCATTATAACTCAATATCTTAGTTGATGATTTTAAAGTTTCTAACACTCTGGTAATTCAAGAACCTTCCTACTTAGTAGCGATGTCACTCGCTGACCATGAATGAAAACAGCGTGAAAAAAACAAAAATTCGAATCCATACGTACAACAGCTCTTGTCCTTCCTGGGCCTCCTTTAGGTAAGGTCAATTGAGCCGAGCCAGGAAAGTATATTTAGTAGCTTTTATGTACGGTCAGCTAGGATCAAGGATAACCCATGGAAGCTCTTTTTTTTTAAATGTTATGTTTGAGTATTTAATAAATGTCTTTTCTTTCTTTCTTTCTTTTTCTTTCTCTTACCGCGTGTGGCATTAGGGCGCCAATCGAACAAAAACGTGTGGCTGACTGTATACACGACAGCATGTCAGAGCGTACAATTTTGTTGAAAAGTCGCTCGCAACGTATCTGAGTGGAGTGCTAGCGTGTAAGGGTCGACGTGCTGTCTTGCGAACGACGTCTAATCCTGTCAGTCATCAGGACAAAATCTGCCTGGTGGGAAATCTGCTCCTATAAAAGATTCTAAGGCCTTGTTTTTTTTTGTCTACTCAACTGAGCGCAAGCTAACTCTTTTTACAGGGTAATAGCACCCGGTGATAGGGATCACAACCAAAATTTATTTTTGCTCTATGACGTTCCGTTAATTTTTAGATTATTAAAATCTGAATGATGTGGCGGGAGAAAATTTAAATATTGTTTTCATTGACTTCCACAATGTTTTAACAACTCAAAGCTATGTAAATGCACCTACACGCACAAAAATATTTTTAAATTTGAGCTAATAACACAAACAAAAAAGTTATGAAAAATTTTCAATTTTGAGGTTATAAAATAAGAATTGTTTTTTTAAACTTTTTTTTACAGATTTGACGTCCTGTTGACCAGTAGGTTACACCCTGTAAAAAGAGTTAGGTACTTTTGTAACACGTTGTATACGTCCGGCTTAGCCTTCCTTCCGTCAGTTCGCTGGAGCCAGCGAGGATATCCCGGACGCTGACTCCGCGCCGGGTGGGTAATGGTTTACTCTTTGTATCCCAGTGGGCTACCCGGGGTAATGGGTTACTCTTTGTGCAGCGGAGCAATCTTTGTCGTAATCGCCACTAACGAAGCGCGAGCGCGGAGTAAAGCTAGACGTCCATTAGCGGCGGATCGGGCCGGATCGGGCCGAGTCGGGCCCGAGTGGTTCGCCCCGAACTTTGAACTCGCGAACCCATATCTCAGCAACCCCTCGACCGATTTGGCTCATGTTCGAACTTAAAAATTCTTTTTACCTCATTTACCTGCCTACCAAATTTCATGAAGATCCAACGAAATTTACTCAAGTTATCGTCGAACGAACATTCATACATACATACATACAAACATACAACGCCGGATTGATCCAGTAGACTCGGAGAACTTCGCTCGCTTCACTCGCTCGTTCAAATACAGGCAGGCGGATTTTTGCGTTGTGATCTTGCGATTCGCCCCGGCCCAATCCGCCTCTAGTGGACGCCAGCCTTAAAGGGTGCGGCGCTGTCACCAAATAACTAGTGATTCGCCCCGAACTTTGAACTCGCGACCCCATATCTCAGCAACCCCTCGACCAATTTGGCTCACGTTCGAACTTAAAAATTCTCTTTACCTTATTTACCTTCCTATTAAATTTCTTGACGATCCGACTAAATTTACTCAAGTTATCGTCGAACGAACATTCATACATACATACATACAAACATACAACGCCGGATTGTTCCAGTAGACTCGGAGAACTTCGCTCGCTTCGCTCGCTCGTTCAAATACAGGCAGGCGGATTTTTGCGTTGTGATCTTGCGATTCGCCCCGGCCCGATCCGCCTCTAGTGGACGCCAGCCTTAAAGGGTGCGCGGCGCTGTCACCAAATAAATACTGCAAAAGGTGGGTCTATTCACCGGTCATCAAGGTCCGCCGCTGTTGCCACAGGTTATTGATGCATAGGTATACGATACTTTTACAAACAGTGTTTTCTTGACATTTCTTGATCTCTAAAACGGCGTTGTCACGGTCTTCGTATGCTTAGACCGAGTCAACTATAATGTCTACTACGGTGTGCTACTTTTATTGTTTACATCAGTCATTTTAGTGCACTTGGATGAAAACGACAAATCAGAACCATCTTAAGTTGTCATTTTAGAAGATCCGAGCCCGAGCGTACTGAAACCACACTGAGACTATGAAAATTAGGCTTTACCCAGTCGTATAGATCGTCGTATAGATTGTCGTATAGATTAACGGTTGCAGTTTAATGTACACACGAGGGCACGAAGACGCTTACACGCTCGCATTCTACTCGGTGACGTTACGGGCGACTTTATAACAAAAGTGTACAGTCTGACGTGCTGTCGTGTGTACTTAAAAAATCTTTGCATGTTGCGTTTGCCATGTGTGGATTAGTGTCGGACGTCAAATTGTCGCCGTGACGAAAATCTGACCAATGAACATTGGCAGAGTCCCATTTTGTAAGTTACCATGGTTGCCATTTATTCTAGCGATTTGTTCCGAGTTGTACCTCCGGGCTTGAGACTGTGTGTCGGGCGGGCGGCGGGGCGCGGGGGGTGTAACAAAGGTAATTAAAGGCGTTTATCTGGCGCAGGTGCCGCGTAACTCCCGAGATACCTTCCCAGCCCGCTACCAATGACTCTAGGTACTAAGTAAGAGTCGTGTTAACGCGATTGTTTCATAGAGATACTACTGAGAAATGCCGTGTAATAACTCTGCGTAACTCCCATCTAACCCACGCTATGAATGGTTCTAGAAAGTTACATTATGCAGTACTTTTGAGAGATCCCATGTTTTTACTAATCAGCTTACTGAAGAAACATAACTAACATCATCAAAAATAGGAAAACGACTTCACAGGTGAAAGGTACTCTGTTATTTCACTGATTCCGAGTGAGCTATTGCAGTCCATTTAGGAGTTCCGTTCTCCGTCTCCCAAGTAAATCATCAAAGTATACCCTTTCAAACAAAAAAAAACATCTAAAAAGTTCTGAGGTAACAAACATAAAAATATTAAAAACATACTGGTCAACTTGAGTACCTACCTCCTCCTTTTTGGAAGTCGGTTAAAAAAAAATTAACCTTACCAAGAAAATTATCTTCCAATGTCATTAAAAGCTCGCCTCATCTCCATAAGGCTCCGCAGGGCGTGTCATTAGTGCGGACCCGTATAACTTTTACAAGTTTCGGGTCAGACTTATTGCTAGCGTCTTGGACCCGCGACTAAATGGTAGACGCTTTCTAGTGATTCTGAATTTTAAAAACGTTAGTCTCTCATACTTACTATACGTAATCCAGTCGATATAGCAATATCATTTTTTCCGGTATAACACTTTTTGTATTTTCTAAAGCTCTAACCCGTGCTAGGGAAGCGAATACCTATCAATGAGGTTCACAAATTCGCATCGACAGTTACTTGAATCGGTTGCTCAATTCGAAGAGGTTGCGGGGTCAAGTCCTGTCCCGAGCGAATTTTTTAACCTTATGAAAATCTTTATATTAAACCCTGCTTTCTATCCTACGAACTCTTTTTCATCCGGCAGATAGGTTCATGGATAGAATATTCTTTAGAGAGAGAGTTTACTTCTAGACAAAAACTTTATTTCTTACAATTTGCTACCTGACAACAAGCCCCGAGAGCCAGCCATAACTCGGGCGCGAGTTGGCCAAGTTTCAGATAATCCCGGTGGTGGAGGGAACATAAAATAAAAGTTGTAAGCAAGGCAAGGGGCGCGCAGGGTAATTAGACCCGTTTATCTGCAGGTGTTGGCCCGCTAATTCCCGCACGGAGATATGGACGCAAGGGGGTGCAACGGGTAGAACGTCAGCTAAATGAGGGCTACCGTTTTAGTGCTCACTAGCTGGCGCCAAGATCGTAACGCTTGAAACTAAAAATACGTTTTTTTATTTTTTTATCTTGTCAAGTTGTTCAATCATAACCGTGACGTGCGGACACTCAAAGCGCGCGCTGCCGCCACCGCCGCCGCAAGCGTTAGTATTAGGTAGTAAGGGATTGGGTATTTTTCACTGACATATTTATTTATTTTTTTGCTTCAGTATCGTGTAAATAATCACCCCTGAGTCGGGTGTCACTTAAGCCTAGCGTCCATATGAGGCGGATCGGGGCGGGCCGGGCCGGGCCGCAACGCAACGCAACGTTGGGGTGCGTCCATCTAAGCGCATCGGGGCGGATCGGCGCATCGGCTCGGCGGATTTTTTGGTGTTGCCACTTTGTCTAGTCACAAATATTGTAACTTTTGAGCCCTCGTTGTGACTTTTTGTGACATTGCCTAAATTGTAACTTTTTGATGCCTAGTCGATTGAGAAATTTTCAACAGATTGAAATTATTTTGTATAATTGAGAGTATTGAGACTGAAATTTTCGGTCGCGCTGACGCGCGCTCATCTCACTCTGAATATACTATGGGTAAAATAATTATAGGGTATGGTAAGTACCTACCTAGTTTCAGGTACGGTCCGCTTTTATGCCATTTTGGGTCTATGTGGCCCTTGGCTGCAAAAAAATTGCCAAGCCCTATTCATTCATGCCAAAATTACAGACTATTTTATATTAGGGATTTCATGCACTTAAAACTAATAAAATTGATGATAAATACTCGATGACAATTTTTTTTTATTTTGTGAATAACACGCAGTATACGTAATATTTTTTCATTTCAATATTTAGTTACAAAAAAAAATCCCGCGTTGAGTTACGTCCAACCTGCGTTCAATCTGGATCCGAAACGGAATAATTGAACGAGCGAGCGAAGCGAGCGAAGTTCTCCGAGTCTACTGGAACAATACGGCGTTTGTGAAAACAATAAACTTAACAAAACCAAAAATCAACTTCTAATACTTCTGCTGGTATTTCTTCATCATCATGATCGGTTAAGAGTGGACGATAGCAACGTGGCGGGAAATTCAAAATTTTCACAGATTTTTACATTGTGTAGCTAAACTGAGCTATTTTTGTTAAGCGATTTTTCGTTCGCGGTAATAAAACAGTATTCTTTTCATTATTGTAAACTACAGAACAACAATAATTCAGCCGATTAGTATGTGTTCTGGTCTATGAAGCAGTGGCACTGCCCAAAAAACTTATCGTAGACTAGAACACATAATCAGCTGAATTATTGTTGTTCTGTTGTTTACAATAATGAAAAGAATACTATGTTATAGCCGCGAACGAAAAATCGCTGAGTTAAGCAAAAATAGCTCAGTTTAGCTACAAAATGTAAAAAACTGTGAAAATTTTGAATCTCCCGCCATGTTGCTATCGTCCACCCTTAAGATTGGACGATAGCAGCGTGGAGGGTAATTCATTTTTTTTTTACAGTTTTTTTAAATTTTGAAGCTATACTTTACTGAGCTATTCGTACTAAGCGTTTGTTCAGCGATTTTTCGTTCACGCCAATAGCATAGAATTCTTTACATTATTATAAACAAGAACAACAATAATTCAGCCGATTATGTATTCTGGTCGACAAATGGCAACACTCGCGCGCATTCGCATGCGCGAGCATGCTGTTGCCCCTGCGTCCACTAGGCGCATCGGGGCGGATCATGCCGCCGGCAAAAATCCGCCGGCAAAAATATTGCGTCGCGGCCCGCCCCGCCCCGATGCGCTCTAGTGGACGCACTTCCATACAAAATATAGGCAGGCGGATTTTTCCGTCGCGGCCCGGCCCGCCCCGATCCGCCTAATGGACGCGAGGCTTTACAAAACAACACCTAAAGTTTGATATTTATTTGTTAAAGACTTTATCATCATCATCAGCCCACTTGTATTGGGTATATATAGGCCTTTTTCCCCTCGCTCCAACTCTCACGGTCCCTCGCCATCCGCATCCATGGACCCTCCGCCGACACAACTATGTCATCCGACCATCGAGCTGCTGGTCTTCCCACCGACTAGAGCACTACAGGTCATATTGAAAAACTTTAAGAAAAACAAACCCTTCGACTCTCAGGCTCCTTCGATATCGTTTTACATTGATGTTGTAGTTACCGTTTTCATTCAAATGTTTAATTCACTCTACAAATCGCGTCGACCTACTGTGTCTTTCTATTCTGTGCCAGCCAACGCTTCCAGAACATTCTGCAAACTGAAGAACATTTCGCACGAATTAAACTTTTGTATAATTCCGCAAGTTTCGTGATAAAGCATTCGCATCGCATCCTGCATAGCAAAACTAAAGATGTCCCAAAAACCAACAAAACAAAGTAAGGACCGTTTAGAAACAAAACAAACACAAAGAAAAGTACTCGTTGCTTCGTTTTTAGATTGTTTTTACTAGTGTTTCGCCCCGAACTGTGAACTCGCGACCCCATATAAACTTAACAACCCCATATCTCGGTAACCCCTTGACCGATTTGGCTCATGTTTGAACTTAAAAATTCTCTTTGCCTCATTTACCCGCCTACCAAATTTCGTGAAGATCCGACTTCATTTACTCAAGTTATCGTCGAACGAACATACATACAAACATACATACAAACATACAAACGCCGGATTGTTCCAGTAGACTCGGAGAACTTCGCTCGCTTCGCTCGCTCGTAAAATTATCTCCTTTCTATCCTTATAAACCTTCTGCTATCCCGATGAAAGGATTGCGATGTCGTCCCACCATTCTCAGGAGTCATATTTTTTAATGCAGCTTATAAAGGAGGTGACCATTCGACTTATTTTATCGTAAAAGGCTGGGAGTTGCTAGGTTGATAAAGTAGACTTCGCTGGGTCTGGGAAAAAAATTTTTTTTGGCTGATTGCTGTTGAAAGTTAGATTTTGTTTGCTTCGAAAATGGAAAGTACGGGTTGAGTATTTTATCCAGCCATTCAACATATCGTAATTAGCTTTACATTTACAAGACATGGCAGAAGAACAAAATAAGTTTACCTATCGTTTTAAGAGGGATACAAGCTGTGACTGTCAAATCCATCAATTAAACAGTCCTCCTCACTTTTTTTTTTGAGCGGCTCTTCTACTTTATTCTCTTCATGACTTTGTCCAGAAGCCTGAAAAAACAAGTGGGTATATAGTTGTCCCAGAGTTGTGCGTAAGTAAGATAAAGAAACGCGTCCCTCAGTCCCTCATATCTTGAAGGGACGGCGTGGAGCCAATCCTTGTCGGTAATGTGCCTTTAATGCGCGGAATTCTAATGCCAGGCCACGAAACGGGGGAAATGGGACATAACTATTGGTAATTGACATAACTATTGACTGTTCATAGTTCCGTACCCAATTATTGTTTTGTCCTTTATGATTTCAGTCATGGGTATTCCATCCATGATTTGTTTGATTTGCGACGAAAGGAACAATCTTTCTGACATCGATATCAGTACAATTTCAATATGTTGTGTGAATCCAAAATAGGAAACACAGCAAAAGTGGTCACTATGCACAATAAAATTGTCGTGTTATTCAGACGTCACCGAGCAAAAAGTAAGGTCGGTTCATATAAAATGGTTACATTTTAAAATTGTACATTTCTTCTTCTAGGATATGTAAACTTTAAACCTAAACATTTGGATCCTCTTTTTTATTTACTTAGCCTGTATATAATTAGTGTCCTACAGCAGGGCAAAGGCCTGCCCCCTCTCAGCCCAGATTTTAGAGCCACCTCCGACCACTCCGGCAAAAATTTGTCGAGATCGTCTCGCCATCTTCGTCTCGGCCGGCCTTGGATTTGGAACTGTTGGTTCCTCTAGTTACAAATATCTTTGTTTTCAAAGTTCTTTGAGCAGCTTCTTTCGTGGCCCCGAGCGCGGGTAAGCGCCTCATGTGTTATGCATGGAAGGACATGTCATGTCAGGAACACCGCAACATTTGCTGAGAGAATAGAGCCGCAAGATTCCCGTCATGTCACGGACGATGCCCGAATATGTCTCTTAACCCGATCCCCGAAAAAAGAGGACGAAAAAGGTGCAATGGCGATTGATAAATTGTACAGAAGGATCTTAATTTACTCAACTGTTACTAGCAATCTCGAAAAAAACTATAAAATTCCCGCAAAAATTGCGTGTTTTAAATTTCCTAGAATTTACCTCTTGAAAGCGAACTTCTTCATTTAAAATACGTTGCAAACATTCGCTCGGGACAGGACTTGAACCCGCAACCGCAACCGCCTGCACGGTATTACTAAAGCGGATTTTTTGCAACATAATATAAACATTTTAAAATGTTCCCTAGCATATTGCTGTAGAAAAAACAAAAATTGGTCTTCTACTCTTTTCTATATCCTGCAATCGGTCACATAAATGTCCCGACCCTTCATGAAATAAAATTGGAATAGTTCACCGCAGGGAGCGCTCGCTTCAATCAATTCATCACGAGGTCGTTCAGAGACTACAGTGCTTGGGGGGGGGGGACTTTACAACTGATGTACCTCCTTACCGGGTATGACTGAGAACGATTCTCCTTTCAGGGGCTCAGATTTGTAAAGTTGACTTTTAAATTGCCTCAATTTTGTGGGAGCTGTCCGTCTTTTTGTCAGCACACCATAAGTCTTACCAATACCTGTATTATCAATCGCAGTTATGATGAATAAGTTAACACTGGTAGCTCAATTTAAACCTCGTATTAAAATTAATTAACAGGTAAGGTGTTTGGCTTAATGCTATCGACGTCTCCTGAGGATTAAAGCTTGAAGGTTAAATTAAACATAACAATACCACCTAAACTAGTTTAAGGGTGAGTGTTGGAGTGGGCGGTCGGGTACAAAATCAACAGCCATCATGTACTGCTATCTACACATCTGAGGGAATCTTAGCTAAGAACACATATTCACTACCAGCAGCAAGGAAAGCAATTCTGGATGTGTATTTTCTCCGTGACAAGTGTATAACGAGCCTGTAAAGCAAGCAACTGCTGTAATTGCCTAATGCGTAATGCATGTGACGTACTGTGTTGTCAGCTTAGATGAGTACAGCTGTTGCACTATGGAAGCTGTGACTATAGTTGCACAAACTCATGAAACTTGTTGTAGCGCATAAAAAAGGTCAGAATGGTCAAAAGATACAAAGTATCCACAAAAAAAAAAGGTTGCATGGACCCATACAAGACATTACATTGCACTAATTTTTTTTAATGTGTGGTTGGAAAATAGCTTGATACTAAAGAGAAAAGGTACACAATGGCCCGGTTTCTGAGTTGAGAATTTAGCTAAGCAAATACTTTACTATCGTTCTGTCACGCTCTTTTGTGAGAAATCTGCAGAGACAGGACGATACTTACCCATTTGCTTAGCGAATTTCTCAATTCAGAAACCGGCGGAATAGATGTTAGCCGAAAATGTTGATATTAACATTTTGAACTTCTTGGGAGATGAAAAGCAACATGTGAGAAGAGAGAGATACCTAATGCCAGTGAAATATCTAAGGATAAAATAGATCCTCAGATAGCAGAATGAAACTTTTTCCACTGATGATGATGATGATTTTGATGATGATGTCCACTACGACGTATCCGTCGACGGCGACCCTCAAAGATTCCTTGCGTGAGCTCGGAAATGGCTGGAGAAGCCGAGTTTTGTCTTGAAGACTCGGTAGCAGGTGTCACAGCACAGTACAGTTGCCCATTGTTTTCTACTACCTATGTGCCATAGCTGTTATTCCAAACGTGGTGACAAGGGGCTGCGTGACGAAACGGGAGCGCCCCCAGCGGTTCCTGATGACATCTTGATATTTAGATTCGGTTCCTTATGCCGTGTGATTTGTGGCTCCTCAGGGACCGGCGTGAACTTACTCGCAGAGTGGAAACTGGGAGCTAAATCACGAAACGTTTCACTCAAGGGGTAAGCCGGGATACCGACTTTAATTGGTCTTGTATTCGTTTTTTTATGGATTGGTCTTACTTAAATTAAAAGTTACTAGTGGTTCGCCCCGAACTATGAACTCGCGACCCCATATCTCAGCAACGCCTCGACCGATTTGGCTCATGGTCGAACTTAAAAATTCTCTTGGCCTCATTTACCTGCCTACCAAATTTCATGATGATCCGACTAAATTTAATCAAGTTATCGTCGAACGAACACTCATACATACATACATACATACAAACGCCGGATTGTTCCAGTAGACTCATGCAGACCACAATGACAGCTTCATAAAGTTTTTATGCACTAATCTTGTAAGCGTTTACTGTCATCGTTTGTTTTCTAACAAACTTGTAACTGCTTTGTTTGTTTTTTTTACCGAGGATAAAACAAATACTGTTTATTCGCTGTACTCCTTCTAAACTACGCCACGCCATGTTGTATCTTGATGCAGTTTTCGCCACCATTAGATATTTTTTCGCGGAAGATTTATTTGTATTTTTAGCGCACTTCTATATTTCACCCGTGCAAAACCGGGGCGGGCCGCTAGTTTAGAATGCTATTTAATCTATAACCAAATGTTACCAAGAGCCGATGTTTCCGCGGGCGAGCCCCTAAGCGACCAATATCATTCAAGAAACTGGTCAACTCAATTATTCACCAAAACATTTACAGCCGCAAGTGTCCCGCATCAGATTGAGGCGGGTTTAAGGCCCAGTGTAGAGTGGATAGCTGAAAGCGACCACTTATAAGACCGGCCACATACAGACGGAATTCCGGACGGAAAAAAATCGAATCGGGATTCAGAACGCAGGGCAGTGACTGCATACAAGTCTATGGACCTTACCACACGCATACGGTTTTTTCCGTCCGGAATTTTTATAGCTTTGCAGTTGCTGCGTTCGGAATCCGTGACGGAAAAAATCCGTCCGTATGTGGCTGGCCTAAGACGGAATAGAAATGACAACAATGTTATGATCCCAAATGTACACGCTATGATGATACCCTTTTGTTCCATTGATGTATACACAGGATGTTAAAAGACCGCCAACAAACCCGAAAGCCACGCATACTAGACACCAAAACAAAGTAATTTTTCGATAAAATATTGCTGGGAAATGATTTTGGTTTTTTAGGTTATAATTTTGAAAAATATTTTATCACGCAATGGACGTGTGATGGACAGAAGTCATATTGCGCAAGCGTAGGTATAAGTTTATGCTACTTAAGCTTGAAGTGCCGATGTTTAGAATCCATTGCGGGTTGCAATTTTAAAGTCATTTTTTGTAAGAAATATTCATAATTTTGGTATGGCTTCTTAAGAAGGTATGTTAAAAACTAGATACTGCATACATATAGGCAAAAAAAAAAGTTTTGATAAGTCCGATTTTGAACCCCATTATCTCGGGAACAGTTGATTTCCCAGGTATAGTTCCTTGGGCAAAAACGTTCATTATGATGAATAATATGCCACGCGCGATAAGAGCTACCATGATGCATCCTAGCATGTCGCTGACCGAATTTTACATAAACAAAAAAAATTAAACTGACTTCTATGGTGCAAATTTAAAGGTTCACTGTTGCTAAGCTACTGCACTGATTCCGAGTGAGCTGATGCTGTTCGTTGAGGAGTTTCGTTCTCCATCTCCGAAGTTCTTCATCAGATCTTCATTGTCTGATGAAGAACTTCGGATATGGAGAACGGAATGCCACAGGACATTATAGACACAAAATTTTTAGTTTTATCTTGAAGAACGGGCGAGAGAGATATCATACCCTGCTTTAATGCCACGATTTTGCTATAGCAAACAATGTAGAGGCATTCGATTGTGATTAGTTTAGAATTTTAGATCCATCCTTACAAACTCCACTCAACCCTTAGCCTTAGCCTTTGCTCGTCACTTATTCACGGCCCGCTAAGTGATTCCGAGATGATCCCCCAAGACACCGCAACAAATTGCTTAATATGTACTCGTTAATATTGCACCGGCCGGCTGACTCGAACCTCGGGGGACGAGGATACGATGAGGAACAGGCCAGTTTAATGGACGGATCAGAAACTTGGACAAGTTTAGAATATGTGTGCTAAGTCCAGGATTATTCAGGTTATTTAAACCACCATCGAAGCGGGCATGACGAGTACTTCAACTTTAATAACCAGATATGGGTTATTAAAATTGAAGTGCTCGTCATGCCCGGTTTACATTATTCCAGCACTGGGATGAATTGCTGGACTGGAATACAACTAACTGGAATAATGTAAACCGGTACTGGAATTAATCCAGTGCATTCCAGTGCCAGTCCATAGATCCAGATCCATTCCAGCGCTGGAATAATGTAAACCTGGCATCACGTTATAAATAAATTCTTCGATTTCATTTTTGTGATAGTTCATAGATTACATATTAGTACAGGCCTATGTGCTGTCTTAGACTTTAATAACATCAAAAGCCAGGAGACATCCTTTAAGCCCTTTGAGTAGTCTTTGTACGAAAATAGTGGCAATGTTAATGCTATCAATCAAATTCACATGCCATGTTAAAGGCGAAAAAATCCATGCGCAATATTTCAAAACACTCACGCAATATCGATAACTTCTTTTCCAAGTTAACACTTGAAAAAAAAAAAGACATCTCTGAAATTTTATTATTTCGACTCATTTTAAAACGAATAAGTTTTATATTAATTTAGTGTTGGTAGATAAAATATGTTAAGCAGTGTTTTTTAACTTCATGACGCGACCAGAAAAAACCTTTTTGCAACGCCCCATCGGGGTTTTGTCAGTTAAGTTACATCTTTAGACCATAACTGCGACCCCCAAAACCCTCCTGAAGAAGCTTCGTGATGCCCAAAGCAGCTTCGCGAACCCCCTAAGGTAAATTGGCGACCTCCCAGGGGGTCGCGACCCACCGGTTGAAAAACACTGTTGTAGACTGATGGTTGACTGAGAATGGAGCCTCATTCTAATTCCGCAGCAGACAGAAGGCTTGACGTTTCAATCTCAATTTCGCCCGAACTGTTAATCTCCGTGAAAACCCGTAAATCCCTCGTAAAATCAGACTAAATTCAATGTTGTTTTTGAAGGACTAAATACTGACAGGCAGTTTAGCAGGACTTATAAGAAAAGAGCTGAAAATTGTTTCACTATCAAATTATGTAATCCTACGTAAGTAAAGTTAGAACATAGATTTTTTTTTTAATACGATATTGCGCCAAGGAGTTATTTTTTTTATTTTTGAAGAGCATTTTGTATCACCGAGTGATCTATTCACCCATCTAGGTAGTGTGAGTGAAGGTGCCACTTGACACTGTATAAATCATCTCCTTATGTAGATGCAAAGGCCTTAGTTTTTTTTTGTAGTATCCAAATTGCTGTGTCTTTTATGATTCACATAGTCAGTTAGTCGAAATAAATACATTTTAAATGGAATATCATAGCGAATATTGTTACGGTAAAATTAAAACAGACACCCAAAATGCACGATTTCAGTGAAAAGTTAAGCCAAATCCCACTAAGCCTCTAAGCGCCGGCGTACGTATGCCGTTGGTGTTGTACTATATCAGGGGTCGGCAACCTGCGTCCCGCGAGCCGCATGGTGCCGCTCTTTCGATTAAAGTTCCGGCTCTTCAATTCCATCCTCAAAAAATTACTTAATTGAGAAATCTCTATTAAGAAAGTGCTAATTCGGTGAATTTTCGGGCGTGCTACGCGCGCTCTCCCTATTTACAGCAAAAGAGATGTGTATTATCATTAAATTCATTAAATCCCCCAACATCATTATGAGCACACTGGCTGACAGGTGGGACTCCCCAATGCTGGGGCACTGGGTTCGCCTGCATTTGGAGAAGAAGGTGTAAGCCGTGACGGTGACGTTGCCCCGGTGGCGGGTGGTCCCCCAGGTCCCCAGTTAGGTCCCTAGTATTATCACATTTTCTCATACTAACCCCTTGTAGCTTTTAATATTATACTAACACTATTTGCCGGTTTCTGATTTGAGAAATTCGCTAAGCAAGTACTTAAATATCGTTCTGCCTCTGCGGATTTCTCACAAAAGAACGTGACAGAACGATAGTTAAGTATTTACTTAGTAAAATTCTCAACTCAGAAACCGGGCCTATATGGGCTTGTTATTTTATACTTGTAACGCAATTGCCCGAAATAAACGATTATTATTATTATTAAAAAGGGTAAATCGGTGAACTTTTTGGGGCATTTGTGATATTTACAATGGGAATTTAAAAAAAAGTCACAATTTTTTATTCACTTTTAATGATTTGCGATATTTAAACATTATTGTATTCGAAACGGGTCACAAGTTTTTGATAAATTTTTGGCTCTTTCGTATCAAAAGATTGCCGACCCCTGTACTATACTATACATCCACTTCTGAGTACACAAGGGAGCCGAGCAGAATAGATATGTGCGCATTAAATCGCATCACGTTCCTAATGGCCTTTGAAAAAGCTCAAAGTAAATAGCGAAGATAATCCCGTAAGGCCAATAAAGCGCCCGTCCATTGAGTAGGGGGGACAGAAATTTCGGTTCACAGAGTATACTAAAGACTAAGAAGTGTGGAGACAGACACCCTTCCATAAAATGTTACCAGCAAGCGTAGCATAAGGCTGGGTTAGAGCGTATCTATCAAGGGTTTAGATATTCATCCCACTATCTGTATCTCACTCTTTTGTTTGACGTAGAGTGGAATAGACAGAGTTATAAACCCATAGATACACTCCAACCCATCCTTACGCTACGCTTGCATGTACGAGTATAGACAGATTGTTTATATCACCTGAAACAAACTTTTATTCTCCAATTATTATTATCATAGTTAGAATAGTATCATCAGGAATTAGGATCTAAAATTATGGTTCATTTGGCCTTTGAAAAAGCTCAAAGTAAATAGCGAAGATAATCCCGTAAGGCCAACAAAGCGCCCGTCCATTGAGTAGGGGGGACAGAAATTTCGGTTCACAGAGTATACTAAAGACTAAGAAGTGTGGAGACAGACACCCTTCCATAAAATGTTACCAGCAAGCGTAGCATAAGGCTGGGTTAGAGCGTATCTATCATGGGTTTAGATATTCATCCCACTATCTGTATCTCACTCTTTTGTTTGACGTAGAGTGGAATAGACAGAGTTATAAACCCATCGATACACTCCAACCCAGCCTTACGCTACGCTTGCATGTACGAGTATAGACAGATTGTTTATATCACCTGAAACAAACTTTTATTCTCCAATTATTACTATCATAGTTAGAATAGTATCATCAGGAATTAGGATCTAAAATTATGGTTCATTAAAATAAGAGCGATTTTCTAATTTGAGTAAATTTCAGTTAACCGGTTTCGACGGTTGACGACTGTGCGGATCTTTTTACTTGATGAGCCCTCTGTTCTATTTCCTGTCAGGTTGCAGCTTCCGTCCTTCCGTCCCCCTGTGGCGTCGTAGTCACGGCGAGAATTCGGACAGTATGAGGAACGGCCGGCACTACGTGAGAGTGATAATTTAATTTTCGCGCCCGCACTGCGCAGCTTGACGGCCGTACGGACAGAGAACGTAAATATTGCGCTTGGCATTGTATTTACCAATGAGCCGTTTTCACGGCTGTCAAATTATTTCGCTTTTTCTGAAGATATTATTAATCTGTGTAAGCGAAAGACAGCCACATCCCGGTTCTTGTATGGCCAAGCCAATGAATTTCGATTCAGCTTTCAACTGTCAGTTGAAAACGGGCCATTAATACCTCATGAAAATTATCTTTTAAGTTTTTGTGAGATATTATAACAGTCGACTCTTTCGTAATAATTGTGTGTTTAAACATAAAATTGAAACTGTAAATTTTCGAATGATAGATAACTTTGATCAAAGTAATACCTACCGTAACAGTAGCAAAATAATGGCTGGACCTCATGGAAGCGTCATGCTTGAAGTGGCGAATTCCTGGGCGCATGACGCGTAAGAAGAATCACGATATAAAGAAGACATTGAGGACATTTTCGCGCAAAGTTACGTTCTCAAACAATAGTTTGGTAAATAACCGGACGGGGGGCGTCTCACAGTGAATACGGAATCGGTGAATTATTTCACGAAGCGTCCGGGTCCGGAGTCTGAAGGCCGGACGCTCGCCGCAGTGTGCATGCGCCTTAACTCAATTGGGAACGCGCCTCATAAACATGACCGTTCCTGCAGTCGATTAAAGGCTTTTGGCAATCGAAAATGGGAATTTTTAAATCGGCTGAAAATTAACTTTTCTTTTGTTGCAACGTCTTTTAAAATGCTGTAATGTTAAATAAAAAACCGGGCGTTGATAGGTTAATATAATACCAAAAGTAACAGCCCCAATCAAGTTTTAGAGGCAATCAAAGTCATAGTTTGATAGCATATTTTTTGTAATTATTTTAACCTATCAACGCCTGGTTTTTTATTTAACGCAGACAGCGTTAAATAAAAAACCGGGCGTTGATAGGTCAAAATAATACCAAAAGTAACAGCGCCAATCAAATCAGCCAATTAGATGCAATCAAAGTCATAGTTTGATAGCATATTTTTTGTAATTTCACAGTTTTTGATATTTCTTTTCGAATACCAAAACTTATGTACCTGCGTACTTCAGTCGTAAAACGTTAAGCGAATTATCACACTCAAGTGAGGTAGTGCCATAATATTTATCTCCGCAATAACTTTTATTGTTAACCGTATTGAGGAAATGTTTATAGGGCGCGAGTAAACTCGCAATAATTTCAAAATAATAGCCGGACACTATCTTATCTTGCTCTATTCAGTATAAATTTATCCCCGCACCAGATTATATTATCGCCGTGACATTAAAATAATCTGCGACAAGACAACTTTGTTTCGTCTGTTGTTACATTATTTTGAAATTTACTGCAACACGGCCGGCTGTACCCCGACTAACGTATCACGATCAGGGGCCAATTCTCGGGAATCTCGCATTCGACACATCTCGAAAGAAAAATCTCTTGTAATTTCAATCTCGACTGCTCCCGACTACTCGACTCTTGTCGAGCGAAAAAGGCAGCAACCATCTCGCAGAAATCTCGTGCCATAAGTCGAGGATGACTTCGTGAGTATAGGAGATGTGACAAGACATTTGCAGCAAAATCAGATTTTTCCTTCGAGATGTGTCGAATTCGAGATTCCCGAGAATTTTCCCCTTGCGAGGCAATAAAACGACATCCTGTGGCGATTTCGATTAGGTTTCTACACAAATAAATAGAGCGTCCAATAATGAAAATGTAAAGTCACTAATAACTCCATGTCACGTTTAAAACCGGAGCAATCTCACCGATTTACGAGTTAGATAATCGTTAGTCAGACTATAACCGGGGGGCAGGAAATAGGGAGGGAGTGTAGAGCAACTACAATAATAATTTTATCCGTCAGATAAGATATTATATTTCACTGCGGCGCGAATTTTGAACCCAACACCGTTGTAAAGTGGGCTCACAAGGAATTGCCCTGAAATATTGCGAGCACAGATTGAGATAAGTATTGTAAGATTTAATACTAAATTGCATGTTTATTGGTGTCAAATAGGCTTCGCGGCCCATAAATTGCGGCCTTTCGATAATAATTGATAAATTGTGTTGTTCTATGTTTTTGAAACGCTATTAATTTTCTGATCGTATTTCTACAACGTAACTCAATAACCGGACTCTACTATTAAGCTACCATTAATATTGGTGATTTTGAAATAGACCATTTAGCTTCCTCTATACTAGTCCACTAACTCCCTTTGGGTGGCTTAAAAACTCTGACACCAGGGGTGGCCACTACCTCATACGATTACCTACCTACCTGCTCCGTACTAGCTCTTTTCCAAAGGCCCCCCCGCGGGGGGTTGCGCCCAGAACGGGTACTTGAAATTTGAGCGCGAGCTTTCGACAGGTCCGCCATTTTTTTGTGCGTTCCAAGTTTTCAAACGCACCTGGTTTAAAATCTGAAGGGTTTACCTAATGAACCTATTAGTGTTTTAGAAAGCAAAAACGTAGGCAACCCCAAGTACCTAAATCTAGGACACAAACAAACATGGGGTTATCCGATTTTTTTCTTTTCGTTTTTGTAACTTCCCGTCTGCAGTGGTCGGGTAAAAAAGCAGGCATTTCGATGGAACAAACCCGCGTCGCTCTTCGTTAGCGTCCTGCACGCATGAATTGCATGTTTATTGGTGTCAAATAGGCTTCGCGGCCCATAAATTGCGGCCTTTCGATAATAATTGATAAATTGTGTTGTTCTATGTTTTTGAAACGCTATTAATTTTCTGATCGTATTTCTACAACGTAACTCAATAACCGGACTCTACTATTAAGCTACCATTAATATTGGTGATTTTGAAATAGACCATTTAGCTTCCTCTATACTAGTCCACTAACTCCCTTTGGGTGGCTTAAAAACTCTGACACCAGGGGTGGCCACTACCTCATACGATTACCTACCTACCTACTCCGTACTAGCTCTTTTCCAAAGGCCCCCCCGCGGGGGGTTGCGCCCAGAACGGGTACTTGAAATTTGAGCGCGAGCTTTCGACAGGTCCGCCATTTTTTTGTGCGTTCCAAGTTTTCAAACGCACCTGGTTTAAAATCTGAAGGGTTTACCTAATGAACCTATTAGTGTTTTAGAAAGCAAAAACGTAGGCAACCCCAAGTACCTAAATCTAGGACACAAACAAACATGGGGTTATCCGATTTTTTTCTTTTCGTTTTTGTAACTTCCCGTCTGCAGTGGTCGGGTAAAAAAGCAGGCATTTCGATGGAACAAACCCGCGTCGCTCTTCGTTAGCGTCCTGCACGCGCGGGCCCTTAGGGACCGAAATGGACAGGCAAACCTCTATAGTATACAGTCTATACTATAGTATACAGGGTGTTAAAAGACCGCCAACAAAGCGGGAAACCACGTATTGTCCTCATCATAACGATAATTTTTGCCCAAGGAACTATGCCTGGAAAATCAACGGTTTCCGAGATAATGAGGTTCAAAGTCGGACTTTTCAGAACTATTTTTTTTTTTAAGAAATGTATTCTGTATCTAGTTCTTAACATACCTTCTTAAGAAGCCATATCAAAATTATGAATATTTCTTACAAAAAACGACGTTAAAATTGCAACCCGCAGTGTATTCTAAACATCGGCACTTTAAGCTTAAGTAACATAAACTGGTACCTACGCTTGCGCAATATGATTTCTGTGAGTTACACGTCCATTGCGTGATAAAATATTTTTCAAAATGAAAACCTAAAAAAACAAAATCATTTCCCAGCAATATTTTATCGAAAAAATACTTTGTTTTGTTGTCTAGTATGCGTGGCTTTCGGGTCTGTTGGCGGTCTTTTAACACCCTGTATACTAGGTTTTGCCTGTGGCTTTGCACGCGTCACTTAGAAATTTCCCAAGGGAATCGATTATTTTGATAAAACAAAAAAAAAGCTCGAAAAGTCACTGCCCAACAAGTGGGACATGTAAAGGCTATCTCCTTTGTACCTACTCTTACAGCTCTGTGTAGCCAGAAATATTTTCGCGCGACAAAAGTAGCCAATTACTAACTGTCTAGTTGGTCTTGCCGTTCTTAATCGATTGGCAAAGTTAAGCAACAACGCCCGCGGTCAGTCCATAGATGTCTAGTGGAAATAATATCTGAGCGCTTCCATGCTTCGGAAGGCACGTTAAACCGTTGGCCCCGGTTGTTGTTGACCTAAACATTCTGACACCAGGGGTGGCACTACCTTATACGATTACCTACCCCATCGCTTCGTTGTACCCCATCGTCGACTGTAGTTATGAAAATGCATCGCTAGCTAAAACAACCCAGACTGGTCTAAAATACATAAGCCAGAAAGGCAAAACCTCGCCGAGTTGGAAATCCATAAAATCCAGTCAACCTCATAAATCCTACCCCATCAATAGCGAGCCAATCTAACAAAAATCTATTCATAAAGCCGAGTGTAGTGACCCGTGTGCGTCGCCGCGGTCGGACCAAACGACTGGAAAGAGAAACAGAAGCCTAGTTTCAACCATCAATGACATACGTGGTATAGTATACTATACAGAATATGGTTACATAGCGACGGCGACGACCAAAAAAACCGGCCAAGTGCGAGTCGGGCTTGCACACTAAGGGTTCCGTACCGACATTCAATAAACAATTATTTTTTTGTTACTATAAATACCAGACACTTCATATAAGTTTTCTGTAGTTTCGGAGCAAATTGGGAATGACAGACGAACAGACAGACAGACGCACGAGTGATCCTATAATGGTTCCGCTTTTTCTTTTTGATGTTTGGATAGACAGACAGATAGAGCTGATGGATAGCACTTCATTCAATAATTTCTCCCACTATTTTAATTTATATCTATCTATCTATCCAGCCCATAAATAAAGCCCACTGCTGGGCATAGGCCTCTTCCTTTTCACGCCAACCCCCTCGGTCTAACGCCAATCTCGTCCATCGGCTCCCGCTGTTTTAAAAATATCATCGACCCATCGAGCTTTTGGTCTATCCACATTCTAGGGCACCATTTTTGACTGCCCTATAGTCCACCGCCCGTCCTCCTGCCTAGCCAGATGCCTTGCTCATCTCCACTTTAATCGTTTCACGCGCCCACATCTTCGACTTTGGTCTTCTGCCGAATGTCGACGTTGCGCACACGATCAAGGAGTGCGAAGCCTAGCATGGCCCGCTCTATAGCTTTTTGTGCAATTTTGATTTACATCATGTACAGGTAGCGTCACGAGTTATGAGCGCTCGACGAAACTGGTGGGGATTTCTGCGCAAGTGTGTACAATCGCGCGCAAAATGTCTATTATCCACACGGGATCTAAGGCCGACGCTGAGCTGAACTATAGTTGAGTGAGATACTATAAAAATCGGAGAAACTGACTAAACTTAAAGATTAAAAGTATTCTTTGCGGATTTTGCACTCGTTATATTTTTAATGGTTTTCTATACAATTATTTTAACGGACATTACGATAAAACCGGTGTACAATCAATGAAAAATTATCTAAATCCAGTAGGTCTTGTTCTCAATAACTTTTTTTATACTTTCTGAACTGTCTTTTTAAAACATTTTGTTTCGGCATTCTTTCTGCGACTAAACAAAAAAACTATGTGTGCGACTGTACCCCGAGGCTAGAGCGACTGATCCGCCAATCACTCGCCGGCGATCGCGCCTCTCCGTCGCCCCTCTCGTCCCCCGAACAGACCCAAAAAATGAGTTCTGCGCATTCAAGGTCAGCGCTCATAACTCGTGACGCGACCTGTAAAGCACGAGACCGGTCGTGTTCATACTTAGTCAACTGGGGAGGTTGGAGTGACAAGTTAAATTGTCTGCAACTAGAGCTTATGAACAGTGAAGACGGTCTTGTATCTTTTCTGTGTGACAATCAATATAATTACAAGGTACTTACAAAGCCACTATGGGCAAGGCAGGAGTGATTGAGAGAATTGATTGCTGAGAAATGGGGAAGTAGAGATTTTTAAGTATTAGCGGGCCTTAGTATTTGTTTGTGGCTGTTAAAACATGCGTTAGTCCAAAGAATAGCATTGTGTCGACCTTTCTGTGCATATTAGTCTATCCGTCCGTAGTGTATAGTCCCGGTTCGTGTGCGTCAGTCCCGCGGGACCACCTTCCGGGACTTAATTTAATGTCGCTAAATTGGGCACCGCTCACTTGACGAGGATTTATCGAAAGGTTCTTACCCTAAAATGAATACTACAGAATGCAGGCTTAGCCTTAAGGTTTAGGGGGCTACAAGGGGGTAGCTTGCGTTACTAATGAAAAAATATGAGGACTTTTAAATGATATTTGGACTCAAAATAATATTAAATTTTTTTAGAGCTTGGTTGTTCTTTCGAATTCTGCCATTAATTGTCATTGAAATGAAGAAAAGTATTGATAGTGGCGACCAGCGAACGGAAAAATCAGTTTGCTGGAGGCGACACTATGAGTGCTATGCTAAGCTAAGGTTAGAGGTATTTATGCCAACGCTTGGGCAATTTGACTTCTCTGCATCACACATCCATTGCGTGATAACATATTTTACAAAATCGTAACCTAAAAAACCTAAATAATTTCCCAGGAATAATTTATGGAAAAATTACTTTGTTTTGGTGTCTAGTACGCGTGCCATTCGAGTCTTTTAACACCCTGTATATAAGGCCTACACTAGATGTAGGTATTAGATTTTCTACGCTAAATTCGAAGCCAATCCTGCCTTTTGCTATTATCTGTGCCCAATCACCCAGATTTCACCTTCGGTACCTAATACCTCGTCCTCGAGACGGCCAGGACAGTCTTTTGTGATATTGCATAAGCGGATTGATTGGGAAACTTGGCGGGTATCGGGACGGGGATTTATTGACTGCTGTCAGGAAGGTCAACCTTACCCGGGCCGACGGAGATGACGTAGGACCCTATGGTAAGTAGGCGAGGAATTTATACGAAGAAAGGTTTTTGAAGTTTCAGCCAGATTGCGAAGGGAACACACGACACCACGTTGACTCTTACACGATAGCACCCTACTCGGTTACGACACGGGCGATTTTACGACAAAAGTGTACGCTCTGACGTGCTGTCGTGTGTACAAGCTAAGGTTTAGAAAATATTTATGGCTTTAGAATAGAGCTCATGACATCCTTAATCGACTTTTTAAAGTGGTAGACACAAACAATGACATGAGGTAATTGATAAGTTAGGACGTTGTTGGGGTCCAACTAGAGGTAGGTAGTTAGGGCCATTATCGTGCAATCACTTAATTACCTTATATTCATAATAATAATCATAATCAAAATGTTTTATTCATCCAGTTGCTGATGGTATTTACCTTTTAAGTCATGGAACTGCTATGTGATTATAGAAGTCAATTAAAGACTAGAAATATCGACCGAAACGCACATTTTGTGACTGAAGTGGATGACCACAATATGCAAATAGCTACACCGTGGGCTAGGCCGACTAAGCTGTCAGGATGGTATTGATGCTGGGCAAGCCTACTCCATCTAAAAGAATGTCCCAGGCACTGCAGCGCCGAGTGGTCTCTTCACCTATCAAGTGTGAGTGAAGATACCACTGGACGCTGTATCTCATCTCATTACGTAGGTAGAAATGTCTTATATAGTTTTTAGACAGGAAAAGACACTTTTCTTAGCTCGTGGAGTTAGTTTGTAGAGATCTACACAATTTGACGAGGATTTCCTCACCAAATTAACTGAAGGTCGCTATATAAATCATCTCATTACGTAGATGTTTAAGGCCTTTATAACACCGTGGATAACCATGCAATTGCAGCAATCTGAATATCAAAACCAACCCTAGCCGACGAAATCTCAAACTCAACTCATTGTTCTTTTCTCACGCCAACCCTTTCAGTCCTCCAGCACCCTCGTCCAAACTTGTGCACACAAAAGCAATTACTTAATTTCGCCTTTACGCCTTTGTTTTCATCAACAACTTTATTAAACAAACTGTTGTTCTGAAGTGTCCCTTACCGACCACAGTCCGGACAACCCCAGCCACAGAATATTAAAGCCAAAAGCCTGCCTCAATGAGGGCTTCAGTATTTCAGTGCTCACTGCTTTGATGGCGCCACTGTCGAGTAAGGTCATGAAGTATAGCTCTTATAGTTAGTTATTAAACTCGGTAAACGCTGCCACCATTCTGGCGGTCGCGAAGTAATTCGAAGTAATCTACTGTTCCGCAATAATTTTAGGGGTGAATCATAAGGGATAAGAGTATCTAGTAGTTTGAGAGATAAATTTGTCCAGCAGTGCAAGAGTGTCAGCTGAATAAAACAGTGACTCGACGAGTAAAAACGGGTATTCTGTCAGTTTGCCCGACGTCTGTGGTCACCAGAGGCGGATTTTCCGTGGAAATTACATTTTTAGCGGCGACCGGAGAGCGCGGCGGCGGCGGCGCGTTAAACGGGATGCGGGAATCACAGACCGCACCAAAACTGGTCAGGGCAGGAGGGGTTGGCGTACTTTTAGGCGTGATTCCATACTACCAGCAGTTAAGCTCCTAAACTGAATCATATGAAGTAAAACCACATGTTTATCTTGCTTCAAATTACACACAAATCGTAAACAATTAGATCAACGGCCATTCTTACGGAAACAAAACTTTATTGCCAAATGCATAACAGTACCTATCAAATTAGTGGTTTTTAAGAACATTTTGTACTGTAGTTGTCTATCTGTTCATTAAAATGCATTTTTGATTGAGATGGCTATCTCATATTGAGCATATTAATATCCAATCGGACAGGAATTAATATAGATATCTTCCGATGAACTCGATAATTTTCGGGCTTTCCTCATCCAGTCATTATCGTCCTTGTTTTTGCTTATTTACTACCAAACATAGACTGACAACCTGCCTTGTCCTGCGTCAGGGCAGCAAAGCCTCAGCGGTCAGCGCAAATTTATAAATCAACAGGGAGACATGAATGCGGCTACACAACACACACGTGGCGGTTATTTATGCGACCCGCCGCCCTCGCTACCACTGCCTGCCCCCCGGGCGCAAATATGGCCCAGCTTAATGCCTAATGAATTTCAGGGGAATGATTACTAAATAAATCGTCGCTTTTATGAGACCCTGGCAGCTGTTTTAATTTTAATTTTGATTGCTTAATAAAATGGCGAGCCAAAACGCGGGGCACATGTTGTGATTATGATCGCACAATCGCTATGTGCATGGCATTGTTACCCTGATGCGTTGAGATGGTTTTCGTATCCATAAACTTCTTTATTTTTCTTCAAACAGTGCTATTATGTAACTGTGGTTAGCTGTACTAAGTACAGAAATACAGATAAGTATACCTATATTGTTAATTAGGTAGGTATGTGAAATCAAACAGATGAAAATAAAGATAAAGGAGCACATAACGCACGCCTACGTAGGCAGTTCACTCAGAGAAACGAAGCCAAAGGGCATAATGAACCAACAAACATTCAAGTTTATCAAAGAAACATAACCATTAACTTCCCTCCGCGTTTATCTTTACCGCTTTTTGATGTATCATTTAATTTATTAAGACACATAAGCGTAATTGAACGCACACTAGACGGGAGGTTCGGTCCGTAACAACGATAACAAGGGAATCGTCGGATAGTTAAAACGTAAAATTGAGCTAAATAGAAGGTCTACTGTGTACCTAATTATAATTTTAATGTTTTTTAAGGATTCTGTTGACTTTCCTAATTTGATAAATAAATAAATAAACTTCAAATGTAGTAAATGGGGTCCGCGCATAATCAAAAACAAGAAACGTCGTCTCTGGCCCGGTTTCTGAATAGAGAATTTTGCTAAGAAAATACCTTACTATCGTTCTGTCACGCTCTTTTGTGAAAAATCTGCAGAAACAGGACGATACTTACCCATTTGCTTAGCGAATTTCGCAATTCAGAAACCGGCAGTCTGTGTCCTACATAATTTGTCGGCAGTCTGTGTCCTACATAATTTGTCGGCAGTCTGTGTCCTACATAATTTGTCGGCAATCTGTGTCCTACATAATTTGTCCAGTAAAGATACAAACACGATCATGCTGAGTAGACGTACGTATGTACATTGTACGTGTACCTTTGAAGGTGAATAATATTAGGTAATCATCAACCAGAATAGTAAATAGTTATTTGTTATGCAAGAATGCAAAATTATTGTTTGCGGCGAGTGCTTGTATTGAAAACCGAGCTAGCGAAGGTTTCTAAAATTGAGCCACGAGCGTAGCGAGTGGTTCAAAAAAAGAAACCTGAGCGTAGCAAGGTATTCAGAAGCACGAGACGCAAATAATATTGCATTCGTGCGAAACACAAAACTTTTCATCTCACAGAAGCGAGGAAATGACTTTGTTAGCCAAGCGGGACAAACTCTATAGACAACTACTTACAGGCAAAACAGGTGAGTCAAATAAGTTCCTTTTAAAAGCATATTTTACTGTAGTTACGGCTGCCGCACTAAAGTTTTGAGCTTCGTTGGTATTAAAACCATTCGTTTTATTAATAATTTCCTGAAGTTTATTTATCCAGACACAAAAATAATGTAAATAAAAGAATGTTTTTTTTTCCGGGTGCATTCTGAACTTATACCATATAAATTAAAAATTTTTAGGAGATAAAAAAATAAATTAGTAATATCGTTTGAAAAAATGTATTTAACAAACCAAAACATAATTATCTATTTGATAAAACAGAATCGCAGCATTTTTTTTATTTACTGGTATTTAAAAATAAATATATGTACAAAATATTGAAAAGACTATAAGAAGAAACCGCGTTTCTGAATGTTCTATTCCGTGACTTTACCTTTTTAAAAGATGCTTATGCACCATTTACATTCACAGTTTTGTATAGAGAATGGGCACGAACAATCGCTTTCGCTGAAATACGCGTTTAAACGAACTATGAATGAGGTTTTATTTTCCATCGGGATCTGGCATCTACTTAAACGGCCAGTGTTTTTTTCTTTTTCAAAACCATAGGGCGCGGGAAAGACTGTCCCGGCGTCGCGTTCAAATTTCGAAGCGCACAAAAGTTCAGATAGTTTAAATCCGGCCTTTACACGATCGTAAGTTACTAGTAACAGCAAACTTTCCGAGCGTGGGAGATGAAAAATATCTCATCGGTCACGCCGCTTCTAGGCAAGGTGCACTGATGGCAGATGGATAGACTCCATTTCAGAATGGCCGTATCGAAAGGGAAAGAGATCAAAGGCCGCCAGCCAGTTAATCCGACGATGAAATAGCCTGAGTATCCGATAGGTCAGTTACCATGTAAGTGAGTCAACCTAACGTTCTGTATGTTATTATTAAGTGGTTAAACTCTTAAAGTGAACATAAGCCCCGCTTTACGGTTATTGGGTCCATAAAGTGTCGCTTACCGGACGGGCTGAGTGGCGGTGAAAGGTCGACATTCCCTCTGATTTGTTACTATCTTAAGTGACAATTAATCGTACGGAAGGATGATAAAGGGAAGACGGCCTCTCAAGCCTCCAAATGAGTCGTTTTCAGCACAAATTCACGAAGCATTTCATAAATGGCGCCTACAGGCGTGGCTATAGCAGAACCGGAATACGGCTGTCAAAATTAATCTGTGCTAAGCGAAATTTGAAAGCCGTATTCCGGTTCTTCTATAGCCACGCCTTTATGTGCCATCTATGAAATACTTCATAGATGGCACATAGATTCGTGAATTCATGCTGAAAACAGCTTATTCGTAGTTTACGGGATCGATTCTAGGAGGTCTCAAATACCTATGACTATACTTGCAAGATAAGTACTTTTTATTTTGTGAAAACTCTCGTCACTCGCTAAAGATAAAGATGAAAAACATCGTGTTGCCAACTGAATGGAGAAATCATGCACTATTAACAACCATTAACTAGCACATTTTGACATAGTCTTTCGTGTAGATTTAAGACAACTAAGTCGGTAGGATGGTAGGGTGATATAAGTGCTAGACAACCAACTCCATTTGATTTGTTACAGACACCAGCTTTTACGGAGTGGTCACTTCTTATATCTTTAGTGAGTCAAGACACTGTCCAAGGGCATCTCAAGCTCTGCTTCGCCCTCAAGCTTGAGCTTGAGTAGCTGTCAGCATTATACTTTTTATTGCACACACAAACAAAATAGAGGACAATACAAATAAGAAAACACATGTACAAAGGAAAGCTTATCAAGAGATTTCTTCCAGCAAACCTTGGGGGATCGAAACTGGCGTGAAAAACGGGCGTGCATGATGTGCACAAATATACTACTTAAACATATTAATAGACACTAGCTTGATAGATAGTAATTGACACTTCTGAGATCACCTACTTGAGTTCGCTTGAGCTGACGACTATTAATGCCACCCTAAATCATCTACAGTAAGGACCTAGGACTTGAACGACAATCAATCGTAGGCTGATTGAATTGCTTCTAGTTCGAGGCGAGTGGGCAACTAACTGGAAACGCGCTCGTTTGGAAAAGGTCGACAAACTAGTCTTACGCGTTGACAACCAATTTTGTTATCAAATTAATTTGATTAAGATAGTGTCGACAGCATCGTAAATTTGACCGAGGTTTGCAAGCTGTATCATTTAACCCACAATTTACACGAACTCTAAAAGTTATAATAAAACCATCGATGGCATTGTAGTTACACACAGCTTGATTGTGAATAGATGCAACCTAATGACATTCTATCTATCCAGCCCACCAGTTAAGCCCACTGCTGGGCAAAGGCCTCTTCTTCCTTTTCAACTCCAGCAATTCAATCAACTACAAAGATGGACTATAAACTAAATCGAGCAATGTCGAGAAAGTTGCGCCTAACAAAATTTCTGAAGCCGAGTTTTTCCATTTCCTTTGTTTTAGAGCAAAATAAACGAACACTTCTTTTCCCCGCAGAAATAGCCCTATCTCGTCAAACCTCCGGGCTTGCACAAAAACCACTCAAGCAGATAAGGCCCACTTCACATTTACCCCGAATCGACTAAAAGACCGACAAAAATCTATACCCGGCTCGAACTATCCGGTCAGCCGGGGCCCTTATCAGCGGCTATTTACACAATCGATCTTGGCGATTTGTTTGGAGTTCATTGCTGCTCAAATACTCCTCTTGTTCTCTTGTATGCTTTTTATTACTTTAGATAATATTTTGACGTTCAATGTAAATAATTTATGATTCTGATTCTGCTTGTCTACTTATAGTAGATCCTAGACTTCATTATAATAAATTATGTATACATAAATTCACCACACAAAAAGACGTAACAAGACTGTCACTGGGTCAAAAGCTGCATAAAGTCGCAAGCACCAAGAGAAAACACATAGCAAGCACATAGCCAACTTACTGGGATAGATTTTGACCAGGGGCTTTAGCCTGTAACACAATGGCGTCCCAGGTGGAAGGACAAACCGGGATTTTTTCGTTATTCTCCTACAACCAACGAACTAATCCTCTAGAATTAGACTCATAATATTCTTTGCTGTACTACAAAAACATTAAAAGGACCGACACTGGACCGACAGCATTAATAAATCGTAATTGAAACCGTCAACCGGGAGCCCATTTTGGCACCATTGCGTTACATAACAGGCTAAGGGCCCAGTATAACCTTCCAAGCGTTCAATGTAAGCGGGCGAAAAAACCGCCCAACTTCGCTCGAGCGTTTGAGGGCGCGACGCGAGGTCCGCGCATGTAAGTTGGTCATCGCATCAACACTTGAATCTGATTAAATTACGGTCGGCCATCGTTAGGGGCCGAAGGAAATTTGTTTCGGGCCGCCTTTTTCCGATTCCCGGCCGAGTCGGCGTCGGCCTTAATGGCGGCCAAGTGTGTGCGATTTATAGTGCTGTCCCGCTTTATGAAGCCTCTTTGCGGCGATTTGCCGAATAAATAATACTTTAAGACTGCTGGGGCAAGATAGGACGATCGGCTGGGCTCTCAAAAGGGTCTTATCCAGACAAAATGCCATCTGCGAATGTTTTGGACCCACTGAAAGGTCCTGTTATGTTTATGACCATGGGCCATGCTATTATTTACAATAACACCAAACATTGTTGACAAAATGTTGATGTTCTCCGATTTTAGGCGCCAGCCACATATGGTAGACGAAACGAAAGGGGCGCGGACGTGACGTTTTGGTTTGCGTCCGCGCCCCGCCCGCGCGCCGCGTCTCTTCTGTATTTTTTGCGTCGCGTCGTCGCTTCTATACATTTTTTTATGAAATCAAGGGACATCAAAAATGGTCTCGTCCCACGTTCCTCTGCGTAGATGGCGCTAAAGTTGTAATAATATGCTGCTAAATAGAGTCGTTCATATGAGTAAAAGGAGGTAGTGGATGCGGGCCATCACTCAAAACCGGAGATTATTTAATTTTTACAAAACAACAATACTTCTTCTTCATCTTCTTCCCTTGTGTTTATTCTTGTGACTGTTACAATACTGTTGTAGCTATTTGTCTATTTTGTATTTTTTTTGTATTTCGTAAACGGTTAAACTTACTTGTATTTTGTCGGTGTAGCCGACTAGACTATATTTGTCTATTTTGTTTCGATCTATATTCTGTCTGCATGCCTCAGTATTTCAGTGAGCTATCAACACTAGCATTTGGACCGATACCACCTCAATCTGTTGCCCCTATCGGATGTCAGGCTGCATCTGGCGCAGTTTCCGGGCACAAACTAAAAGGGCCCAGAAATCTCATATTTGGTTGTAAGGTTCCAGTTTGTCCTTTCTTTTCAGAATAAAAACATAAAGCTTCAAAATAGTAGCCTCTCATAACTTACTCCGTTTAAGACTGTTTGAGACCTCACCCGTTTTCAACAAATGAAACGTTATCATCAGTATTGTATGCGACAGTAGCTTAATTTTGTTTGTTTCAATAATGCATTCTCTACAAAAATACAAGACGTACATGCCAAGTAAAGTAAACTTGCTCAACTTCATTACTATCGTAGCTCAACAAAATTACTGTCAACAACAAATTAGCTCAACAAATACAACGTGTTACAAAACATCCTAACTCTTTTTACAGGGTGTAACCTAGTGGTCAACAGAATGTCAAATCTGTAAAAAAAAAATATTTTATAACCTCCAAATTGAAAAAAAATTATAACTCTTTTGTTTTTGGTATTAGCTCAAATTTTAAAATATGTTTGTGTGTGTATGTGCATTTACATAGCTTTGAGTTGTTAAAACATTGTGAAAGTCAATAAAACAATATTAAAAAATACTTTTCTCCCGCCACAGCGTTCACATTTTATTAATTTAAAAATCAACGGAAAGTCATAGAGCAAAACATTTTTTTACATTGTGATCCCTATCACCGGGTGCTATTACCCTGTAAAAAGAGTTAGGTACTTTTGTAACACCTTGTATAGCTAAAAACCTGTAATGTACCTGGTATTTTTATAGCCCAAATTCTAGTCTTCCGTGAATGCCTACTCAGTGATCTGGCGCAGTGTCCGGGGCTATAAACTAGTGTAATGGCGTCGGCGGCGCTATCGGGCAGTTAACGCCCGCACTACCATGCCTCAACGATTATTGGAGCAGCGAGCGCCTGGCCTATTGCGCTTGATAGATAGGTGCTTACACCTTAGGACGCCTTGGCTAATTCAATTATGTCCGAATTAGAGCAATATCTTACGCTGAAAAAGATTGGTGAGGTCATGGTTAATCTCATGTGATGGATGGAAAGATAACATTTGCACGCCACATTTTCTTGCCGATACCAGCTTCTAAGGGTGGTATTAATAGTCGTCTGAGATCACCTACTTGAGCTCGATCTCAAGTAACTCAGAAAAGTCGAATGCTAATGCCAAGCCTTGGCTAATGTCAAACTTGAGTAGCTATCAGCATATTAATAGACACTATCTTGAGATTGACATTGACATTAGCCAGGCTTGACATTAGAATTTGACTTTTTGAGATCACCTACTTGAATTCGATCTTAAGTCGATGACTCAATAGTCGTCGACGCAAGATCGAGCATTAATATGACACCCTAAGAAAATCGCCAATCCACATTGAGCACGCGTGGTGATTAAGCTCTCTCTCTCTCTCTCTGAGAGAAGGCCTTTGCCCAGCTAGCGATGGACCGCGAGAGGTGTCGTGAGGGGAAAAAGACCTAAACCCAACAGTGGGCAGAAGTGGGCTTATGAGGATGATGATGATGAAGTTGTCGTGGTTTGGGTCAAATTAATATTATACTGTTCTCATGACAGCAGAGAAAACAAACTTTGTTCCTGGGCTGCAATCTCTACATCTCTATGCCTGAGTAAGAATATCCTAGATCCCGAGCAGAAACAGAAACAATAACCAAGCTCAATAAACCCACTTTACGTATTCTCTAGAACAATACCTACCAACACAAAGCCCCAACTAAACAAAACAGCTGAGTCAATTACTTAATAGAGGCAACAGAGTTGGCTAGTTCCAGCTCCACAGACCAGATAGTGTGCAGCGAAATTGGTGCAAATCTCTTATTCATCTTGTATCGCGTCACAAAGTCTGTGTAATTAATCGAGTGACCGCTTGCACTCAGCCTAACGAGCGGCGGCAGGGCTGCGGCACACCGGGAGCGTGGAATAACTTAATGTATCCGGCTTTGTGTTTTCGCTCTCAGTCCTGTCCATCCAAAGGTTGTCTGGAAGAAATCGCTTTTAGCGGTAAGACCGCCATTTGTACTTTTATTCTACAACTCTTGAACTAATATTATGTAAAATGATTTCTTTTTTACATTATACAGGGTGTTAAAAGACCTTGGGCAAAAATGTTCCTTGTGATGAGGACAATCCGTGGTTTCCCGCTTTGTTGGCGGTCTTTTAACACCCTGTAGAGTTACTTATACTCGAAGGACCAGTTGACCAACTTTGGATATTGAAAGTGATAAAGGGCAAGCAGATTGCAAAAGAAGGATTTGCAAGGTAGCGAAATGCGAAGTTCGTTTTTTTTCCGTAGAATGAGCTGTTTTCAACACAAATTCACAAAGCATTTTATAGATGGCGCCTACAGGCGTGGCCATAGAAGAACCGGATTACGGCTGTCGAAATTTATCTGTGTTAAGCGAAATTTTGTAGCCGTATTCCGGTATTTCTATGGCCACGCCTATAAACGCCCCCTCTATGAACTGCTTTTAATTTTGTTCTTTAAAAATTACTCATTCTAAAGTTGGCTTTGCTATTAAACAGGTTATAAATAAATACTAAAGAACTGAGTAGCTACCATGAGTTCGAAAAAGCTGTCATGTATCCTACATTAGTAAGTAGTAAGGTTGTTTATCCAACTTATCACTTTCAGTGATAGTGACAGTAAGCACTCTCGTGGTAGCTGCTCTGAACAGGTTTCAGTAGAATTCAGGTGGGACTTGAATAAGCCCCACAACAATGCCCGAGTTCACGGTCGTCAGATTACGCTGAGATTTACCACAGAACAGGATTTTACTGTATCATATTAAACTCTGTTGTCGATGTATAACTCTGACGATAAGGGAATTTCAACTTGATCAACTTTTTTCTTTCCGTTCCCAGTATATCACAACATGAAGTCCGTCCGCCGCCCCCGCTGCCACTGTGTCTAATTAAAACTCATTCCGGCGCAGTCACATTTAAATATTTAATTGCCGGAGCACTGAGCCTCTCCGCTCAATTGGAAGCCTCGCTGCAGCCTTCCGGCCTTCCTGCCTTCCTGCCTTTACGGCTGGAACTCTGATAAATCATTTGGTGAGGGAATCCCAGCAAAATTGTGTGGATCTTTTCAAAGTGACTCCGCGAGTTGAGGAAAGTGTGTGCTGTAAAAGTCTCCTCCTGACTAAAAACTAAGACCTTGGCATCTACGTAATGAGATGATTTATACAGCGTCCAGTGGCAGCTTCACTTACACTAGATGGGTGAAGAGACCACTCGGCGCTGCAGTGCTGGGTGGGACATTGTTTTAGATGGAGTAAGCTTGCCTAGCACCTTTACCATCCTGACAGCTTAGTCGGCC